>CM020187.1:14168932-14189028 GCA_009805545.1 Oryza longistaminata | reverse complement strand
CCCGCCGCCGCCGCCGCCGCCGCCGCCGGCACGGCCATCGGCGGCTGCAGCGGCGCAGCCACCACCTGCTTCTCCTTCTCCTTCCCTCCTCCTCCCCCTCCCCCATCCCCACCTCCCACGCCGCCCGCGACGGCGGCGGCGGCGGAGACGACGGAGGCATCGATCGGATTGGGCGTCGCGCTCATCGAAACCATCAGCCGGGGTCTCTCTCGCGCGCGCAGGATTCGCCGCGGCCGCGAGCTAGGGTTTGGGTGCTTGTGCGTGCGTGCGTACGTGTCGATGCGGGGGGACGAAGCGAAGAGAAAATAAAAATGCGAAATGCGACGCTGTGCGGTGCGCGATGTGGATGTTTCTTTATACTTCGGGGCGCTTCGTTGCTGGCCACAAGAGGGGGCTGAGGCTGACGTGGAGGGCCCACGTGTCAGTGAGAGAGAGGGGTGGAGTTGGTTGGGTTTGGGTTGGGTTTTGTGCACGTCCCACGCAGCGTCACACGGAATGATTAGTTTGTGCTGCTGCGGTGGAACGTGTCCTGTGTGGTACAGTGCAGGGCAGTGTTTTTTTTTTGACACGAGTGCAGTATTGGTTGACTACTCTGTGTAGCTTTTTTTTTTTTCTCTTCCCTCGGAGGCAGGCCTAAGCTGTTTATGGGCCGAACAGGAGCAGGCCAGATTTGGGCCTAAATTTTGAGCCCAAAACTAAACTAAACACACAAATATTAGGTAGTGTTCTTTTTCTCATTAACATTTTACTTCGGTTTACATGAGCACGCTTTTTAAACTAATAAACAACATGTTTCGTGCAAAAAGTTTTATATGAAAGTTACTTTAAAATATCAAATGTATTCATTTTTTAAGTTTGTAGTAATTAAAACTCAATTAATCATACGCTAATAGCTTTCTCGTTTTACGTGCTCGGCTTTAGTCTTAATCCAAAGCAGAAACGAACGGGATATTAGATTGGTTGAAGTTTGAGAAGTTTGTGAGAAATGATTTTCCTCTGTGACCCTGTTTGGTATTGCTCCAAGTTTATGACATTCTTACCAAGAACGAATTTATATATGAAATAAAGTTATTTTTATCTATGGTATAAACAAAATGTCTTGTCTCTAACAAAACAAATGTCTCAATTACTTTGATCTACCATCGGCTCAACTTTTAAGGATTTCTACCGTTAAAGTTCTCCTTGTTTAAGTTTATAATAAACCATAAAATTTAAGCATGAACGAAAAACAGGTTTTTCATTTGGTTTTTCAAAGCCATAAATCACTTTTACACCATTAAGCCAAAAACTAAGTTAGATAAGCTTTTTTTTAATGTAAAGTAGATGTATGACTTCACCCTTAAACTCAAAACTTTATTCACCGGTTTATAAATCATGTAAGAAAAAAGATAACTTAAAAACCTAAACCCAAAAAAAGGCCATAAGAATTGAAGCTATGCCAATGTCAAACAAAACACGCTGCCTCTGTTTGGAGCAGTACTAGTACAAATAGCTTACTACAAAGTATTCCCTCCGTTATGTAAAAACCCAACCTAGATTGTGTTTAGATCCAAACTTCTAACTTTTTCCATCACATCAACCTGTCATACACACACAACTTTTCAGTCACATCGTACCAATTTCAATCCAAACTTCTAACTTTGAAAGGAACTAAATATAGCCCTAGTACTAGATAGTATAACATATTTTAGTACTACGAATCTGGACATACATCTGTTCAGATTTGTCGTACTAGAATGTGTCACATTATGTTCTGGATTCGTTTTTTTGGATGGAGGGAGCAGTAATCTGTAATTCGCCATTACTTTCTCTTCAAACTGTCAACAAAACATGCTGCCTCTGATCAATTCAGAACTACTCTGTATGACATGTTGATGTGATGGAAAAGGACTGAAGTTTGGATCCAAATTTTGGATATAAACACAGCCGGTACAAAACTGGGTCTCGATTGCCTGCTAGTTTGGTGTTTGGATCCAGGGACTTAACTTTAGTCCCTGTATTTAGACACTAATTTAGAGTATTAGATATAGACTACTTACAAAATTAATTACATAAATGAAAGCTAATTCGCGAGACAAATATTTTAAGCCTAATTAATCCATAATTAGAGAATGTTTACTGTAGCATCACATATGCTAATCATGGATTAATTAGGCTCAATAGATTCGTCTCGCGAATTAGTCCAAGATTATGGATGGGTTTTATTAATAGTCTACGTTTAATATTTATTATTAGTGTCCAAACATTCGATGTGGTAGGGACTTAAAAGTTTTAGTCCCATCTAAACAGGGCCGATCCAATTCCATCGTTCTTCCACGATCCCATCGACATGGATATATAAATCCGCGAGATGCCGAGATATTCTTCTGCGCCAAGCGCGCAGGTTATTCCAACCATGTCGCTATCTTCCATTCGTCTCCACGTCCTGAAACGCACCAATCTCATGAGCCATTTTCTCCTCCCTGAGTTGACCGTTCCAGTTAGTTTAACACCTTAACTTCCATTAGCTGATAGTAATATACTAGTAGTACGTAGTAGTAGCTTCTAACATCAACGACAAATCTCCCGTTGTCTTGTCTTCTCCTCGCACCCAAGATTTCCACGTCGTCGATGCCTTTCCGTTGTTCGCGTCGGGTTCACCAGCTCGGTGGTTCGCCATGAAGTACAGGAAGGGGGTCGCCGGCGAGTCCAACGACGACGACGGCTCGACGAAACGAGGTCGTGACGCTACACCGAGCATCCAGGTGGAGATCGCTGAGTACCATGGAGGCGGCGGCGGCGGCGGAGGAGGAGGAGGTCTTGGCAACGGGGGCGGTGGCTCGGCGTCGTTCTTCGAGCCGTGGAGGGAGGCCACGCCGGGAAGCGGGAGCGGACACGGGAGTTCGGGCAGGGGCGGCGGCGGGCGCGAGCCGCCGGAGAAGCGGCTCACGCTGTTCGCGCTCCGCCTCGCCGTGCTCGAGAAGGCGGCGAGCGGGCTCGGGATGCTCGACTTCATGTGGGCGACGGTGGTGCTCCTCGGCGGCTTCGCCAGCGCGCTCAAAATCACCGACTTCTGGTGCGTCACCGTCATCCTCGTCGGCGAGGGCGCGCGCGTCTTCGGCCGCAGCCACGAGCTGGAGTGGCAGCACCACTCCACGCTCACCTCCACCGCATTCGCGACACTCGTCGCTGTCGCCGCTTCGCCGCCGTAACCCTCGCCGTCGTATCCCTCTCCGCCGCCGCTTGTAGTAGGGATGGGGAATGAGCGAGAGAGTAGATAGGCGAGAGAGTGTGCGCTATTTATTCCCAACTACCATCGACACATCAGCGATGTTGATCGGGTCCAACTGCCACGTCAGTGAAACCGCTCGCAAAACTGCCATGGGAGTCGGGTTGCCCGGGATTTCAAAGTTTAGGGGTCAAGATATCTGGTTTTGCGGTTTAGGGTTATGAATTAGATTCCGATCACTTTTGAGGGTCATGAAGTGAACTTATTCCCTCCTGCAGCCACCTCTTCTTTCTCTCCCTCAGTCCCCGGCCCATGACCTGCACCTACGTCCGGTCCTCAGAAAAATTGGAGGATAGCCCACGTACGAACCGACCGAAGCGCGCACCGGCGGCACCGGCGCGCGACGACCGTGCGCGATCAGCTCGGCGGTCAGTCACGCCACGCCACGATCCACGGGAGCGCGCGCGTCGCCGTCGTCCCTTCTTCCTGGACCCGTTCGACGGTCGCCGCGCGTCCCGTTCCACCTCTCCACGTACGCAGGCCACCGCACGGCGCCCTGCGGATAAGTGGACGGCGCCGCGTCTGAACCGGCCCTTTTTCTTTGCGCTTTTTAACAAGGGAACAGGTCGTTCAATACTGCTTCAATGTGTGTGTGCCCGGCCGGGACAGCGATGTGGCCGAGTGAACTGCCGCTCCGCTCGATTGGTCGCTTGCTTGCTTGCACGCCAACGCCAATGCGCTGGCATGGGTATGCATCTTGCGCGCCCACGTACTACGCTCCATCATCTCTGGATTCATTTCCTTCTCTCTTTTTCTTTTCCTGCTTGCTTCTGTGGTTGGAGGACCATATACTAGTCGATTCCTCGCAACAGATAAGACCCCGTTTCGTCGTTACTGTATTTTTGGATTTCGGTGGTGTTTGAATCCAGAGACTTAACTTTAGTCTCTGTATTTAGACACTAATTTAGAGTAATAAATATAGACTACTTTCAAAACTAATTACATAAATGAAAGCTAATTCGTGAGACAAATTTTTTAAGCCTAATTAATCCATAATTAGAGAATGTTTACTGTAGCATCACATAGGCTAATCATGGATTAATTAGGCTCAATAGATTCGTCTCGCGAATTAGTCCAAGATTATGGATGGGTTTTATTAATAGTCTACATTTAATATTTATTATTAGTGTCCAAACATTCGATGTGGTAGGGACTTAAAAGTTTTAGTCCCATCTAAACAGGGCCGATCCAATTCCATCGTTCTTCCACGATCCCATCGACATGGATATATAAATCCGCGAGATGCCGAGATATTCTTCTGCGCCAAGCGCGCAGGTTATTCCAACCATGTCGCTATCTTCCATTCGTCTCCACGTCCTGAAACGCACCAATCTCATGAGCCATTTTCTCCTCCCTGAGTTGACCGTTCCAGTTAGTTTAACACCTTAACTTCCATTAGCTGATAGTAATATACTAGTAGTACGTAGTAGTAGCTTCTAACATCAACGACAAATCTCCCGTTGTCTTGTCTTCTCCTCGCACCCAAGATTTCCACGTCGTCGATGCCTTTCCGTTGTTCGCGTCGGGTTCACCAGCTCGGTGGTTCGCCATGAAGTACAGGAAGGGGGTCGCCGGCGAGTCCAACGACGACGACGGCTCGACGAAACGAGGTCGTGACGCTACACCGAGCATCCAGGTGGAGATCGCTGAGTACCATGGAGGCGGCGGCGGCGGCGGAGGAGGAGGAGGTCTTGGCAACGGGGGCGGTGGCTCGGCGTCGTTCTTCGAGCCGTGGAGGGAGGCCACGCCGGGAAGCGGGAGCGGACACGGGAGTTCGGGCAGGGGCGGCGGCGGGCGCGAGCCGCCGGAGAAGCGGCTCACGCTGTTCGCGCTCCGCCTCGCCGTGCTCGAGAAGGCGGCGAGCGGGCTCGGGATGCTCGACTTCATGTGGGCGACGGTGGTGCTCCTCGGCGGCTTCGCCAGCGCGCTCAAAATCACCGACTTCTGGTGCGTCACCGTCATCCTCGTCGGCGAGGGCGCGCGCGTCTTCGGCCGCAGCCACGAGCTGGAGTGGCAGCACCACTCCACGCTCACCTCCACCGCCGTCGACGCCGCGCTCGAGCTGCTCGGCGGCGACGGAGCTCGAGCTGAGTGATGAGAAATGGCCGGGATCTGTTGTCTTGATTCCTGCACTAACACAGATCCTTTTTCATCTTGTTTTTTTTTTTTAAATATATTTTTCTCAAAGATAGCTAATCCAAAACGTGATGCCTCGTAGGTGATTCAGTTCATATTTTTGTACAGAACGAACCAATGAACGATAGCGGCAAGTACACTGGACTGACCTTTCACTTTTGTAGGAGTATGAACTTATACAATGTACTACGTACCTCAATTTGCTACAGTTGTAACTACTATTATACAAGATATAAACACCATCTGTTCGTAAGATTCATTGAGATACATGGGTTAAATACAGTCTTTGTGTCATTGTCGTCTACTTTTCTTTGAATGCATGTTTCAAGTTTGGAACGCCAAAATAATCACATGATCGATATATCCGTGAAGGTAACGCGTGCGGCGTGCCAATAACATCATTTTGATCGAGTAATCAAATCGTTTTACTGGTACTCATTCATCATGGAACAAACCCAACGTCCCATATCATCTGTGTGTAATGCGAAACATCGTTTCTGACCGCCTCCGGTCCATGCATGCATGTCACCTCCTCCCATCCGGCCCAGATCGCCGTAATTTTCTATCCCTCCTCACGCAACGCCCGAATCTCCCATCTCTCTCCCTCTCAATCGACGCCATCGATCGATCCCCGCCGCCTCGCGATCCTGTTGAGGCGGCCGTGCTGCCCTTAATTAGGCGCCGCCGACAAATCGTCGTCTTGCCGCCTGAGTGCAGACCTTGTTGGGCTCTCGCTGCACCGGTGATCCCGTGCAGGGCTCGTGCTTGCCAGTTGCCACGTGGATCGATGAGTTCGAGCAATGTGCTCATGTGCGGAATGAGAGGAGAGACTCCATTCTTGGAGTTCACTCATCTTTTGCCCCTAAAACCATAGCAAGGGTATTTAAAAAAAAAAAAAACTAAAAAGATGCACATACGTTGGAACGGGGAGAGCTAATTTAATTTGTACATATATATCGGTTGATAAATAATCATAGCCCATTGTTTCGTTTAATTATGTGCTTTAAATCACTTATTACTAAAGAAAAGACTATTTGTATGCAAATCTTTTATATACATTTTCTTAGCGACTCAAAAGCAAATGCTATAAAATAAAGTACGATAAAAAACCAAAAAATCGAATTCAAAGTTAAGTTCTAAAATTTAAAATTTGGCTTATAGGATTAAGCATAAGCTAAACAATGAGCCCTTCAAACATGAGCTCAATTTATCGTCCACCTTTATCTCAAGTTGTACAGGAATTGATGACGGACGGAATCACCAATACCGTCTGGGAAGAAAATTTAGTAAGGCTTAAGTCCTACGCTTATCCGAAAGACTTTGCTTCCCGCATGACACCTGTCCGCACAGATCTTAGAGTAGCGAATACTCCTATCTGTTTTGTTCCCTTTCTTCTTCCTCCGGCCAGGGACTTGGTGACAAATCCAACTCACTCTTAGGAGTTAGGACCGAGAGTCCAGCATCTTCAGCCGCAGCAAGGTCCGGGGGCAAGGTCTGGAGCAGAGTTTCCGGTTGCCACCGCACCCGTCATGCTTCTTCCATGGAAAATATTCACCTGACATTGTTGTTGGTCAAAGGTAATGGATGAACTTGCAATGCACTAGAACTTGGGAAAACATCAAATTGATAGATGTCGCCATGTCGATGTGTGTGTGAAGCCTCTGTATACGTTGCATCCTGGTTGTCAAAAGAGAAAAATGATTAGGCCTGACCTTAAGACCTATTGACGGCGGTTGGGTTGAGCATGAGGTCGATGCCGCTGCGCCGCCTTGGCGCCCCCTTTCTTCGACACATCGTCCAGTGCTGCTAGCTGTGACCTCGCCGTGGCCAGAGATGCCAGTCAAACTGTGGGCTTGATGCCTTGCCGGCCGGGCAGTAGGAAGATGGGAGAATATTGGAGAAGAGAGAGGAAAGAGAACTGTTGGGAAGAAGAGACTTGCTGCTCAAGATTCGTTTGGACAGGTGTCGTGTGAGGAAGCAAAGTCTTTCAGATGAGCGTAGGACGGGAGTCTTACCAAATTTTCTTCCTGCTGTCTCTAGGCCTCACAAGTACTACCTTCGTCTCAGAATAAGTGCAGCCATAGATATACGTGCTCAGCGTTTTGACCGTCCGTCTTATTTGAAAAATTTATGAAAAATATTTAAAAAAATTAGTCACACATAAAGTACTATTCATGTTTTATCATCTAATAACAATAAAAATACTAATCATAATCTTTTTTCAAATAAGACGAACGGTCAAACGTTAGATATGAACCGTGGTAAAACTGCACTTATTTTGAGACGGAGGGAGTAAGAGATTGAAGCGGACAGAGCGGATTAATTTCACACCACAATTGGTATAAAAGTATTTATCTCTAAATCCCACTCAATTCCTTCATGAGTGGGAATAAGACCACTGCCTCCCTCGGCCATGGCCTCGGCAGCACAATGGTGCTTGGTGCTCACCGCCGTGTCTCTCTTGGCCTAAATTTTTCTTTTTCATGAAGACACCCTGAAGCCATGAAGAGAAATTGGAATAGAGGAGAGAGGGGATTGGATAAAGAAGAAATCCCCTGACATGTGGGCCCGACTAGTTACACATGGACTCACTTACATAGTTAGGGTGTGTTCGGTACCCCATGCTCCCAACTCCTCTTCCTCGTGTTCCACGTGTATGTTTTTCAAACTGCTAAAAGGTGTGTTGCAAAAAGTTTATATACGAAAGTTGTTTAAAAAAATCATATTAATCTATTTTTGAAAAAAAATAGCTAATACTTAATTAATCACACGCTAATGGACTGCTCCGTTTTCCATGCGCATGAGATTGGTTCCCATCTCCTTTATACGAATGCAGCCTTACATGTGTTTTCCATGTGTGTTTTTTTTTCCGACTAGGATGCCATGCCAAAATCATTTCCAATAATGCCATGGGACTTGATTTAAATGGTTTTTTTTTTCAAAGATGGGGGGTGAAAATTTATGGTAAGTGGTTTAGTGTCAATTAAACTCGATGTAAAAGAAGGAATAGCAAGTGGCTTTATCCCTTCTAGCGTTCCGCAAAGAATAGCTAGAAATTATTAGGTCATCCAATCCAATAATATTTTGCAGTGTTTGAGAGATTGTACATACCTGGGCAAGGCCGAAAAGTATTGGGCTTACGTGCTCTATTTGTAGATCCTTCCTAAATTTCTTCCAGCCCATTCACGAACGTTACCTTGCAATGCAAGCGATTTTTTATTTAATTTTTAAAATGATTTAAAAAATTCATATTTCAAAGTTCTACATAATAAATATACTCATTTTGCCATACTATAGAGCGAGACATTAAATTGCCCTACAGTACGGCAATCAATGTGACATGACAATCTGTGAGAGAACGTGTCATGTTAATTTTACAGGTAGCCCCCCTCCCGGCAATAGATCATTCTGCAAAATTATCATGGCACGTCCCATGCATCACCAAACTATTGCTATTGTCACCAAAATAATGTCTTGATTCCTGCACTAACACAGATCCTTTTTCATCTTGTTTTTTTTTTTTAAATATATTTTTCTCAAAGATAGCTAATCCAAAACGTGATGCCTCGTAGGTGATTCAGTTCATATTTTTGTACAGAACGAACCAATGAACGATAGCGGCAAGTACACTGGACTGACCTTTCACTTTTGTAGGAGTATGAACTTATACAATGTACTACGTACCTCAATTTGCTACAGTTGTAACTACTATTATACAAGATATAAACACCATCTGTTCGTAAGATTCATTGAGATACATGGGTTAAATACAGTCTTTGAGTCATTGTCGTCTACTTTTCTTTGAATGCATGTTTCAAGTTTGGAACGCCAAAATAATCACATGATCGATATATCCGTGAAGGTAACGCGTGCGGCGTGCCAATAACATCATTTTGATCGAGTAATCAAATCGTTTTACTGGTACTCATTCATCATGGAACAAACCCAACGTCCCATATCATCTGTGTGTAATGCGAAACATCGTTTCTGACCGCCTCCGGTCCATGCATGCATGTCACCTCCTCCCATCCGGCCCAGATCGCCGTAATTTTCTATCCCTCCTCACGCAACGCCCGAATCTCCCATCTCTCTCCCTCTCAATCGACGCCATCGATCGATCCCCGCCGCCTCGCGATCCTGTTGAGGCGGCCGTGCTGCCCTTAATTAGGCGCCGCCGACAAATCGTCGTCTTGCCGCCTGAGTGCAGACCTTGTTGGGCTCTCGATGAGTTCGAGCAATGTGCTCATGTGCGGAATGAGAGGAGAGACTCCATTCTTGGAGTTCACTCATCTTTTGCCCCTAAAACCATAGCAAGGGTATTTAAAAAAAAAAAAAACTAAAAAGATGCACATACGTTGGAACGGGTAGAGCTAATTTAATTTGTACATATATATCGGTTGATAAATAATCATAGCCCATTGTTTCGTTTAATTATGTGCTTTAAATCACTTATTACTAAAGAAAAGACTATTTGTATGCAAATCTTTTATATACATTTTCTTAGCGACTCAAAAGCAAATGCTATAAAATAAAGTACGATAAAAAACCAAAAAATCGAATTCAAAGTTAAGTTCTAAAATTTAAAATTTGGCTTATAGGATTAAGCATAAGCTAAACAATGAGCCCTTCAAACATGAGCTCAATTTATCGTCCACCTTTATCTCAAGTTGTACAGGAATTGATGACGGACGGAATCACCAATACCGTCTGGGAAGAAAATTTAGTAAGGCTTAAGTCCTACGCTTATCCGAAAGACTTTGCTTCCCGCATGACACCTGTCCGCACAGATCTTAGAGTAGCGAATACTCCTATCTGTTTTGTTCCCTTTCTTCTTCCTCCGGCCAGGGACTTGGTGACAAATCCAACTCACTCTTAGGAGTTAGGACCGAGAGTCCAGCATCTTCAGCCGCAGCAAGGTCCGGGGGCAAGGTCTGGAGCAGAGTTTCCGGTTGCCACCGCACCCGTCATGCTTCTTCCATGGAAAATATTCACCTGACATTGTTGTTGGTCAAAGGTAATGGATGAACTTGCAATGCACTAGAACTTGGGAAAACATCAAATTGATAGATGTCGCCATGTCGATGTGTGTGTGAAGCCTCTGTATACGTTGCATCCTGGTTGTCAAAAGAGAAAAATGATTAGGCCTGACCTTAAGACCTATTGACGGCGGTTGGGTTGAGCATGAGGTCGATGCCGCTGCGCCGCCTTGGCGCCCCCTTTCTTCGACACATCGTCCAGTGCTGCTAGCTGTGACCTCGCCGTGGCCAGAGATGCCAGTCAAACTGTGGGCTTGATGCCTTGCCGGCCGGGCAGTAGGAAGATGGGAGAATATTGGAGAAGAGAGAGGAAAGAGAACTGTTGGGAAGAAGAGACTTGCTGCTCAAGATTCGTTTGGACAGGTGTCGTGTGAGGAAGCAAAGTCTTTCAGATGAGCGTAGGACGGGAGTCTTACCAAATTTTCTTCCTGCTGTCTCTAGGCCTCACAAGTACTACCTTCGTCTCAGAATAAGTGCAGCCATAGATATACGTGCTCAGCGTTTTGACCGTCCGTCTTATTTGAAAAATTTATGAAAAATATTTAAAAAAATTAGTCACACATAAAGTACTATTCATGTTTTATCATCTAATAACAATAAAAATACTAATCATAATCTTTTTTCAAATAAGACGAACGGTCAAACGTTAGATATGAACCGTGGTAAAACTGCACTTATTTTGAGACGGAGGGAGTAAGAGATTGAAGCGGACAGAGCGGATTAATTTCACACCACAATTGGTATAAAAGTATTTATCTCTAAATCCCACTCAATTCCTTCATGAGTGGGAATAAGACCACTGCCTCCCTCGGCCATGGCCTCGGCAGCACAATGGTGCTTGGTGCTCACCGCCGTGTCTCTCTTGGCCTAAATTTTTCTTTTTCATGAAGACACCCTGAAGCCATGAAGAGAAATTGGAATAGAGGAGAGAGGGGATTGGATAAAGAAGAAATCCCCTGACATGTGGGCCCGACTAGTTACACATGGACTCACTTACATAGTTAGGGTGTGTTCGGTACCCCATGCTCCCAACTCCTCTTCCTCGTGTTCCACGTGTATGTTTTTCAAACTGCTAAAAGGTGTGTTGCAAAAAGTTTATATACGAAAGTTGTTTAAAAAAATCATATTAATCTATTTTTGAAAAAAAATAGCTAATACTTAATTAAAATTATCTTACATTATTGATTTTAGAGCTAATTTACATATAATATGGTGTCAATTTTATTTTCAAAGTCTGTAGAGCTAATTTAGTTAACTGTGTTTATAAAGAGTTATATCATGGTATATTATTTGTTTGTAAAATTATGATTATTTAAACAAATATATATCAAATTGTATAAATGGAAAAAAGAAGAAAAAAAGGAAAAAAAAAGGAGGGAGGCGTACGTACTACAAACCCACGTGTACGTACGTGACCTATACGGCTATACCTATGCACGCGGGAGTAATAGGAGAGGTGGGACCCATATTATTTGGTTTATTTTAAGATCAATTTCATCTAACGGTGTATAATATTGGACCCACCAATTTAAGTGAAAATCAAGGGGTAGATGTTTTGTTTTTTTCTTACAATTTCTAGGATTTTCTCTAATTTATTAGAGCGTCACGTGGCAGCTTGAGAGCGTTTGTAGGTAGTTTAATGGACTTTTAGTATATAATAGATAGATATACTCATTTTGCCCACCCATAAAGCGAGACATATAAATTGCCCTACAGTACGGCAATCAATGTGACGTGACAGGATGTGTCATGTTAATTTTGCAGGTAGCCCCCCTCCCGGCAATAGATCATTGTGCAAAATTACCACGGCACATCCCATGCATCACCAAACTATTGCTAATGTCACCAAAATAATTCGTCCTATGTGATGGTTAGAAGGGGTTATCTGCAAAATTACCATGGCATGCTCCTCTCACGTTGTGTCACGTCACATAGCTCATCCTATCTAGGGCAATTTATGTAGTATATTTTTACAAAACTTTGAAACTGTATTTTTTATAAATATTTTAAAAAATCTATACCTATATCTAATTAAAAAATACATAAGGTTTCCGGTAAAAAGTTTCATCAGTATATTTTCCATTTCGCTGCTTTCTTTTTTTTTTCGGTTTTCCCTTTCTTTCCGTCCGCTTCTTTTTTTCCCGTTTTGTTCCGTACGTCTTTTTTTTTTTGCAGTATTTTTTCCGACGGTCTATTTTTCCTCTTTTTTCGCCTTTTTTTCCTTTTTCTCTCTGTTTTTTTTTCATTTTGTCCTTTTCCCGCGTGTTTTTTTGCCTTTTTTGGTTTTTTTTTATCCGCTGTTTTTTTTACTTTTTTTGGCCGTTTTTTTCATTTTTTTCATCCACTGGTTTTTTACATTGCAATTTTTCACATGCGATAAGGATTTGTACTACCATGCTTTTTTTTGTCGCTGGACCAAACCCTAGCGCCACCACCACGTCGATCTACCTCCCCGTGAGTTTCCTGCTTCAATTGATTGCAAAAATCGATTTCCCATTATTCCCTCATCATTTTCCCTATGATTTTCCCTTTCAGTTCTGTTTCAATTCACCGAATTTAATCTCGATTTAAAAGTCACTATTTTTATTCAAGTTTTGCGGATTCGCTCCGATTTTAATAAAAAGGAAAGGGGAGATCGAGTGCATCAAAAGAGATCGAGAAAAATTCGACCAGATTTGATGGAGAGCATCGGTTTTGGCATCGTACGGAGACTATCTTCCGGCTATGCGAGATAAACCTACCGCTCTACTTCTGAGTTGGGTCAAAGAGAGGCCAGCCAAGTAGAGGAAGGTCGCAAGCTAGGTTTGGACTGAAAAAGAAAGAAGGAATGAGCTTTTGGTCCAAAACTAAAGAGTAAAATGTATAGCGATAAAAAAAATATGGGAGTAGCTATGTTTATGGTGCCATATTTTCCAACAAAAATAGTCAGCATGTATTTATTGTAAGTCCCTAAATTACATATGTAATTTTAGTGTATTTATAATTGTAGGTCTTAAATTACATATATAATTATAGTGTAAGTATGATGTAATTATGGTGCAACTTACTACATGAATCTCAACGGAGCATTAGTTGTCTAAAATCTGACTGTGATTAGCAACAAATTTAGCAAATCCGATTTTTTAATCTATCGGTCAAATCAGCATGTCCCTCAGCAAACGACACACACATAGTCAATTGACGAGGCAAAAGCCGAGGAAGAGCCGTAAAACGCGCACGGATACAGCACATGAGCACGAATCTCCATACCATCCTAAGGCTAAAAAATCGACTGTGATTGAAAAAAAATGTGTCGCCACTAGCCGTTGCAAGTATGAATATTAAAATAAATCCATTGCAAGGTAGCTAGCCGCCGTACGTGTAGTCGGTCGCTGGCAGTGAAATAATGGCGGATATAACGAGGGCACGTAATTACGTTGGAGGTGATTTACCTCAACGCTGTTCCATTTATCTAATCTAGCATGCATGAAGATGTTACACACATCTTAATTAACTCGTACTAGTCGGATACCCCTCGACGATCGGCCCGGCTCGGCTGCGGTTTGCGGTCACGTACGTACGTACGTCACGATCGACGGGAGCGCGTGCGCGCGTTCGCCGTCATCCCTCCTCCTTCTTGTTGGACCAGTTCCGTCGATCGCGGTCGACGCCGCGCGCGCGCGCGCGTCTCGTTCCACCTCCACGCGCGCGCGTACGCACGGCGCTGAATCGGCCTAATTCTCTCCCTCACACACACACAGTTTTTAAAAGGAACAACATAACGTTCAATATAATGTATGTATCCGGGCGGGGCACCGATCGATGTGGTGGCCAAGTGGCCATGCCGCTCTATTGGGCTGGCTTCATTCCTTCTTGCACGCCAACGCCAATGCGCTGGATCAATGCCTACTCCCTCCGCTCCACAGAGAATAAAACTAAGGGATATCCCTTTAAGGGATATGAATAAAGATTTCTTATATTCTAATCTTATGTTTGTATATTCTTTTAATGGAGAGAGTACGTTTATGTGCCGGAGGGCACACTTCACAACTGGGTCTCACGTATGCTCCTCCGTTTAATTTGTCGCTGGATTATTTTTTTTTTCTCTACTCTTATATATGAAGCTACGAGCACTCCTGAGAGACTACTTGCCAAGTTTAATAGTTTACTTTGAACCGGTACGTGCACTGGTTTAACCACACAGAAAAAAACCGACCAATTAAATGGATCTTACTTCACTGCTTGCTTCTGTGATTGGAGGACCATATATACTACTATTCTATACACTAATTAATTTTATTTAGTTCATGACAAGTTGACAACCGGTTTCGTCGTAATTTACTTAATTTTGGATTTTCCTGCCATGCAAATCCACCAGTCTTCCACGATTTCCATCAAAGTGGATACAGCCGTGAGATGTACAGTACACTATAGTAAGTACTATTCTTTTGAACCACGCAATCAGGTTAATCCAATCATGTCGTCATCATCTATTCGTCTCCACGTACGTCCAGACGCCCCAATCATCAGCCATTTTCTTCTCCACGAGTCGACCATTCGCGTTAGTTTAACACTATAACTGCCAGTTGCTTATACCTTGGAAAAGTCTACTCGTCCACTCATTTTCCATATCACTTAAAAAATCACAAAAAGATATAAAATCTATTATATTATCAAGATATCTGTGAAACAATGTATCACGTTTGCTGTAAAATCTATAGGAAATCTCTCACTAATTGAAGAAAAAGTGAAATATTTTGATCATTCTAATTCCGTGTCCAACTTTGACTGTCCGTCTTATATGAAATTTTTTTATAATTCGTATTTTCATTGTTGCTAGATGATAAAACATGATTAATATTTTATGTGTGACTTGTCTTTTTAATTTTTTTCATAATTTTTTCAAATAAGACAGACGATCAAATGTTAGACACGGAAACCAGGGTTTGTCTTTTTTTTTTGGGACGGATGGAGTATAGTCTTATATATGGTAAGGCTGTGTTTAGATCCAAAGTTTGGATCCAAACTTCAGTCCTTTTCCATCACATCAACCTGCCATACACACACAACTTTTCAGTCACATCATCTCCAATTTCAACCAAAATCCAAACTTTACGCTGAAGTAAACACAGCCTAAGTTAATTAGACCTTTATGATTAGGAGTCAGAATGTCAGATACATCCACATGGAGAGCAATACAGAGTACAAATCTGATCGTGTAGGACACGTTAACTAACTGTAGAAACAAACAAAAAAAATGTCAATCAACCAGTACAGAAGGAACAAAACAACGTAGGAAGAATACCATGTATGCATGAGCCAAGTGGCCAGTAACATTAGGCCGGGCGTGCAAACGCAGTAACAAATATAGTTATTACTGTATAAAGCTTCTCCATCCGTCATTAAAAGAAGTAACCTAAAAGATTTGTTACACTAGACCGTGTCACATTCTAATTAAAATTGATTTTTTTTATTATATTCTATAGCGATTGATCGAGTCGTCTCCGGCTCTTCGCCGTGTTGCTGCGTGCGTGCACTTCGCCGCTACCGTAGTCGTCGGCCGTCGACCGCGCGCCGCTATGTCGATCTCCACCTTGCTGTGGCTACATCGATCTCCATCGTGTTGCTGAGCTGCGTGCGCGCACATCGCCGTACGTCGGCCGTCGTTTCCTGCCGCGTGCCATCGTGTCGCCGCTGCCACCGGCCATCCGTTTAGTGAGCGCGGGTCGCCGCCGCCGCCGCCCTTCTGCGCTCGCGCGAGTTTAGCGATTATACTTGGTTGTTTTCTTCCCTAGTACGGTTTTGAAGGTAAAATTGCTTTAAGATGTGTGCATATGTTAGGTGGCAAGATCTGAAGAGGGGTGCCATATATACAATTTTTCCCGTTCGGTCAGCCGGCCCTCGGTGGGCAAAAAAATCCATGCAATCTCTACCTGATACCTTCTCTTCCATCACCAAGACACCAATCACAAACTCTTCCGTTGTCTTGTCTTCTCGCATAAAAGGTTCCACCTGGTCGATGCCTCAGCGTTGTTCTCCTAGGGTTGATCAGTAGCTCGCTGCTGCGCCATGAAGTACAGGAAGGGGGGCAACGCCGCCGCCACCGAGCCCGACGACGACGCCACGACGAAAGGAGGGCACGACGTGCCGCCGAGCATCAAGGTGGACATCATTGACGACCATGGAGGAGGAGGTCTCGGGAACGGGGACGGTGGCTCGGCCTCGTTCTTCGAGCTGCGGCCGGAGGGGACGCCGGTGAGCCAGAACTACCACGGAGGCTCGGGCAGGAACGATCGCGGCGGCGGGCGCGAGCCGCCGGAGAAGCGGCTCACGCTGTTCGCTCTCCGCCTCGCCGTGCTCGAGAAGGCGGCGAGCGGGCTCGGGAAGCTCGACTTCGTGTGGGCGACGGTGGTGCTCCTCGGCGGCTTCGCGAGCGCGCTCAGCACCACCGACTTCTGGTGCGTCACCGTCATCCTCGTCGGCTCCGGGGCGCGCGTCTTCGGCCGCAGCCACGAGCTAGAGTGGCAGCACCGCTCCACGCTCACCTCCTCCACCGCCGGTGGCGCGCTGCGCTCCACCTCCCGCCGCCTCGGGCACTCTCCCGCCGCCAACCCGACCGACGACGGCGGCGCCCGTGGCAGTGCCAGTGCGACGCAGTTCCAGCACCAGGTCGTCGCTTGCACGAATCAGCGCGTTTGGTACGTGCCCGACGTGTCGCTACTCCCCTACACCGGCAGGTTGTTCGTCTCCAAGAACATCGGGAGGCTCCTCAGCTGGCTGCAGGTGCTCTCCGCCTTCGCCTGCGTCGCGCTCTCCGTGATGCGCCTATGGCGGCACGACTTCCGCGGCGACCAGCCCAACAAGCGGCCGGCGCTGCTGCTCTTCTACACGTTGGCGTTGATCGAGGCGCTGGTCTTCCTGCTCGAGCAGGCGTACTGGGCATGGATGTTCTCCCGGCAGAATCTGATCAAGACGGTGAGCGACGACTGCAAGCTCGGAGAGTACTACGGCCCCGACTCGCTCAAGCGCTTCTTCTTCGACGCCTACTCCCGCTGCATCACGGGGAGCATCTTCGACGGCACCAAGATGGACCTCGTCACGTTCGCCGAGGAGCTCATCCTGTCGGAGTTCCTCAGCGAGCAGCGCATCGGCGTGCGCATCCTGCAGCGGTTCACCGCCGAGGGCTCCACGGTGCGCAAGGTTGGCACGAGCGCGCGCTCCATCGAGCGGCTCGTGGAGATGATCAACTGGAAGAGCCCCGAGGAGGAGGAGGTGCGCTGGTGCGCGGCCGAGGTGTTGTCCAAGCTCGCCGACAAGCGCCGGAACGCGCTCCGCGTGTCCGGCATCCCTGGCGCCATCGAGTCCGTCATGTCCCTGCTCTACACCGACGAGAGCGCGCCGGACTCCGCGGCACCACACGACGTCTCGCCGGCGGCGCGGAGCTACGACCACACGCAGTTCAACCAGCTCGGTCTGCTCATCCTCAAGAGGCTCGCCAGGGACCACGATAACTGCGGCAAGATTGGGAACACCCGCGGCCTCCTCTCCAAGATCATCGAGCTCACGCGCGCGTCGCCGGAGCTGCTCCACAACACGCTGGCGCCGGAGTCGCTGGTTCGCATCCTGAGGCGCGCGCTCAAGGTCGTCAAGATTCTGGTGTCCACGACGAGCAGCACCGGTAAGATGCTCCGGCAGGACGTCGCCGATAACGTGTTCACGGTGAGCAACCTGCGCGGCATCCTGCAGCACGGGCAGCAGCACGGGACTCTGCAGAAGCTTGCCACGGACATCCTGTCGGACCTGGCCATGGATGCCAAGGGCAAGCAGGCGATCGTGGGCACCGGCGGGGTGGTCAAGCTGCTGCTGTCGATATTCGTCAACGGCGAGAAGGAGCTCGGCGCGGAGGCCGGCGAGGCGCTGGCGATGCTGGCGCTGGAGAGCCAGGCGAGCTGCGCGGCGATCCTCAAACAGCATGATGTGCTCGACCACCTCATGTCGGCGCTGGAGGGCGACGGCGGGGCGCGTCGCCTGAACGCGGCGAGGGTGCTGCGCAACCTGTGCGCGTACGCCGGCGAGAAGCATCGACGACGCCTTTCCACGGTGACCAAAGCGATGCCTATGGTATAAATGTGTCTAATATATTTACACAAGAACCTTTCTTGAGTCGTGAGTCGTGACGTAATTTTGATTTGATTGTTAATTGCTATACATTACATGTTTTGTATGATGACTTGTTGCTGAAGGTACTGAAGGCCACCATGACGGGGAGCGAGAGGACCCTCGAGGTGTCCGTCGGCCTGACGGTGCAGATCTGCAAGTTCATCGACGGCGTTCGGTTCGCCGGCGAGCTGCGCGGCGCCGGCATCGACGAGAGAAGCTACGTGGAGCGGCTGGCGAGCATCCTGCGGGAGCACCGGTACCCGGACATCACGGTGCCCCGGATGCGGCGGTTCGTGGTGCAGCAGGCCATCTGGCTCATGACCTCGTCCTCCGCCGCCGCCGCCGCCGGCGGCGCAGACTACGTATCGCTTCTCCGGGAGGCCGGGATGGAGCGGCTGCTGGAGTCCATCGCCGACACCACGTCGGAGCTGGAGTGCTACCATGCGTTCTCCGGCAGCGTGGGCATCAGCAAGCACCGGGAGAGCTTCTCCGCCGCCGTGGACGCCGCGCTCGAGCTGCTCGGCGGCGATGGAGCTCGAGCTGAGGCCTGAGCTGCATGCAACGGTCGGAACTCTAAAATGGCAAAGGATTTGTGGTGCCACGCTGGCACGCTCCTCCCGCACGTTCTGTGCGTCTTGATGATTGCACAACACAAAAGTCCTATTCTTTTTTTTTTCTTAAAAACAAAAAGAAATACACTACACTTATACGAGTAGAAATTTTTACTATAGCTAAAAAATTTGCCACTATTACACAAGGATGTATATATGCACTATCTGTTCATGAGATTCACTGAAATAACATAGTACATATTTATAGTTTTGTCGTTGCTTTGCTTTGGGGGCATATTTAGTTTTGGAATTTCTAACACAAAAATTTACAGGACATAAGTCATAGCATGGTACTCCGTGGTAGGTACGTAACCCAGGGTTCATCAGCTGTTGTGCGCAACTCCGTTTGTACTGGAGCAGCATGGTTTTTGAGTTGTGTTGTATCATTTTACTCGAGCAATTGATGCGTTACTAGTGCTACTTAAGAATGAAAAGTGTATTTTCTTTCATATATATACATCCCCTCTGGTATGGATGTATTCGAGTATTCAAACACAGTCGCTCTAATCTCATACGAATTTGACGAAACCATATAAACGTTTCAGTATTTTTTATGATAGCCGTATGGGCCATTCGGCCCAACAACGGGCGATGCTTTACCAGACGGCCCAGCAAGGCAGCAACTGCAAGCATCCCAAGTCTTCGACGGCTGCATCCGGCGGCGACACGGCGGCGGCGGCGGCGGCCGCGCGCCATCCCCGCCCCCTACGACCCGTCCCGCCCCGCCGGCCCCCCCCGACGCCCCGCCCGGAGCGCCGCCGTGCGGCTGCTCCCGCCGTCGCGGGCGCCCAAGCTGGGCAAGGCGGCACGCGCGCAGAGCCGGCTGGCGCTGCTGCACTCGCTGGCGCACACCGAGAGCTGGGCCGTCGACCTCTCGTGGGACATCGTCCGCCCGCTTCGGCGCGC
>CM020187.1:14106494-14166535 GCA_009805545.1 Oryza longistaminata | reverse complement strand
CGCTGCGGATGCCGCGGGAGTTCTTCGACGACTTCGCCCGCGTCGCCCAGGACGAGGGCCGCCACTTCGCGGTGCTCTCCGCGCGGCTGCGCGAGCTGGGCTCGCACTACGGCGCGCTCCCCGCGCACGACGGGCTCTGGGACTCGGCGACGCGCACCTCGCACTCCCTCCTCGCGCGCCTCGCCGTCGAGCACTGCGTCCACGAGGTGAGGAACACTTGCCTCTGTGGTCTGTACATTTCAGGATTTGTAGTAAGTACTAGTAGGATATTATTGATGCACGCTATTAATTGGAGTAGCATATCATTGCCAAATCGACTCACTGATGATTCGACTGAGGTGAGGGATAATTGTAGAATTAGAGTAGCTTCTCATTGCAAATATGGCTTTTTACTATCATGACTGGAGTGATGTAGAGGTTACCTGTACTACTTTAGCGTTGCAAGAGCCAAAAACTTGAAAGTTGAGTGCCTTTCATGAAATTCAATTGATAAACAAATCAGCATTTTTCATCATATTTGGTTGGTCTCATAATTGTGTCTCACAAGAAGTTGTAGATTTGTGTTTGGGTTAAATAAGCAAATTGATATTTTTTTTAAAAAAAAATACTCTGTATTTGATACACTGAAATGAATAGGCAGACTATAGAAATTTCCATCATATGTTTCTCTTACCTTTTGTATCAGTAAACTACTAGTCTACTACCATTTTACTAGCTGTAAGACTGTAGGTAGTCTATATTTTCTTGCCTCTGATCTAGTATAAGTGTAACCGTATAAAGTACAACCGAATGGCATCTTCTTATGATCGTAAGTTAGATAATGAGCTGTCACTGCCATAACCGTAGCTCCTGGTATCATTTGATTGGTCATGACTATTGATTCTTGTGATAGTCAATACTTTGAGGCAACTAAAATGAATTTGGACAGATCTAGCATACTGCTTTGCACCATTTACTGTTGTTTTGGCTGTTTGTGTAAGATGTTGATACTCATAGAAAATGAACGATACATTTATCCATAAGCTAGATGTAAACAAAATGCTGACTCACTTGTGATATGCATGATGATTTTAATAGACGCACAAAGTGTATATAAGACGTCGGTAATTCAAAATGGTATTTGAAACCTTGGGCTATATATGGGGTCAAATGACCTTCCAAATCAGTATTTTGGAATGTTAATTTTGTGTGGAAGGCCTTACACACTAAATATATTTGTTCAATTTGCTGCTCTGCTAGTGTTTTTTTTCCTTGATGCGATTGGAGACTACTCTCTATAATTCGACCCTTAGGAGTTATCCAGTTTTACAGACCTTTAATTTTGAAATGCGATGTAGTAATAATAATATAATTTATGTAACCTATGTCAATATCCCTCACATGATAACTTCACTGAACATTTGTACAAGTACATGACTGATGAAGGTCCATTTGGAATACAGGCTAGGGGATTAGATGTTCTACCTACCACCATATCAAGATTCCGCGCAGGTGGGGATGAACAAACAGCCAAATTACTAGAAGATGTTATTTATCCTGAGGAGATAACACACTGCGCGGCTGGTGTTAGATGGTTCAGATACTTGTGCCTCCGGTCCCGCAATGGTGATCCAACTGCAAGTTCAATTCCGCAGGCTATAACCCAATGCTCTGAACTCCCACGAGATGGTACCGGTGACATCCACAAGGTCGAAGAGGTGGAAGGTGATGGACCGAAAGCCGAGTTAGCACAAGCCTCCAATGGCGATGACAAGACAGTCCAACAGGTGGAGGATGAACTGGCAAAATGCAAACTAATCGACATTGGAGATGATGTTGAAGCAGCGGTCATTCGGACTTTCCACAGTGTTGTTAGAGAGTATTTCCGGGGACCCCTGAAGCCTCCCTTCAATACGGAGGCGAGGAAAGCCGCTGGCTTCGAGCCTGCCTGGTATGAACCCTTGGCAGTGAAGGAGGTAGAGACAAGCAGTTGAGTGAGATGTATGATTTCTGCCATGTAGCAGACTAGAACTACTACATGGTGGCATTACACTTCTGGTGAACCTCTTCTTCCCTGTTCCCTTCTTTTAGCTGGGAAAACTGTACTGAACTTGTGATCATGTTTTGTTTGCCATACGGAAACCGACTGGTCTGTCCGTGGACAGCCAAACCAAATTAAAGACAGAAACTTTACATTTCATCGCATTAGCTTCGTTGTAAATTTCTTCCCCCAACGCAATGGAGGATTACTTTCGTTTAGTTGCAGTAAAGCACAATAGAAGTGGTTTCCGCAATTCTGTTGCTAGGGTTATCTAGGGCTGTATTTGGGACCAATTGGGCCCGCAAGAACGAGAAGGGAACATAACTGAGACACCACGTGTCAGCGTCCTCTCTTCCTTTCTCTTATTTTTCTCTTTTCTCTCCTCTTTCCTTTCGTCTCCACCCTTCTCTTCTTCAGTAAGCTGGGAGGCCTGCGGTGGGTGGCGGCGGGCAAAGTAGGCAGGGGACAACGCCGGTGGTGGGTGGCAGGCGAAAGACGAAGCAGGCAGGGGGCAGGGCCATCACCTGCGCGCTGTGCGACAACCGAGGCCCGCTCCAGCACGGCCGCTCCCTCTCCACGGAGGCCATCCTTGCCGTGCAATCCCTCAAGCGCATCACCTCCTTTGACCGCTCACCAGCCGCCGCCGCGCCCTCGACCTTCCTCGGCCGCCTCCTCAAGAGCGACCTCCTCGCCGCCATGGCTGAGCTCCAGCGTCAGGGCTGTTGGTCCTCGCCCTCTCCCCACTCCACGTCGCCCGCATCGAGCCTTGGTACTACCCCAACCCAGCCCTCTATGCCACGTTCGTGTCCTCCTCCGCCAGTCACTTGAGGATGGCACCGCTGCCGCCGTGGACGTGCTCGTGGAGGCGTTCCTAGAGGAAGAAGGAGCGAGGCGGCGGGTTCGTGGAGGGGGAGGAGGACGTGTACAAGCTGATGCGGCTTGTGCGCACGCTGGTGGCGAAGAGAGGCACGTGCGGCCGTGGAGGGTGTACAAGGCGAGGTGAGATGGGAGGCTGCAGGTGCATGAGTACATATACAGGGTGAGTGCAAGGGGGGATGAAGTGCTGGGCTTCGAGGCGGAGGCGGTGAAGGTGGAGGCAGACTTCCGGGAGTGGGAGGCCCGCAACGAGCACTTCCCCTTCCCTTCCCCTCCCCATAATAACTAATCTATATTAGTTAACACTTACACTAATGACAGGTAATTACGAAAGATTCTCAAGATTTTTTTGGGAGATTTTTTTTTACTAACAGATTGAAAATTTTTAAGTCAGATTTGAAAACTTTTGATTTAAGATTTAAATTTAAAGTAATTTTGAAACTTTTGACTCGGATTTGAAAACTTTCAACTCGAGAATTTGAAAACTTCAACTCAGATTCGAAAACTTTTTACTCAAGATTTGAAAACTTTCAAGTCCAGATTTGAAAATTTTGAAAACTTTCAACTCTGAGATTTTAAAACTTTCAAGTCCAGATTTGAAATATTTTAAAAACTTTCAACTCAGATTCGAAAACATTAAGTCCAGATTTGAAAAATTTTTGAAAACCTTCAACGTGAGATTTGAAAATTTTCAACTCGAGATTTGAAAACTTTCAAGTCCAAATTTGAAAAAGGAAAAGGAAAAAATCAAAGAAAAAAGAGAAAGCGAAAAAGAAAAGAGAAGAAAACAACATGAAAAAAAAAAGGAAATGGCTATATACCGTGTACCGTCGGACGGGATACCCTTCGTCCACCTTTCCCATCCAAATAGGAACGAGGCTAAGCGCCTAAGCCGTGAGGAGGAGTGTGGCCGTCGGCGACTCCGGCGCAGGCTGGGAATAAGACCTGCTCGGGGAGAGGAGGACGCGGCCGCCGCGACGCGGCCGCCGGCGACGGTGGTCGCCGGATTGCCGCCTGGTGCGGCCCATCCCGCGTGGCCGACCGGGTGCGCCCTCCGCCGGCGCCCCAACTCCATCACTAGCGACATGGCCGTCCGCGACGTGGTCACCAGAATGCCGCCGGAGCGTCCAGCACCGCTGCCTGCCTTCCACCGCGCCGCCGTTAACGCCATCCTCGGCTCCATCTGCGTGGGCCGGCCGGTGCACCCTCCGCCGCCGCCCAACTCTGTCGCGAGCCCTCTCCGGTCGGCGCTTCGTCGCCGGTCGTCGATCCCGCTGCGAGTCCGGGCCTTCATCCTATCCATCTGCTACTTTTGGGGGAGCAAAGAGACAAGATTGGGTGCAAAGAACTTGTTAACTTGGCATGGCTGACTGTGGAGTGTGGTAGAATCATCTTCTACGTGGTAAGAATCGCATGATACCTGATAGGTATCATCTTCTATGTTATAAGAATCACATGATACTTGATAGGTATCATCTGATACCTCTCAAGTATCACCTGATACATGGTAGAATCGCATGATAACTGTTAGGTATCACCCGATACCAGTTAGGTATCAGGACCTGATACATCGCAAGCATCACCCACCACGTGGTAAGAATCGCATGATAGGTATCATCTGATACCTCGCAAGTATCATTTGATATGTGGTAGAAACGCAAGTATCACACGATCCTACTAAAGTATCATCTGTGAAACCCATAGGATCTTGTTACTAGACATGATACCTAAGTAGGGTCATGCGGTACTGCATAGGTATCACACATAATGATACTTTTGAAGAGTATCATGTGATCCTCCTAGGATATCATTTGTGAAACCTGATGATACTAGACATGATACAGATGAGATCATGATACCTCCCAGGTATCACATGATCCTCCCAAATTATCACCGATGAAACCTGGTGAACCGGACATGATACGAAGGAGGATCATGATACCTCCCAGGTTTAACATGATCCTACTTAAGTATCACTTGTACCTCGCAACTATCATCTTCTACGTGGTAAGAATCGTATGATACCTGTAAGGTATCACCTGATAACTAGCTTGTATCGGTGATACCTACCAGGTATCATGCGATTCTACCACGTATCAGGTATCAGACGATTCCTATCACGTATCAGGCGATACTCGTGAGGTTTCATGTGATACCTATCAGGTATCGTGCGCGATTTCTACGACGTATCGGGTGATACTTGTGAGGTATCATATTCATATGATACCTACTAGATACCAGGAGCTGGGCGTCGAGGTGTCGAGGCATCGTCGCCGGCAGTCGCGTCCTCCCCCGTCCACGCTCCACACTGAACCCGAACCTCGTCGCCGGCAGCCGCATCCTTCCCCCTCCACGGTCCACATCAGAGCTCGTCGCCAGCGACCGCGTCCTCCGTCGGGAGCTCGTCACCGGCAGCCACGTCCGTCGTCCACGCCTCAGCCGGCGGCCGCGTCCTCCACGCCGAGCTCGTCGCCGGCGCCGCTGCCATCACCATGCAGGATCCTCCGCCGTCCACGCCCCACGCCGGAGCTTGTCACCGGCGCCGTCTCTGTCACCACGCAGATCCTCGCCCGTCCATGCGACCATGCCCCACACCGGAGCTCGCCGGCGGCCGCGTCCCCACGCTGGAGCTCGTCGCCGGCGGCCGCGTCCTCCACACCGGAGGTCGTCGCCGGCGCGCGTCCGCGCCGCCGGCGTTAGCCGCATCTGTGCTACTCCCACGGTGGCCTGCGCCTCTCGCGTCTGAGGGAGGTGGACATGGAGTGATCCCGTTGGGACAGTATCCCAACGGGATACCGGTATATAGCAGCCCCCCAAAAAAAGATTCACGCGCCGCCAGCACACGCGCGCGCGAATTAGGAGTTCGTAGTTTGTGATAGTTGATGGGTAGAGATTTATGGTATTACAGATTGGGGACTACAGACAGACTTGATGTAAAGCTGAGGGACTTCAGATGAACTTATTCCGACCGGGAATGCCTGGGCCCAATCGGACCATATACTCCGCACTGGGCCCAATTGGGCCTGCAAGAAGCAGCCCGTCGGTCACCTTGTGGTGGCTTGCTTTTCTTGCCATTGGAAGGGTGGAGGAGGAGGAGGGAGATAAGCGAGGTTGAAGGAGACGCAAATCCATCCCGGCGGAGAGGATGCTGCTGCTGCGCCGCCCAGGGCGTCGCCGGCGATGGCCGCCGTCGTCAGGTGTAAGCCCACCAGGCTGACCCCAATCGCGGGCCTCTCCTCCTCGTGGGTGGGGGGCAGGAGGAAGAAGGCCGGCCGCGGGCGAGGCCAAGCCCCCACCCCACCCCCACCCCCCCCGCCCGCGGCTGCGGGGCGACGAGACGAAGAAGAAGAAGAAGCCAGACGTGAGGACGGCGGCGGAGCGGCGCAAGGGTTGCAGAGGCATGAGGTCGAGAGGAGGAAGAAGCAGCCGCCGCCGCCGAAGCAGGAAGAAGGCGAAGCGCGTGGTGCGGTGGAAGTGCGCGGCCGGGTGCGGCGCGTGCTGCAAGCTGGACAAGGGCCCCGACTTCCCCTCCCCCGAGGAGATCTTCGCCGAGCACCCCGAGGACCTCAAGGTACTCCCAACGATGCAAAATTCTGCCTAATCTATCTACTACTACCATTCTGCAACGTACTACCTCCGTCCCGTCCCAAATTATAAGCATTTTTCGACTTCGATACCGTCTTTACTAACAATATCTATAAAAATAAAACGTTTTAAATAAAAAGTGTTGCATATTATGATAGTTTGTTTAGTGATAAATCTAGTAACATCAATTTTACAGAATTGATCTTTTTTATTTTTTTCTATTAATAGTCAAAATTGAAAATATTTGACTTGACACAATGCTTATATTTAAGGACGAAGGGAGTATATACTAAAACGATGTAAAGAAAAATCGACGATTACTTGCTGTTTCTACAAATTGCAATATTGTTATGACTTATGAGGTGATGCAAGCTTAATCAACCAACGCTGATGAATGAATGAAATGATGCTTCATGCCTGCAGCTGTACAAGAGCATGATCGGCGCCGATGGATGGTGTATCAACTACAACAAGTCCACTCGCACCTGCAACATCTACGAAGGTAGTCACAAACTCAACAGGACGAATCCTGTATGACCCTGGTGTGTAATGGGCCGTTTCACCTGACGCTGTTCTGGTTGATGCGTCGTGAAACTTGCGATCGTAGAGAGGCCTGTCTTCTGCAGGGTGGAACCGAAGGTTTTCGAGGAGTACTTCGGCGTGCCAAGCCGACCCAGCACGTTCGACAGGGAAGCTTGCAGGTTTGCTTCTCCTGTCCTGCCTCGTGTATCGCTGGGTTGGTTCGTCAAAGGTGGTGATTTCGGGTTTGTTTACTTGTTCGCAGTGCTTGTGTGGATACCATCAAGATGGTGTATGGTGAGGAATCTGCGGAGCTAACAAACTTTAAACGTGTCATAAGGGAAGAAAGTAAGAAGCATGAAGCTAGCCTGAACCAAGAAAAATTGTTGGATACATAGCTCCTGGTAAGAACATCTGTAAGTCTATAGTTCTAGCATGGCCCAAATCCTGAATTTTGCCACCCTTTACATCTGTAAGGTTGACTAGTAACTTGTAAATCATGTGGTTCCTTTAATGAGTATTGCTAACCATTCATCGTAGAGACATAGAATCTCATCGCATATTGTTTTTTCTTAGATATGCATTCCATATCTTCAATTGATTTGAACATTGTGATACGATGATAGCTCCTTTCTATGATGTGGTTTAGGCAAGAAAAACAACTGCCAAACACCAAAATGTGTGAAAACAGTTCGTCCAAAAGATTATTATCGTAGTGCCTCACTATGCCAAACGGGGCCTTATATATGGCAGTGAGCCAGTGAAGATAATCTTGCAACTTCATACCATGTTAAGCCTTGTCATGACATGTTTGCTGATGTATAGGTTTTTGTTTCAGGTAAATTCAGAAGACATCAATGGCCTATAATGTAAAGGTCCATATATTTATGTTTCCTGCTGTTTGATGTGCATCAGTGCCACAAATGGTTAAACGTGGAACACGCACCGAGATGTTGAGGGAGTTTTACCTGAGATGTTGCTATCACGGTTCGGAGGAAATGAATTGACACTTGCAAGTTAAGAAGGCAGTCGGATATGCTCAAGTTTATAAGCTTGTTGAGTGAGGGTTGGTGGTATTATTTTTTCCCCGTTATTGTTAACAATTGTTTGCTAAAGCATAGAGCAATAGTTAGCTTGGTTTGAATGCCTTCATCCAATTCTGATGATACTGACCTAGCTAATCTCACTCAGATTTGATTCTGAATGATTAAATCCCAACCTAATCCCATTCACGATTTGGTTTTGGTCTTTTGAGGTGATAAAATATGTTCCCTGTATTTTTTTCTCTTTCCTATTACACTTGCAATATGTTCCCTGTATTTGTTTTCCTTTTTTATTCCACTTAAGAAACATTTCTGCTGGAGATATAATCATATAAATATCGCTCTCATTCTACCCTTACCTTTCTAAGTCATGCCTAGAGGCGATGGTCATATTATTATGCTCTCTCGCCATTATTGTTCTAGTATGATCAAAGATTAAAGGCTTATTTATCAGCAAGCTCTAGTCCATGGCTCTGCCCCCTCACATTCTAGCAGAGCTCCAATAAATCAATAATCTCAAGCATAACACAGTAACACACCAAGAAAAGCAGAAAAAGGAAATGAAATGCCAACAGAAAACAAAAGTTAGTATATATATAGTAATATGAACACACTGATACAAATAATTTGAGAGGATAACGAGCGTTCTACATACAAATCCTCCTCGAGCTGTCATGTGAACGATTCTTGGATCTCTTCGAGTGCCTTCCCTTTAGTTTCTGGCACTAACCTTGCCACGAACAACACCGTGACCAAGCTCGCCGCAGAGAACAGAAAGAAGGTACCTGCGCACAGAAAGTAAAATATCCTCAGAACAATGTGACAATCGGCCATGGAGATATTACAGCTTGGAACCCAACCGGAAGCATATGTTCATCTTTTTCGAAGCTAAATTCGACTGTTTTATTTACATATAATGCATTTATCCCATGAGATACCGGTGAGGTATGTTTTGCTTTCTCTTCCTATTGTCCTAGGTTTGTAAGGGGTGAAGATGCCTTACCTGCAGAGTTCCAATCCATGAGGAAATTGAATGAGTAGGAAATTGCGAAGGAACCAATCCAGCTAACCAGCGTCACCAAGCTTCCAGCTATTGCTTTTATTTCAATGGAGAATATCTGCGGAAATAAACAAGGGCTCAGGAACACAAGTTCCTGACAGACCTCCAAGAATACGGGAGCATGATAGGAGTACAATATTAACTTGACGGTGTTCCTTTTTCCTACCTCAGACATGATAACCCAAGGAACAGGTCCCATTCCAACTGAGTATGCAGCGTAATATACCTATTGTAGGAAGCAGTGTCAGAGCATGACATTTCAAAAATTCAAAGATGCAATCATCAGAAATATTCGTCTCCAAATGTTTGAAAGAAACTTATTTGGGAATTGGCTGAAAGTTGTGAAATATTTGAAAGATTTTACATTGAAAGTACACAACACTGTAAAAGTTAGGTGTTTATGAATTCTTTACCGATATGCCATAAAGAGCCAATGTTGGAACCAGTTGTGCATACACTCCTTGTGCCTGTAAGACCATGAAACGCGGATCAATCAAATTGGACGGAAAAGTAAATACTCTGCTAAGAATGGTACAGGTATACAGGGATAGACTCCTTGTTCCTTAACCTACATATTATTTAAATTAGTAAATTAATTAAGGTTTATCAAAACTCTTCAGAATTGTTGATTTGTTCAGTTTCATTTTACTGCAAGTTCATACTTCCACCTGGTTATTTAATGTTGTCTGGAGTGATGCTGTCCTGTCATTGTTTCTCCAACCACCAAATATAAGTCGTGCAACGAATTGAGTAATTTGAAGGTAAGCAACTCTGAAAACAGAAGTGTATAGTTAATTACTTACCTTGAAGTAGAACGATAATCCAGTCAGAAAGCAGCCCAGAAATGTTCCAGACGCAGAGACCTTAATAACAGAAGAATCTCACAATACATAATTGATAATTCCAGACCCAGAGAATGATAATTGATCTGTTTCGTTTTATTCAATTGGCTCAGGTTTTGTATTGTTCATACCAGTAGAAGGGCTCTTCTTCCACTTCTATCCATGAGAAGGGCACCAAACAATGTGAGTGGAATCTGAAACAATTGCAGTTACAGAAAATGTTAGGAATGGAAGCGGGGGTGGGCAAGCAGGTTTTGTTTTGCCCATTTATCACAATTCTAGTTAATTTTTCTTTCAAATTTTGTACTACCAAGTAGGAAATGAACTACTATGCAGAGGTTTTTATGTGGGTAGTGGGATTGCCCACTTGCATCCCTAGAAGATGTTATGCCCATTTACTTTCATTGACAGAAAGGACATAAAGCCGACCTGAAAAATTCCAATCAAGGTGGTCCCAAGCTTTCCAGAAAACCCTGGAGTTCAGGAAAAAACAAATTACAGATAGTCCCTCTAATCAGAGAATAACAAATATATCCCTCCGTTTTTTAATAGATGATATTATTGACTTTTGAACATATGTTTGATCATTCGTCTTATTCAAAAATTTTATGCAAATGTACAAGATATAAATCATGCTTAAAGTACTTTGAGTGATAAAACAACTCACAACAAAATAAATTATAATTACGTAAATTTTTTAAATAAGACGAATGTTCAAACGTGTGAAAAAAAGTTAACGGCGTCATCTATTAAAAAACGGAGGTTACTACTTAGGCATTTGAATACCTGCAGAGGAAAAGATATAGCTTGTATAAAATCCCAAGGCATTTATTCCTCCCAGCTGCTGAAAGACCATCAGGCCAACACCCACCTAAGCATCATAGTTTGATGATTATTTTATTTCTGAAAAACAGCATTTCGCATCATCAAGTTCAGATCTTTTAGGGTAAAATGCAATGCCTTTCAACAGCTTGAAACTTCTTACAATGACTGCAAACAAATTCTTTTTCTGAAACAAATCTTGAACCCTGGCCTCAGGTAAGCTACGAAGTGATTCGATATATTCCTGCATAAAACAATTGTTATAAACATCTTCACTACAAACTACTCCCTCCGTCCCCTAATATAAGAGATTTTGACATTTTGCTTGCACTGTTTGACCATTTGTCTTATTCTAAAGATTTTGGAATTATTATTAATTTTATTTGTGACTTACTTTATTATCCAAAGAACTTTAAGCACAACTTTTCGTGTTTTATATTTGCACAATTTTTTTGAATAAGACGAGTGGTCAAACGTTACAAAAAAAATAGTGAATATCCCTTATATTAAAGGACGGAGGTAGTACTAGAATGAATTTAGAATGGAATTAACTCTAATCCCAGCAGCCTCTTCAGATATGTCAGCATTCTCCCCTCTAAGCTTTTGCAGTGAAGCATTGAATTCTTTGACTCTCCCTGTATTGGCCTGCCATGTTATTAAACAAAGGACTTCAGTTAGAGACATCCACTATGATAGCTTATGTCAGGGTTTAACTCTTTAACAAAGATGCTACATTTCACATTGGACTGTTATATCATTTGTCAATCTGATTAATTCATGATCTATTTCACCGAAGATGTTATGTTCCCGTAGGTGTCTTCCTTTTTTTTTCAGTCATGCAGTATATACCTTCGGCTATGGGTTGATTTAACTTCTTTTCTTACTTAATGCAATGCTACAAAATTATTTTATGTATTTTCTAAAATGAAATAATAAGACTAACAATATACGTTGCATTAGTTTGTTCCAAAAAAAAAACACTAATAATCATCAAAAGTTGGATTGATAAAATCAATGTATTTTGGCATCCATATTAAAGAAAAGGGTTATAGTTACTATCTTACCAGCCACCTAGGAGATTCTGGAATAAACAGAAGCCCAACAAGGAGGAAAGCACAAGGCACTAATCCTGGGTAAAAATGCAGTATTAGTTTCCTTTAGCGGATATCATAAGACAGATAATGCGTATATCTTACCTACTAGAACCAACGAGCGCCATGAAAGAAGTGCCCCAATAATGTAAGCAGCTGAACATCCTGAGCAGATGAACAACTGCATGCACAGAAGGGCCAATGCTAATGTTTAAGAATTATTAAATTAAATAAACATCAATAGGCTATCCAGTTCCAGTTCTCCTACCTGATTTGAAGATGCAAGACCCCCTCGAAGATCCTTTGGGGCTATTTCAGATATGAACACAGGCACCTGTGCCATTCCATGGTAATTTAAGTGCCTGTAAGATTCTAATGCTATGTTGACAAGACACGAATGATACGTTACTACAGAAGATGTATTTGGGAACATAACTGAGACCGTAAATTGTATTACTCAGCCAAAAGGCTATATATGGATTATGAGATTAAACCATACAAAATGAGATAACATAACCACCCTTGATACTTAGATGGTAGTACACTAGTACCCTTGACACATTACACTAGTACATTAAACTCTATCTTTTCTTTTACAGTATGAATAGTCAGATATGCATTGAGAAATTAGAGATGCTCACCACATAGGAAAGAACTCCAGTACAATAGCCGAGCAAGACTCTTCCAAGATAGAGCATCGTAGCACCCTTCATCTCATTGAAGACAACATTTCAAGCTCATGAAACCACAAATGACAGCTAAAGAAGAGAAATAGTTCGCAGAGGAACATACATTGGCAAAATATATGGTAAACCAACCAACAATGCCAATAATTGCTGCCAACCCCATGGTCTGCAGCAGATGCAATGGAAGACATGTCACGAGAACGAATGGGAATAACTTAAACTAGTCATCAATTCAATCACTTCACCGTTTTGCGCCCAAGACTGTCTGCAAGGCGACCGCTAGTCAGAGCGCCAATCATTGCTCCAATTGTCAACACAGACCCAAATACGCCGTACTACAAGATTAACATGAATCGAGACGATTAAATTTAGAAAACAATGGAGACCATTGAGTTGTAAGATAGTAGCCTCTTGTACAACACTAACTGCAGTAAACAAAAACTTGAACTTCAATGCGTATTCAAATGCTCTCAATTGGTAATGCAGAATGAAAAGGTAAAGAATAAGCATAGGCAGATAGCATGTATTTTTCCCTCTGACCAAAATAAATAGCAATTTTGCAATGCGGGGACTCATTTGATAAAGATCGTGCTACGAATCATAACATATTGGGATGCTGCTTTGATCAAATGAAATCAAGCATGTACTTACCTGGTAAGCTGGAGTACTAAGATTACAACACAACAATTACCCCAATTCCTCAATGCACCCACGTGAAAAGATTATATCCATGGCTCAAGGAAAAAAGATAATGCGTATGTGCTAACCGACCTCTGAATTGGAGAGCCCAAAGTCGTTCACGATTCCAGCTTGCGCTGGCGCCGAATACCCCACCTGAATTTGTACATTCCATCAAAGCACACACATGAACACAAGCAATAGCCGCACGCCTTATGTTTTTTCTTGAGATTTAGCGAGCTCTCAGTGCAGCAACACAAGAGGCATCAAGCCATGGGGAGGAGTCTGGGAGCGGGATGCGTACGCAGGTGCCGAACTCGAAGGACCCGCACACGGCCACCGCGGTGGCGAGGAACACCATCCACAGGGACCCCTCCCCCGCGCCACCGTGGGGCGCCGCCCCCGCCTGCCGCCTGGGCCGCGGCTGCGCCACCCCGAGCATCGCGCCGCCGTGCCGCGGCGGAGGCGGAGGCGGCACAGTGCACCGCCGGCCGCGGAGGCGGTGGTTGCGGTAGAGCTCGAAGGGAGAGGAAGGTGAGTAGGCGGCGGAGCGGCGGAGGACGAGCGGCGGCGACGGCGGTGCGGCGGTGGACAGAGGAAATGCGGCAGCCATCATCGCCGGAGCGATCGAGCCGGTCACATATTTTTCTGTGCCTCATCTGCTTGCATTTTATTGTTTTTTTTTTTTTTTTCTTTCATTTGCGAAGGGGACCACATGTGTGCACACAAGCCATCAAGTTTTCAACGGAGACGAAGAAAACGGTCGGAAGATGTAAAAGTAAATTAAATATATTCAAATCATTTCCGTTATTTTTTTCTCGAATGCAAAATCATCCCAAATCATGACGATAGAGTCAGAAATGATAATGGTTTTATCGGAGGCCGGAGCATCGAAAAATACTATAAATAAAATCGTTGTAATAGAGCCTCGAAAACAGGAGCAAGTCATCATTCGATGTTATAGATGTTGGTGTATTTATTAGAAATTTGACTAAATATAAAACTAAAATGACTATGGGCCTGTTTGGATCGGAGGGCTATTAATAAGCCCTCCGGAATATTGTTATTTAGGAGTATTAACGTAGATTACTGATAAAACTCATTCCATAACTCCTAGGCTATTTTGCGAGACGAATCTAACGATGTATATTAATCATTGATTTGCTACAGTGACGCTACAGTAACATCCGCTAATCATGGATTTAATACCTCGTTAGATTCGTCTCGCAAAATAGCCTAGGGGTTATGGAATTGGTTTTCTCAGTAATCTACGTTTAATACTCCTAAATAGCAAGATTCCGAAGGAATATTTAATAGCCCGAAGGATCCAAACAAGCCATGTATGGAACATAGGGAGTACTTTTCCAACGGATAGACCAGTATAGTCACAACAAATCACGAGACGCCTATAGATCGGACGTTGTTTCACAAAGTAGATTAACATTTTTTCACTAAATATATCGAAAATGTTTTGGCCTTTTAAAATGCTAAAACACAACCAAATCACCTCATGAAATATTTTGCTACAACGTATGAAAATGAAACAACGGTTTTTCAAACAATAAGACGTTATTCTTAAAGAAGTAAAACACGGTCAGATCGCTAGATGAAATATTTTGGTTCCACGTATACAACGAACGGTTTGAAGCCATTGCAACACTTAAACCCCGTGTACATCGACACACCATGTGTCCATCAGAATGATATTACTAAACAGTATCAAAATCCACTACGACATTTGATCATACATAGTGAAACATGACAAGTACACTAACTGAAACATTGCTGGTGGAAAAAAATGAAACGGATCTTAACAGGGTGTTTCGTTATATCCGGACAACTGTTGCAACGAGACGCGCTGATGGGAGTGTAGTGTGACTCTGCCCCTCCGCTGTTCCTCCCCCCCCCCCCCCGCCCCCCCCGCATAAGCCAGTCTGGCTAATTTAGCTGAAACATTGCTGGTGGAAAAAAAATAAAACGGATCTTAATAGGTGTTTCCATTATATCGGGACAACTGTTGTAACGGGACGCGCTGATGGGAGTGTAGTGTGACTGCCCCCTCCCGCTGTTTGGAGTTGCGTTTTAACCGTCCCCTCCTATCCCCCCGGCATAAGCCAGTCTGGCTAATTGCGCTGTGTAACAAAAACTCTTTTCCTGCTAATATATTGACGTGCAATCATTTTACACGTTCATGGAAAGGGCTATGGTGGGGACACGTAGTGAGCGCGGACGCGCGTGGTGGCGGCAGGTGGGCGGCGCCGCGCGCCGGGCGCCTGATTTTTTTGGCGCACATCAGGCGACGCGAAGGATTTTCCAACAAAACAGCGTAAGCGTCAGAACACATCTGTGTATGTGTCCCATATATATTGCTCAATAATTCAGAGTTACATGGTATACATATAGCCTGCATGCGTAGCCCGGGACTTAGCCTAAGCTAGTATTGAGTACACTACGGCAAAACTGCCAAGAACCGGAGAGAGAAAGATCAGGAGGCTAAGAGAGGCTGCGTCAAGTTTGACAGCGGCTGAGGTAGAAAGAGTGGTACAATTGGATCATATCTCTATGGTCTATGGATCCCTCGATCTTGATCTGGAGTTGATGAGCGAGTCCTGAATCTCCTCGAGCGTCCTCCCTTTGGTTTCAGGCACGAGCGTCACCACGAAGAGGATGGTGATCAGGCTCGCCGCGGAGAACATGAAGAAGGTCCCTTCATTTGCATGCACCAACGGCAAAGGGGAAAACAAAACAAAATGTTACTGTATTTTACATTTCTATAATTCATAGAATAAATTTCCTCCTGGTGAACTTGTCGGCATAAGTCTAACGGCTCAATTCGCTGATTTATCCAGGTTGAATGAATCTATATGCATCTTTCAAAAGGTAAAAATGGATGGTTGTTTGTATATTTCGCTTAGTTCTTCAGAGATGAAGGTTATTGTTTCTGACTACTGGCATTACTGCATTGGAAGAACTACAGTGCTGTGTTAGTGGAGTTATTACTTACCTGCAGAACTCCAGTCCATGAGGAAGCTGAACGAGTAAGAAATCGCGAAGGAACCTAACCAACTCACAAGGGTCACCAAGCTTCCACCGATTGCTTTCATGTCAATGGAGAATATCTGCACGCAATTCGTCATCCAGGAAATATAAATCACTCTCCTCCTGAATCACTACTGATTGATGAAGAACCTTGTACCATATATAACCATCCAAAACCAACACTATATAATTTTGCATACCTCAGACATGACAACCCAAGGGACAGGGCCCATTCCAATCGAGTATGCTCCAATATAAACCTATTTACAGAAACAGCATCAGAAAGACAGTATCGGCAGTCTGCAGTGATGTTTATCTTTCACAACATGCTACATGGTGTAGACTACTAAATGTTGCGATTGAAGTGACATTAGAATGTGTAGTGCATACAGTCCTAAAAATTTATGTACTGCAACTGAAGGGAAAGGATGTACATAGATTATGTACTTACCAGTATACCGGTAAGAGCCAATTCAGGAACCCATTCTGAGAATAGCCCTTGTGCCTAGCAGACATGAATCAATTACTATTATATACAGAAACAAACAGAGATGGTCCTCCTTACAATTTGAGCTGTTAATAACATTGAATGATAACTTTTTTTGGTAGATTTTCAAGGGATTGTCAATTGTATCAAGCTGACTTATGCCAGTCCCCCGAATTTTCCAAATTATACAATTATCTTTTTCATGTACTTTCCTAGGAAAAATGTACTAGTTACCTTTAGGTAGAAGGATATTCCTGTCAGAAAGCAGCCCAAAAATGTTCCGGATGCCGAGACCTAAATAACGAAAGGATCTCACAAAAAATTCTATCTAGCATGTTTTTCTTTGTATGTATCAGCTCAGCTTTGTAGCATTTATACCATTAGAAGAACCCGTCTTCCACTCTTATCCATTAGAATGGCTCCGAACAATGTAATAGGAATCTGAAAAGATCAGTGTTATAAACAAAATGGGCTTATTAGTTAATTTATTAAGTAGAAGCAGCCTATCAAACCTGAATAATGCCAATCAAGATGGTTCCAAGTTTTCCAGAAAAACCTGAAGTGCGATAAAATCACAAAGTTCATACAAAACTGTCAGAGGACAACAACAATGATCACAATATTTACGTACCTGCAGAAGTGAAGATAGAGCTTGCATAAAAGCCTACACCATTTATCCCTCCTAATTGCTGAAATATCATCAAGCCAACACCCACCTGTGTATACAAGATACAGCAATTATGTCTGGTTCAGTTCTTTTCTAAAAAAAAGTTTCACACTATAAGCCTCCAAATTCAGTGGTTGAAGTGTCAATGCAATTGTGATTTCGACATGAAGTAGTTGAAGACTTGAAGTGATTTCTTACAATGACAGCGTATATATTTTTGCTGAGAAACAAATCTTGAACCCTGGCCTTTGGGAACCTATGCAGTGATTCAATATACTCCTGGAGAAAATGATCAGTCTGAGCAAAGTCGTTCACATTAAATTCTAACATATACAAGCAATTAGGACAGAAGTTAACTTTAATCTCGACGGCCTCTTCAGAAACGTCAGCATCCTCTCCCCGTAGCATTTGCAATGAGGCATGAAATTCTTTCTCCCTTCCAACGTTAGCCTGTAATTTTAAGGCAGTGGAACTCAATACAAGAAGTGCACTATGAAATTTATTACTGATGCTTCATAAGTTCATGTGTATGATCATGTAACCCTTCAATTACTAGAGCAAGAAAATCATGGGGTAAATGGTCCCCCACTGACAAAAATTCAGAACTTAATTTTGGTGTTCCATAGAGCATTTGACAAAGGTAGAACTAAGAAGTTCCTTACCAGCCATCTTGGTGATTCTGGAATGAAGAGAAGTCCTGTTAATAGCAGAACACATGGTACTATACCTGCACAAAAAAAAAAAGTATTTATTACCATCCAGCATGAATTTGAAGAATAAACATGCTATTTCTATGGATATGAAGACAGAAGACAAATTACCTACTAACACAAGATTACGCCATGCAACCAGGGCGCCTATTATGTAAGTAGCTGAACTCCCAGAACAGATCAGCAACTGCATGTGCAGAAGGTGCAGAGTGGAAACTATTAGGATTCAATAAAAATGCCTGTCGATATCCAATTTTCATTTTCTGAAACCTGGTTTGAAGTTGCAAGGCCTCCCCTGAGATTCTTTGGTGCTATTTCAGCAATGAACACTGGCACCTGTCATATCCAGCAATATGTCAGGACGAAGAACATAAATGTGATAATTAGTCAAAGTGAAAAATGTAAAAGTTGAAACCGATACAAGAGGGGAAGATGGACAGTCAGTGCCGTATTTTGAATCAAGAGATGCATACCACATAAGAAAGAATCCCAGTACTAAAGCCCAACAATATCCTTCCAAAGTAGAGCATGTTAACACCCTATACATCAAAACTCAAATATAAGATACCCACAAGAAACAGGTAAGGACCAAGCGCAAGAATCATTCACCAAGGAACAAACCTTAGCCAAATGCAAAGAAAGCCATCCAAAAATGCAAATAGTAGCTGATATCCGCATTGTCTGCGACAAACGAAAAATATGACTCAACTGGAACATCAATTTACAGCAAATAGATAAATCAGCCCAATTGAAAAATGGGACTACTTTACCATTTTACGTCCAAGAAAATCTGCTAAACGACCACTAGTGACAGCACCAATCATTGCCCCAATCGTCAGTACAGATCCAAATAGTGCAAACTGCAAGGTTAAAATGAGTCTATGCATATCACAGTACTACAGACGACAATATTACAGCCGGTGAAAGTTGAGTACAAGTAGCACAGCAGAGCGAAAACCATGGAAGAGAAAATCACTGACCTGCGAAATGGACAGTCCGACTTCATCCACAATCCCTGACTGAGTGGGTGCAGAATAACCCACCTGCATATGAACATGGCTGAGTAACTAAATGATCACATTCAACATAGAAAAGGGGGAAAATAATCAATCAATACATTCCAGTGGACCAGGGATATATAAGTACTAGCATATAGTTGGAATATGAATCTTGTACTCTAGCTGGAAAAGGCCATGAGAACATGTGCGCATTTGCTGAGATACAACCAAATGTGGTGACCTGTCCATTTCACAACCCTTTACACTTCCCATTCCTTGAAGCTTTGCAATTTGTTAGTTGAAGCTAGCAAATGGTATGTAATTAGTCAGCTTTAATCAACTTTCCATTTTTACTGCAGAACTTTGGCAGTTTGGCCTTTCTTAATTTTTTCTTTGAAAAAATTACCAACTCGATTATACCGTCAAGCGTCAGCTGTCAGATGGCCCAACTGTATTGCCATTTTTGTTCTGTTTTACGCGTTTCTTGAACTCATGGGTCCCACTAACCAAGATTCTTTACACTAAAAAAGGAAAGTAATTAGAGAAGATTTGTAAAAACAGAGTGAGCACGTTTGCCCAGCAGACACAATGGAAAGAATTCTCTGGCAACGAACACTTCAATCATCACAAAGTACGGTAGAAATTTCTGGCAGGAAACCCGTTCGTATTGATTTAATTTCTGTTTGAATTACTAATTGCTTTCTTGAGTTGAGAACCCTTTCCATAGTGAGAGAAGGGAGGGGAAGGCGCTTACGCAGGTGCCGAACTCGAAGGAGCCGCACACGGCGACGGCGGTGGAGAGCATCAGCATCCACATGGACCCTCCTCCTCCTCCTCCGCGCCGACCCCCGCCATCGCCGCCCGCATCATCCTGGATCTTCTCCTCCTCCTCATCGCCCCGCCTCTGCTTGTGCTGCCGGAGGAGCAGCGGCGCCGTCACCTCGCCGCCTCCGCCCGCGGCTCCGGCCACCACCGCGCTCTCCACATCCTCCGCGGCTCTCACTATCCCCATTCCCCCCGGCGCAACACGCACGCACGCACTGGAGAGCAGCAGCGAGCGGCAATGGCAGCGAAACTCGGGAGGCCCAAGATTGGCAAGGAGCGCGAGCGTGTCGCTCGGGTCGGGAGCTCGGGATCTCTCTCTCGGCTCCTCATTGAGGCAGCGCGCTATTTATACGCGACGCGCGGCGCGGGGGGCTCACTGACGCGTGGGGCCCAGCGGCTGACACCGCAGCGGCGGCGCGTTGCGCGTAGTAGGGGGAACAGAAATATCTCCCTCCCACTGTTTCGAAGAAAAAGAGAAAAAAAAAGAGAATCAAAATATCTCCGATGATCGAGGCCGATCGCAAGCACGCGGTAATTAATTAATTAAGAATTAATCATTAGTTAATGTAATCTCATTCTCGCGATAACGCTAAAGAAAACTCTGGGAGATCGATAGACGACGAGACGAGGCGATGGCGTGATCGATCGATCGATTTTTGCATCTGACTGAATTAGCAAATGCTGATCTCTGCAATGCGAGAGCGACAAGGAAGGAGACCTAAGCTTAGCTTGATTGCTTGATTGATTTGAATTAACTATGCAATGGTGATGACTGATGAGCTGGAACCATGGTAGCATCCAAGCAGCGGTGTATACCTACCCGTACACATGTGTGCTATCTGCAGCTAGTTATGCACACTCCAAAGCACATATGCTACTTGATTATTATTTTTTCTAGTAAGAAAATTGCAATGGAGAATTAGCATTTGTGGGCATATGATGATATGATGCCAAGGCCAGCACGATCGGTCGGCATGGTGGTTCTTGACTCGTCCGCATCTACTGTAGATCAGCAATACCGCATACGCGCAATTGCGAAAAACAAAACAGAACTTAGCCTCCGGTTTTAAAGCTGTGTTCTTCGCCTTCTTTTTTACCTCACCTTCCTTTTTTTCCATGCTTTTTAAACTGCAAAAGTTTTCTACAGTAAAGTTGTTAAAAAAATCATATTAATATATTTTTAAAGTTTTTTAGACTAATATTTAATTAATCATGTGTTAATGAATAACACCTTTTTTTTTTTTTTGGGAAGGTGGAGTTTCTGAACTCGGCCTAAATAGTTAGCTTTTTTAACTCGTAGTTACATAAATAGTTACAAGGCCTGGCACGAGTGAAAGTACTTTTGAATGACAGATCTAGTGATACACTGATACTCTTTTCATTTTACGCAACTAAATAATTGAATGAATATTATTGATCTGAGGGAAAAGTAATGTATGTACTCATGGAATTGAAATGTGTGTTTGTGATGTGTTTGAAATATTAAACAAAAAATATATCAGTCTTTAAGTACTTTTGGACGGTCTTTATATGTGATTCTCAGATTTTTTTTCCAATCTAAATATGTTTTAAAAAAAACATTGACAGTTAAATCTTCAAAGGTTTACTAAGGTACGAATAAAACATGTTTTCAGGGAACCAACTCATGGGTTCCACTTGGATGTTGCTCAATTCTGGCCCGACCACATGTGTAGGTCAAGAATTTGAACCGAAATTCCAGTGGATGGACGTGCCAAGATTGAGGCTCATGAAGCCTTATTTTCTCTATTAGGAGGGTGGTCGAGCTGTAGAAGAAAACTAAGCATCATAATTCAAATCTTGATGTTCATATGTACTCTCTCTGTCCTAAAAAAAAGACAAACCCTGGGTTTCCGTGTTCAACGTTTGACTGTCCATCTTATATGAATTTTTTTATAATTAGTATTTTCATTGTTGTTAGATGATAAAACATGATTAATACTTTATGCGTGACTTATGTTTTTAATTTTTTTCATATTTTTTTTAAAGGGCTGTTCAGATTGTTGTCATTTTGAACCATTCCATTATTTGGCAAGTTGCCAAAATTTGGCTTCATTTGGTTTACTACCAAATATTGGTAATGCCCATAGAATTTGGCAAGATTCTAGAAGCTTCTCCTCACAAAATTATGCCAATATTTGGTAAGGTAACAAACTAAACATTACCTTTACATTTCTAACTTACCAAAATGTGGACACTGACAGCAAGGAAGCAAATGTAGTTCTGGGCATTCTTCAAGCCCAGTTCAGAACAATACAAACAATTCTATGACCACGGTTGATGGAAGTCATGCAATGCACGAGTGCACAGTTCTCTGCCAGTTTTGATTACAAAGTCAGAAAATGACATATCCATCCTACTTAAGTTCAGTGGAAATCATGCAGCTTTAATTGGGCTGTGGCACCTCTTCAAACCATGTTGTCCATGTAGGATGGATCAAACCAGAGAGAAAAAAGAAAACAAGAGAACATAGCGGAAATTGGGGAATCAGCTCGCAGGGACAGGGTAATTGGCAACCTGTCTGTGCTCGATTACCCTTTCCGATAAAACCATAGAAATTGGGGCTCCTGGAGTAGTTTCTGTTTCTTTTCCTTGTGTGCTCTGTTGAACTAATGAGATCATACTTTTGATTCGCATGGATTTGCTCTTTTAAGGAACACAAGAGCAATGAAGAAAGGCTGTGATTTAGAAAGCTTCAGTTTAGCATCCATACAAGAACAGCGACAATAACTTCATTCAGAACTATTTACCAATAACTATTCACTACTTATCTTTTCTGGATGCATGAAAAGTTTAGAAAAACCTTACACAGAAAAGAGAAGTAAACAGTCTAACAGAGATAATATGAAATAAAACGAACAAGAGTGCATACCTTCCTTGCGACATAATGCGGCAATGCTGCTTCCATACGTAATACACATTGATGATGTAGCATTTCACATAATCTTCTTTACAATTTTATGTTGGTAGTCACCATTAGCCTGAAAAACGAGTTCCTTTGTTGAATCTGCAGTAAATAACAAAGGATGCCTGTAAATAATATGCATTTATCTTCTTCCAAGAACTGATAAAAATATTAATTTATGGGTTCAGTGAAATAAAGTGATTGATACATACAGGTTCAATCAGAAAGAATTTACTGGAAATTTAAATGCAATGCTTTATACGGGTGAAAATGTACAATGGCAACCCACAAGGTGTTGGAATATGCTCACAGGGTGAAAATGTACCAATGGTTTTAACACACCGTTTACTTTTTGAAAGATCATTCAACTTCCATGGGTAGTTAGAAGCAGGTTGCCCCTGACAATGTTATAATTACGCCTGCTCCTGCCACATCTGTCTTCATACACGGAACATCTTTTGGTCTAATGTTCTTGACTAAGAACCAACTTCAATAGCAAGGAATTGTGCCAGTTGTTGGTCATTAGGCAAACAGTTGTAGGTAGCAAACCATGATAATTCACTTCAGAATAGAGTCCTTAGCCTTCGATAGAAAAAAAATAACTATCTAGATTATCAGTTGTGGACCCTCAGAATTCTCTATCACACTTGCATTGAGCATGATCACTGTATCATGATAAAAAGGTGTTGCAATGCTTAGTACGCATTTAGCAATGCTAGAAACTCTGAAGCTTGAGCATAATTCTGATTTGTGAATGATGATCAACCTTTTTTGACTCATGCTCCAGAATATTGCAAGTGCACACAATCTCCTTCATGGATTTACTGGAATGGCACAATGCAGAGTTACAAAATAGAAATGAACCAAAGGTTAGCAGCAGCATCAATATCTTGAGCATCAGAATATTCCATTGAATACATAAGTTGCATCTCAGACAGCACCAACAAAAACATGTGTCGTCTAGGAAGCATCATACTTGGGTGAAACGGAGCAAACACAGCTGTAATTTTCAAGAAAACTGGTGGCTACTTGTTCGCCACCAAAATATTCTCCTACTCATGAGAGTAACATAACTTTCCTGTGCATAGCTGTTCGACAAGCATAGTACAAGCCAAGCTTCCTAGTTCATGTCCAATTTTGAACATTGTATTTAGGACTAACAGTGCATCATCCACCCGCCCAGAGGAGCTCAGCAATTCTACCAAGGAATTAAATGTATGTTCCCGAGGTTTCAGATTGTTCTTTAACATGCCTGCCAACCATGCCATGCCGTCCTCAGGTCTCCTGGCTTTACAGAACCCATTTATGATACTGTCATTGCTCCGCGCTAACGGTTCAAGCCCTTAGCATGCATCACCTTAAGCAATTCAACTGCAGCATCAACCTGTCCTTCCTCACACTGGTGTCAATGAGCGGCGTGAAGGTTGACACACTTGGCTCCAAACCAGATGACAGTAGCTGCTCGTACACCTGTATTGCCTCACTCAACCTCCCAACCTTGCATAAGCCCTGAATCAATATGTTGTAAGTAATCACATCGTGCTCAATCCCCTTTTTAACCATTTCCTCAAACATCCTAAGCGCTTCGTCCACCTTCCCATGGGTACAAAACCCTGTGACCAAGTGTTACAGCTTACAGTACTCTCCTTTAAACCCTTCCCGAGCATTTCATCATACACCTTGCGAGCCATCTCGAAATCACCAGCTTTACAATAGTAGGACACCAGAGAGCAGTAGGCATACTCGTTAGGCTCCATTCCTTTGTCCACCATCTCATTCCAGATTTGCCGCGCTTCGTCTATGCAGCCCATCTTGCACAATCCGTCGATCGCCGTTGTGTATGTGACCGCATCGACGTCGTAGCCCCGCAGCTTGATCTCGTTGAAGACGCGCAGGGCCTCGCTTCCCATCCTGTGCGCAAAGAGCCCGTGGATAATGCGCTGGTAGATGACCGTATCTGGGACACTGCCCGCGGCGATCATGAGGTGGAGCGTCTCGGACACCTTGCCGAAGTTGCCGGCGGCGGAGAAGGCCGCGACGAGATCCGCGACGGCGTCAAGCTGGGGAGGGACGCCGCGGCGCGCCCCGTCGCGAGGAGGCGGAGGCCGTCGAGCGGGCGGCCTTCGGCGGAGCAGGCGCGCACGAGGAAGGCCACGGTGGCGGCGTCGCCCGGGAAGTCCGGGGAGGATGAGAACGCGGAGAAGAGGCGGAAGACGAGGTCGGGGCGCCGGCGCGGAGGGCGGAGCGCATCGCGAAGTTGAGGGCGCGGAGGGAGGGGTGGATGCCGAGGCGCGAGGCAAGCACCTCGGCGGCGTCGGCGGCGTCGGGCGCCCAGAGCTGGATCAGGAAGCCGTCCACGCCGGGGAGGAGCGGCGGCTCGTGCTCGTGCCGTGCTCCGCCGGTGCGGCGTCGGGGCGGCGGGGAGGTGCGAGGAGAGGAAGCGCAGGAAGCGGAGGGAGGGGTCAGGGGAAGGCAGGAGGTGGGAGAGGTGAGGCGGACGCAGGCCGGGTGGAAGAGGAGGTCGCCGGGGAGGAGCGAGAGGAGGCGGGACTCGTAGTGCGGCGCGCCGAGGATGTTCGCCGCGGCCGTGGCGGCCGTGGCCAGGAAGGTGGCCGGCGGCGGGGTGGCGGCATCGGCGGCGGCGGCGGAGGTGGAGGTGGAGCAGAGGCGCTGCACGGAATGACGCACGCGGCCGCAGCATCGTGGCGGCGGTGGCGGCGGCGGCGGGCGCGAAGAGTGTCAAGTGTGTCACGGTGGCCGCGCCAGGTTTGCCTACGAAGACTTTTCCAGGCTTGGAGGCGGGTTAGATGGGCCGCTGGCCCATGAGCCCATGGGCCCTCGAGTTCTCCTAGATAAAAGCGCCCCGTGCCGTGCTGCATCGTCACCTCTCCTCGCCCAAGCTCGTCGACAGAAAGAAAAAAAAATCCAAACCTCAGAGAAACCCTAGGCCGGGTCGCGGCGAGTCGGCGGCGATGGCGGGGTACCGGAGCCGGAGCCGGAGCCGGAGCTACAGCCCGCAGCCGCGCCGGAGGTACAGCCGGAGCCCCCGCGGTACAAGCGGTACGATGACCCGCGCGACCGCTATCCTCGCGGCGGAGGCGGGAGGCGGAGGTGGAGGTGGAGGCGGAGGCGGAGGGCCCCGCCGCGGGTATGGCCGGCCGCCTGCGCCGACTGGGCTCCTCGTCCGCAATATCTCGCTCACCGCAAGGTGCGTAGCCGTTGCCCTCTTTGTGTTTTTTTTTTTTTGGCCCATTTGATCTAGGGCTTACCGCAATTTGAATAATTGCTAGTAGCACAGCGCTATATGGTTTGGTTGATACGTTCAGTGTGTAATCCCTGTGAATCTGCACATTGTTTTGTTTGGTAGTTGCATTAGGCTTGGTTGTGATCTTCTGTGCTTTTCAGTCTTGTATGTGTTTATATGTTTGTTGCTGTATTCAGAATAAAAAACAGAGCAGGTTTGTTTTGATGTGAAACTGTTGAGAAAATACGAGGGTTTTTTTTCCTGATGGTTTGTTTGCCAGCAAATGCTTGCTGGACTCATGGAGTCAATGGTAGTGTGCTGTTTCACACTTGTTGCTCTCTAGGAGAGAACAAATGTTTTGGAAGCCATTCACTAAGGTTGAACATGTTGGTATAGGTAGCTTCCATATTCCATACCCTCCCTACCTTAGTAACCTAATTGCATTTTTCTAATGGTTTTCCGCATTGGATGTTCATACGCTATACTATCTGTACAGTGTGCCTTGAGATTCATGCATCAGTTAGACATGCAAACCAGAATTCCCATCTTCAAATTGCTCTTATTGTGCATTAAAAATTTCCTAGCACTTTAGTCAGATACAACAGTGCATGGATGTCCACATTTATGTGGATTAGCATTTCTCTTGCATTTTTTTGTATCATCCAAGCTTTCACCCAAATGTCTTGTTACCAGGTTTTAACAACTCAAGTGTCAGGTTGGATTTTAACTGCATATATAGAGATGGAACATTTTTCAGATCTATTATGAAGTTTTATTTCGTTAGAGGCTAAATTGTAAGCACTAAATTGTGTTCCTTTAAATGTTCCTAGAATTAATCTAGTTCTTTTAGATATGGCTTTGTTAGCAGAACCGTTGTTTTATGAACTTTGCATCATATAATGCTGCTTATGTCTCTGGAAAACAGAAACAAATGTATGAACTCTGGATGTATTCATATTTGTATATAGACAGTGGTTGCAACCTTTGATAATTCTGATCTTGTAGTTTGGAGACATAATGCTACTGTTCTAGCTTCCCTTCTCGATAGTTTGGAACGCTCAGGATCTTTTTTTTAAGTCAACATTTTCTACACTGCAAGCATGTAGTACATAAGTTGCCAGTGCACAGTAAATCAGTCTTATATACAGCTTTCCACAATCACATACTGAAGTATCTTCTTTCTGTATGTAGATTATTTTGCACTGTAGCTACTAATTATGGTTTAATATTATTTGATTTTCGTTTTTTTGCAGGCCTGAAGATATTCGTATTCCGTTTGAGCAATTTGGCCCTGTAAAGGATGTCTACCTTCCAAGAAATTTCCATACAAGGTAATAATAACTTATCTTATGTTTCTTACTCAATTGTTTTGGTGCATTTGAGTTCTAGTTAAGTCAATATCTTAATTCTGGAATGTTTATCATGTGTGCACAGAAGATAAGCAATTCTTTGAACAACATGAAGAAAGTATGTTAATTGAACCCAGTAATTTTTATCATTATTATGAACATTTCAAAGAGCATTGTTTCCAGGCTGCCTTATGCTTGTGCTTCGATGTTGGTCTGAACCATGTATTCTGCTTGGAAATAGGGTTTATAGATGCTTGTTGCACATTCTGTGTTCTTTTAAGAATATGTCTTTTGATGTGTATATTGATTTTGTCTGATTCACAATCACTTCCATGATCGTGTTAAATTGTTGTAGGGAATTACGTGGCTTTGGGTTTGTAAAATTCCGCTATCCAGAAGATGCTGCAGTGGCCAAGCAAGAATTGAATCATCAAGTCATTGGTGGACGAGAGATTTCAATAGTTTTTGCCGAGGAGAACAGAAAAACCCCACAAGAAATGCGGATGAGGACAAGAACAAGGTTCTTAATTTTTTATATTTTACCAACTTCCAGATTAGGCATTTGGAATATATATGATAGCAGCGACTGAAATTTGATGTAACAAAAGAAATGCTTTGTGCTTCTGTTTGTGTAGTGGAAGATACATGGATGGTAGCCACAGAAGGCGGTCAGTATCAAGATCTCCTAGGTCTCGTTACCATTGTAAGTATAAATGTTTGTTATATGAAATTAATATTTTATGATTTTTAATCTCATCACTAAATGATCTCTATTTCCTGTCAGCTTATTCACCTTCACCCTCTCCAGCTAGACGTGACTACAGGTATCATCTCAATATTTTAGTACTTACATATAGCATAGCAAATACGCTTGTCCTCTCCTGTTTGTCAGTGTTTCATTCTTCTTCCTTTCAAACATCTCTGTGCCAAGTTATTTATTTGTGCTTTAGGCATATCCTGATACACCGTTGACATTTATGATTCATTAATTTTTGTTTTGGCAGTTGACGAGTGTATTGTTGTGATAAGGGAAGTTGTAGGATTATATGCCAAATTTATGATTAGTGATCTAGTTTCTTGCTTAATAAATGAGCAATAAGTGCCTTCCATCGACCCCTAATTCTGATGATTATTTTCATGTCCTAGAATATTTTTTTAATCTTGATTTACTGTCAATATAGGGCTTGGTTTCAAAGTGTAAAGTAGTTATACTAATTTTATTAGTTCCTTGCTCAACTTCAGTAGAAGTTACGTTCCGAGAGGATTGCTAATCATGGTTGTTATGCTCATGGTGATTGGAAAAATCATCATTAGAAAATGAACCATAGTTATTGATGATATAGGTTGAATGTGCCAAGGAACAGGTGCGTGGAACTCCACCTTTCCTTGTAAATTCCATGGAAATACTTGGATTGATGAATCAAGTACCCAGGAGGTTGTTCACATGATAGAACATAGTAATTTATATTAACAAGAAAATGACCAAAAGGACTTTCTTGTGTGTACACTCCCTGATGTGTATGCCATTAGTCCCACACATCATAAATCTCAAACACTAGCTATATGATTGTTAGATTATCTGATTAACTGTTGATGATTTGCTCTTCTATATTTTTCTTCATGAAGTGTAAGGCTAAATTTGCTCTAAATTTGTTGCTTTGATTTGATATTATCCAGTCAAGAAAGAATCTAGAGTCTAAAAAGCCAAAAGAGAATTATGATGTTTGGAGAATAAAGATCAACGTGAAAGTACCACGATCTCCAGAGTTGGAGCATGTGAAAGGCATTCTTCTTTAAGATAGAGTGGCACTGTTGCCCGGGGTTTAAAGATAATCTTTGGCTAAGAAACCTGAGGAAAAGAGTTATTTTCAAGTGTGCTGATGCTGTTGAGCTTAGTCCATTGCACATTGCATGTTTGGATCAAAGTGGGTAACTTATACTGGGATTGAACAGGTAAAATTGATATCTTGCATTTGATTCTGTTAGCTTGGGCTAGGCATGCCTAACTAATGGTGCTGTTGCTGTACTGCAGTAGCTCTGCTCTAAACAAGTGCAGTTACCTCAAATCCAGTTTGCTGATAATTCTAGTCTTCTTGTATTTGTTGCTCGTCATTTTTTTATTGTACTGCTGCTTGTATCCTTTGTAAATAATGGGCATTTGAACCCCTAATTGTTCTGGAACAGGGATCACCGTGATGATTATTCACCTGGGGAATCACTCTCTCCACATGGTCAGGACAAGCGGCACCACAGATCAAATGGTCGATCTGCTAGCCCAGATGAGCTCGAGCGTCATGTATCTCCATCCAATAATGGACATGGTCCACCAGTTGATGGGAAAAGCTGATAAAGATCTCGCTCCAAGGTTGCTTGCTTGATTTTCTTTTTTTTAAAAAAAAAACTTTTGTGCGTTTCTTCTATTGTAAACTGTATATGCTCTGACATGTTTAATTCCTGTGCAGGCGAGGCAAGCGTTTGAAGTTTGGAGTTCTTGGATCAAGAGTTGGAAGTTGGAACTAGGGAGCATGCAAATTACACCACCATGAAATGTACCGTGGTAGTGCCTTTTATGCTATTTTGTAGAATAGATAAGCAAAGCCTGGTAGCGAAGTAAGTTTGTACACTCCATATGCAGTTGCCTATCGATAGGTTAGCGCCTGCTGCTTTTGTTTTTGTTGACCTGTTTTAAATGATTTTCTATCTGATCTTTCTTAGTTTGTTTGCTGCCATGCCGACATGCATCTTGTGCCCACTTATCTATTTGATTATGTTCCATGGCTTCTACCGTTTTTCTGTTTTCCCAAGCAGGGTCTTATTGCTCAGCTTGAATATTACACCAAGTACCTAATTCGTCTATTCTTGCCTCCTGGTCAAACAGACTGGGCGACTGAATGTTGTTAGGCGTGGTTAATGAAAAATCATGGGAATGAAATCCTAGTTTGCAGTCCTGTGATGTAGAAATGTGCTAGGATCAGATCTACTTTCAGCCATCATAGTGATGCAATCTCTATGCTAACACCGAAATGGTGTTCGATGCTCTTCACAGATTGGGGGAAAGAAAAAGTGGTTGAGATAATGCAAGGGCACTATGGCATCGCGCTTGCTTACGAAGCGATCATTTGCAGCTTCACAACAAACCGATGCTTACGTGAATAATAAAATTGATGATGATGACCTATAATAAATTGAATTTATGAAGTAATTTAGGGACGATGTATGACGGTAATTTAGAGAGGAGAGACGATGGAAAGCATACAATGATTAGCGACTCAGCGTTTGTAGCCCAGTGTAATAAGCTACGAGTTGAACTGGTGAGTGAGGCGAAACACGATGGGAGTAATAATAAGCTACGCACATTTCTGGCGTTTTATTGTGAACAGAACCCGGTAAATTTCCAGGACCAGCTTGATCGAGAAGAAATCATATACGCATTTCAATTTTATCTACTTTCGCCGTTCCAAATTAGTACTGTGTTTTTTACTTTATCCCAAGTCTAACATTGCTAACTTTGGTCATCAATTTTTAATTTAAAGATTTACATAGTTTATAACAACATAAATTTAAGATTCATGTTTTCGATTCATCTTAAGAAATACTTTCATAATATAGTCAAAAGTTAAACCGTATGGATTTATAGAAATTAATTATCAAAGTTAGGAATGTTAATTTGAAACAGATGGAGTATTCATTTCAAATGAAAGATACCTGTAAATAGGTAAACTTCCCAGAAGTCAAGATTTATTGGGGGCTGCTAATTCGCGCGTATGCGCCACTACAATAACTCACACGCACTTCCACGTATAGCGAACCCTCCCATCGTTAATATTAGCGTTAATCACGGAGATTACAGTTAATTATGGTGCCACAGTAATTTCTCAATAAAATATTAAAAAATTGATTTTAAAAATTCGAGTTGAAATTATTCAAATATTGACTTGAAATTTTTCAAAATCTAATTTGAAAGTTTTCAAATATTGACTTAAAAGTTTTCAAATCTGAGTTGAAAGTATTTTAGTTTTGAGTTGAAAGTTTTGAATTTTGAGATGAAAATCTTGAATTTTGAGTTAAAAGTTTTGAAATTCGATACGAAAGATTTTAATTTTGAGATGAAAATTTTGAATATTGAGTTGGAAGTTCTCGAAATTTGAGTTGAATGTCTTTTAATTGCAAGTTGAAAGTTTTCAATTTTGAGTTAAAAGTTTTCAAATTTGAGATGAAAAGTTGAAAGTTTTCAAATTTTGACTTTAAAAAAAAAAATCAAATTTTGAGTTGAAATTTTTCAAATTTTGACTTCAGGTTAGTTAAAAAAATCTCCCGAAAAAAATCTTATTTATTACCATCATTATCTAAGACTAATAGATTAGTTAGACTAACTCCTCGCGAAAAATGCGCACCGCCAACATGCCACACCAACTAGCTTTTTCTGAGATTTCTCATAACTTAATAGGAATGGCGAATAGTATTGTTGAAAAATACTTCTTTTACAAATCTATATAGTTATATAGTTTAACATCATAAGATTCATGATTTTAGATTCACCATGAGAAGTATTTTCATAATATATGATTACACGTTATAAAATTGTATGAATTTTTAAAAGTTAATGTTTAATGTTTGAGTTAGAACAAAACTGAAAGGCAATTTGAAATGGAAGAAATTGTTGGTCTCAAATGAGTTAAATGAGACTTGAATAAATAGGCAATTTGCAGACGTTAAGTGTCTTTTGTAACTTACGAGAATTATGGATTCTCGTGGGTCCGCAAGCTCCTATATAGTACTCCTTCCATCTCATTTTGACCATTCTTAAGAATTTTTTAGGTCTTTCAAAATTGATCGTCATCTAAACGGGGTCTATTTGTTTATTTGTGCATGAGTAATAAATACTATAGGTGTATGTCTATTTGTTTACGTGTGCATGAGTAAATGCTATAATTGTATATTGGCTGTGTTTAGTTCCATGGCAAAATTAGAAATTTGACTAAAATTGAAAATTTGAAGAAAAAAATTGAAAGTTTATGTGTGTAGGAAAGTTTTGATGTGATAGAAAAGTTGGAAGTTTAAAGAAAAAGTTGAGAACTAAACTCGCGGCCATTGTTTGTTTATCTGTGCAGGAATAAATGACATCGTTGCATTCCCACGCATATTTAACACAACACTTTTAATAGATAAGGTTTAATTTTAAAAGGAATGATATTTTCTTGTCTCGGTCTTGGCGCCATTTACAAATATGATAATTAAATTGGGATGAAGGGAGTATCGGAGAACATTTTCCATCGGCATTTCTTGTTCATCACATTTTTCTAATTGAACTTTTTAAACTCAACTTATCAACCTTTTATATAATATCTAATTAATTCATTCGTTTACGTTATTGAATAATCCCAGTTTCATCCGTCGTGAATAAAGAAATATATCCCAGTAAAATCAATCAAAAAGGAAAAAAAAAGAGAGAGAAAAAGATGGCACACGAGAGCGGCGACACTTTGCTTCGCTTGGGTTTCATCGTCGTCCCCTCCTCCTCCTTCCTTTGACCTCGGCTCGATCGACCATCCCGCGGAGGAGACGACGCCGCGGCGGCGGCGGCGGAGGACTCGCCGGCGGCGGGGATGGACGTGCCGTGGCTGCTGGTGGCGCACGGGTCGGTGACGGCGCTGGTGGTGGTGTCCTTCCTCTGCGGGCAGTGGCCCATCTTCGAGGGCACCTTCGTGCAGCGCATCAACCACTTCCTCACCTTCGGCGCCTACCACCACCTCCTGTGCGCGCTGCTCCCCTCCCCCTCCCCTTCCTTCCCCTCCCTTCCCCTCTCCTCCCCTCCCCATGGTAACCCCCCGCTCGAGGTTTTTATTTTTCCTTTGCGCAGGCGGCTCGTCCACGCGGCGTGCGGCAATGGGGCCAGGGATCTCGTCCTCGGCGTCGAGAGCTACTGCTGCGACCGTCCCAACCCGATCCTGCAGGTCCGCATAGCAAACTCCGCTACTCACTGGTTGTGGTTGTTCTTGAATCTTAAGCGGCGTTGGGGACATATCGTGAGGAGTGTGTGTTGTGGGCGTTTGATGATGCATATTTCAGCCCGGACAAATAGACTGTGGTTGATCCTCCTCGCCTGGTGATGAGTTCCATCGGAAAATGTGGAGCTTATGCGGAATGGGAATGTGATTTTTGGTTCAAGTTTGGTGGATGTGTTAGGGTTCTTAATGATCGACTCGGTGGTTTATTGACTATGCATTGCATAAGTCTGTTACTTCTGTCGAACAATGAGCTACAAGTTGCCTGAAAGAGGGGTATTGAGTTGTGCTGTTGAGTGAGATTGAAATTGACTTGTCTTTGTGGTAGCTATTTCTTAACATGTTTTCTAGCTAAAATATATAATTTTATATGGAGGCTGGACTTTAGTGGAAAAGAAGTATTAAGAATGCTATAAAAGAACACCTATGTATTTTGCCACCCATTGCACGTAAGCTCTTTGGTAATGCGCCTGTACTTATCCCTCATCGGTCATGATTGGTCCATTACTTTGAATGGGAGGGCCGCGCCAACCTTGATGATCTCAGGGTAGAGGTGGTAGGGAGGGAACAAAAACAATCGAGTAGAAAAGAGATTTGGATTGTGGGAAGAATGGAAGTAAAACGTGGGATAATATCATAATAGAGACATGTTACTTGTTGGTACCAATTGAAATGGGGGCACTTCATGGTTTTAGTAGTTGAGGTCTGTCTAGATTCTTTGCATCAAATAGGGTACATCATTGATTACTTTTAAAAATGTATGATAAAGATGCAGCGGTGCCTTATATCCTAATATATTGAAATTTTGGTTAAATGACTATTTTTCTAACACCTAAATTCTTTTTATGGCAAATCCGTAAACCATAGGTCAAATCATGAGCATACTCATGTCCCTTTTTGTACGTTGATTCTATAAGAGCACATGCCATATTGCTGCCAAACTCTATTTTTTTTTTATATATACCTGATTGTGTTCCTTTTTCATTTATCTTTCTCTTGTTAGTGAGAGAAAAAAATGTTCCTCCCAGGTATTCTTTTTTTTGTTTGCTCTGTGTGCTTCATTTAATGTTTGAATAACTGTTGGATTGTTTTGTTAGAAAATTATCATCTGTGATCAACACAACTTCCTAATTTTAGTGCTGTTTCTTCTCTCACCTACAGATTTTTTACGTTGCCATAATAGGGGTAACATATTTTATAATCGTCCAGACATCTTTCCAGTACATTCCTGGGTACTATGTGAGTGGACTGCACAGGTAGCTTATAACTATTAGTCAATTTTGAGACATAACTTTACCGACACTGGATAATCATATTTCTTACTCTTGCAGATACCTGAGTATCGTGGCTGTTGCTATTGGTGCTTTACTCTTCATGCTGACTAGCTTTTCTGATCCTGGAACTGTCACTGCTGAGAATGTTTCTCAATATCTATCTGCCTATCCATATGATGGCATCATTTTTGAGGAGAAAGAGTGTTCTACCTGCAAGATTACCAGGTACACTTTAAATGAAATTATCATAGAATAGCTAAAAGTTAAAAACATGTAATACAATATATTCTTATGGTAACTGTTTCAGTATCTCCATAAAATTTTATAAACTAGTTAACTATGAGTAATATAGCAAAATTATTGATTTGAAGTTATTGTGATTGTGGTCTGAAGATAACAATGTAGAACTAAATATCCACTCTTCTCTTACACTCCTCTTCCTATCAGTCAGCTTTGTTTACATCCTATAAGAACAGCTCATTGATTTGCAGGCCAGCCAGGGCAAAGCACTGTAGAATATGTGATAAATGTGTTGCACGGTTTGATCACCACTGTGGATGGATGGTACTTTTACTTTCAATTCTATGGTATTGGTTTGCTTTGTTTGTATATTCAATTTATCTTTATGTGAACAGAATAACTGCATTGGGGAGAAAAATACTCGTTATTTTGTGGCCTTTTTAGTTTGGTAAGTTCTTCTCGGATTTCTGTTCTTCCTAACATCTTTGTACCTTTTTATTTCGGCATAATTAGACAGTTTCTTATAGAGTTTCTTTTTTTTTTTTTGGCTATCAGATGCATCTCTCTAACCTTTTTCTACTTCATAATTTTGTGTAATAGCACCCCAGAGTATTTATTCTTTTCCTCAAAACACAGTATTTTCTCAAACTTCAAACCACCAACCATAGAAACATTGATTAGTGTGACATGCCCATTGGGCATCCAATAATTCTGGAACCTAGTCAAGAATAAAGATGCTAGCCTGTTGTTATGTCACATTACTATGTCTGGAATTGTAAGTAGCAACACTGTTAATCTGACTTATCTGCTGGATATCTAACAGATCTAAAATTAAATGTATGGTTTATTGAGCTACATAACATTTCCTTGTCTGCTGTTGTTTATAACAGGCATTTTCTTTTATGTCTGTACGGAGCGGTTATTCTTGGATTCATTCTTGCTGGTGAATTAAAAGAAAGGAAAGTTGTCTACATATTGACAGGTTACAGTTCTCTTTTTAGACAACCCGCACCCTTATTCATCAGGACCCACTTACTTACATATGCTGAGTTAAACTGTACCATTTATGGAATGCACACAAATACTTTCTTCTGTTGTGTAAGATAAATAAAATTAACCAGAATTTCATCACCAACTTCCTGAATTTCTGTAGTTTCTTATTTGACTATGAGCAACTTCAGTACATTCGAGAAATCGTGTACACTATGGCTTGTAAATAATTGAGGAATTACACATGTTCTATTCTTTTCCCATTTCATTTTAACTTGTACCTTTTTCCATTTGTAACAAATTCCCTTTTTGTGTTGGCAGTTTATTATGGCATCGACAATTCATTCTCTGGGCTATTTCCACATGTTGCACAGGTATGGTATAGAAAGACACTTAGTCTTCAATTGAAAAACACATTGAATATCTGCTTTAACTCACGATCATTTTTGCAGTGGCTGCTTGCTGTGCATAACACACAGATACTCTTAGCGGTCTTTTTGGCTATAATTGCATTGCTCCTTGGTGGGTTTTGTGCTTACCACACACATCTTTGCTTAACAAATACAACAACGAACGAGGTAAGTCTTAATTTCCTAAACCTAATAGCATATTAACCATTTGAAAATGGCAAAATTTGTTCTTTTTTTCTCCTGCCCTGACATCGTTGATTTAAATAAAGAATTTTTTTTTTGTATATTGAAAGCTCCATCCTTCCTCGCAAAAAAAAAAAAAAGAAAGCTCCATCCTTGCACTTCTAATTGTTAGATCTTGCACTCAAAAGTTCATTTCTTGATAAAAGAGAAGAGAGAACATCTTAATCAATGTAGGATAATTTATGCGATTTCTTGCTAAAATCGAGACGATACTGGACATTATCAAGTAACAAATCAGTTGTTCCAAGGAAAGTAAACTAAGCTTCTAATGTGTTACTAACACAAAATTATGATTTGTTTCCTCTTTCCAAATTTTATCTTGTGAATATTTTGCAGACATTCAAATGGCAAGACTATATTATGTGGAGGAAAAAGGTGAATGAGGAAAAGGCTGCTGCAAATGGTGAAGTGCGCAAATCGCCACCAAGCAATTGGAAGGCGTTCTTCTCTAGATCACATACTAAGGCCGATGAAACAATTGTGAAAAATAACATATATGACAGAGGCATGATTAGAAACATGTGCGAGGTGTTTGTCCCTTTGTCAGAACGGCAGTCATTTTTCCGCAAGAAATCTGATTGATCTGAATCCTGTTGCAGCTTTGCACCTGTTGTATCACTTCTATGCTGTAAATCCTTGTAGAATATTAGAATCATTTTTTCCATACTAGAGAAGAAACAGTCTGAGGATGGTGATCAGGAGTGAGCATCACACAAGGAGATCCGCCACCAAAAAAATTTAGATCTGCCGAAGTTGCTTTTGTTTTTGCTCTCCTGGAATAGTAGGTTTGAACAACAGTATACTACCAAGAGTTGATAACTTCCTTGATAGAATCTGTTGACAGCATATGGGAATGAGAATTGTACATTGTCTTGGTTATTTCTTTACTTTATTATCCATGCTGGGATTTTTATCTTAATGAATGAGTATTGCTTCGTTCAATAGTCAAGCGAGAACAGTTAAAAAGAGGGAAGCTTATTTGAGGGAAGCTTAATCAAGCAGTAATGGGCTAGTGGCAGAAACCCTGATGTTGTCATTTTAACATCAACTGGTGGTCACATGTCAGAAGTTGCATTGAATGTTACAAACATATTCTCATTTGAGACGTGGGCTAGTAAAAAAAATGATTAGGAATTTAGGATATATGTTCAGTGAAGTGAGATGAGAAGAAACTCAATTGTGAGACCTTTTTGGTCATGCTCATCAGTACACAATAGCTGAATCGCCTAGAAATGAAAAGATGCTCTCAAAAGAAAACATGAAATCTATACAAATTCTAAAACGGACATAAAAAAAACTCATATTCCTTCATTTCTTTCCTCCTATATGTAACTTGTGTAGTTCTTTCTACCAAAAGGATCCCTATACTTTTGAAAGGAATAAAAAAGAAACAACTTTCAAATCCCCTTTGTGTAAAATGAAGCTATCAAGTATCAACTATTGGATCCTGATTCCCTCAAAAAAAACAAAAAACTATTGGATCCTGATGAAATCAAACAAATATCACTTGTCATAATCTGCACCATCAACAAAACGAGCGTACTCTGTCCCATTTAGCTTCTCGCTCACTTCCTCCCAATTATCAACAAGGTCAGGAAGACGGCTTGTGTGGATCTTCACATGCCTGCTGGACAACCTCATCGCTGGAACTCCAAGGAACTCTTGAACTCGCGACAGTGCCTGCATGAAAAAAAAAAATGTTACTGTTTCAGTAATTTGAGTATGGGGAAAAATATGTTACTATTTCAGTAATTTGATGGTCAGTTCAGTAATTTGAATGGGGATTGGTGGTCAGTTCAGTAGCCCGAGGATTCATGTTACTATTTCAGTGGTTACTGTTTCAGTAATTTGTGTGTGTTCAGTACATTTTGGTCGCGGATCACATCCTCGTAGTAAAGGATCATGTGGCGCGTGCTGCTGAAGTGATCCAGGCAAGTTGTGATGGATTGTTCAGCAGATCTGATGTTTGGAATCAGAGTTGGCACGTCTAACTTCGGTTTGAACCTTGCTAGTATATCAGCCTGCCCAAAGCATAAGGTATAAACAGGATAAGTAATGCAGTAAAGAAGAAATGGATCATCAAACCAGTTACAACTATAGCACATGAAAAGAGAATTCTGAAGGATGACAAGAACATAGTGGATGAAACCAACCATAAAAATAATCTACGCCCTCCGTTTCAGGTTATAAGTCATTTTGACTTTGATCTGTTTCAAGTTTGACTAAGTTTATAGATAAATATAGTAATATTTGCAATACTAAATTAGTTTCATCAAATCAATAATTAAATATATTTTCATAATAAATTTGTCTTGGGTTGAAAATGTTAGTATTTTTTGTACAAACTTGTTCAAACTTGAAGCAGTTTGACTTTAACCAAAGTCAAAATGACTTATAACCTGAAACGGAGGGAGTAACATTTTGATCAACAAGAATCTGGACATGTTTAAAAGTTTTAGAAAAAGCAATATTCTAACGTAATATTCCCATTGTTTTATTGCCTATTCAGGACAGGCAAACACACTATTCGGTATCGATTCTGTCATAAATATTACTACGTAATTGACCCATACAAGAAATTCAAGAAAAAGTGAAACATATTGCTTTGGATAATATATCTGAGAAGATTGCATGGGTGTGAAAGTGAGAGGCACCTCCTCCTTAGAATGAACATGTGCTTTGTGGGTGCCATTCAACTGCTTTGTTTTTCTGTCGTAGTCGTTAGCCAACACAGATATAATCCTCCTTAATGTATTCCTCCTAAACAGAAATATCACCAAGACACCCTTCTTGTTTAAATAATTAACAATGTCGTGATAATGTTCCATAATTCCCTGCAAATTTTGGAACAGATCAGTTCTATACAATCCAACTTTTTTATAACTTTGCACTTAATTGCCTGAGGATAGTTCGGATAGCAAGAATATATGTGGGTGAGTACTGAATTACTTGAGGGCATCTGTTCATGCATACACGGAACAGGCACACAAGCACATTTGCTTAAAATTAGCACATCAGCATTCTGACATCTAGCATCCAATGTTGAGTAGTATCACCTCCATTTTCTTCTTCACAGAACCAATTCCCTTTGTTACAACCATTTAAGTTGTAACTTGTAAGATGCCTTTTTAGTTTTGACCAACAAAGAAAAATCTATTTTGAATAAATGACATTGGGTTTTCTATATGAGTCAATTCGGGTCACTAGTAGTAACTAGTTCAGAAGATTTAGAACTGCCTTCAAATATCTGGTAGAGTTAAATAATTTCTACTCCTATGCGATATCAAGAGGTTGGTGCATGTCTTCATCCATGTTAGAATCAGACCAGAGTAAACAATAATAGCTTGCTCTGTCACATCGGGATCAAAGAAATGATGTGAACTTCACAAAAACTAACTGAAAGAACATAAGCATAGACCCCAAAAGGTTATGCAATGTAATATACCTGATTTAGCATCCACTTCAATCCAAATGCAGCTGTGCATTCATTTTTTGCTGCACTGGTGTGCCAATCCAGATTATAAAGCTTATCAAGCGTCCTCAAGATAGATGAGATATCTTCTCTTCTCTCTCTTATTGAGAAAATTTCGCCATTTGAACTGACATTGGGATGGCTATTTAGCAAAGTCTCAAACCACCCACTTCCTGATCTTTGCATAGAAATGATAACAAAAAACCGAACTGGAGTACACGCGCATTCCCCCCTGTCAATGGGAAAATATTGTCGGAATGCAAATGAAAAAAAGAACAAAGGAAATGTATAATGTAGCATAGGATTAACACAAGAGATTCTATCTAGAAAATTACCTATTGTAACTCGTAGGTTTTGGAAAGTGCACATATTGCATCAGCTCATTTGGAATTGTATGTCTTCCGCAAAGAGTTCTTATTTGTTCTTCTCCACTGATCAAATTTTCTTTATTTTCTAAATCTATTTGATTAAAGGAGAAGTAGCAGACGTAGAACCCAAATAATGCAATTAAGAAGACAAGAATTGATCGCAGAGGAAACAATGGTCCTTTTTGGACTTTTCAAAGCATACACGCTCTGCAATAATGAAATTCAGTAATCAGGTTATGTAAATATTGAATACATGAAACAAAAGAAAAATTGCATTGCGGCATTGCCTAATAATTTTTACCATTTTCTCTTGTATCAGTAGAGTCTATGCTGCTACATTAACTGACTGCTAATTCGCCCATTTAGTAGCATTTGCAAGTCAACTTCTTTGCCCTCATTGCTAGAGCAGCTCACCTTTTGTTAATGAATAAAATTACAGCGCATTAATGTTAACTGAAATTGTGATTCAGAGCTATAAAAGGCAGAATACAACAATTACGACAACGGTTGTATAAAATGGTTGTGAGGACATATTTGCATTAAAAATTGCTGCCATGTCAGGTTTAATTGCACAAACGCTGATGACTAGTAGTAAAGTGGCATGCAGCATAACTACCTTGCATCTGAAACTGAAGGCAATATGAAGGAGAGAGGAACAAAAAAAAATGGACTGAATTTTCTACAGACTTAAACAGATAGGCAATCTCAATTGCCCTCAAGAACGGCTTGAACAACAGCCCTCAAAGCAAATCACCAAGCAAAACTTAGAAATTTAACTTGAACCAAGAAAGTCGAAACATTGGGAAATTCACAATGGCTTCAGCAGCAACACAATGCAGATAAATAAATCTCTTCCTGATGTGCTACAACTTAGAGAAGCCTCAAATACTAATAAATTTAGCTACATATACTAATAAAAGCCTCAAAATCGGGACAAATACCAAGAATCCCCAAACCCCTCTTAATTAACCGGGTTGCCAAAACTGAACTCGGTAACAACCCCAAATCTTGAGCTGAGCTCCCGCGGTCCAAGAACCGGACTGGAACGAACCTACATCAATGGCGAGACGGAAACCTTATCAGGCACAAGAATTTCTTGTCCTTTTTACCTGGCTCATCGGCGAGGAGGAAGGAGACGCAGCATTCCCCAGGTTCTCTCTCTCTCTCTTCTTCTTCTTCTTCTTCTTCTTGGTTTGAACCTGAACAAACAGAGTAGAAGAAAACTGGAGCCCGGTGTGTCGGCTGAGAGAGAGAGAGAAGCAGGGGAGGGAGAGGTCTCGGGAGGAAGCTGAGAAATCGCAGGGAGAAGCAACGAAGGCAAAGCAAAGAGAAGAGGATTGTGACGTCTCCGGAGTTTGTTTGGAGTACTAAAAGCGATTGCCCAAGAAAGCGAAAGTGCAGGAGGAGTAGGTGAGAGGCGAGGGTGTGAGACCTCCCAAGAGAAGAGAAGAGATGTGAGGTGAGGTGAGGTCAGTGGAGAGCAGAAATGACCTGGAGCCTGGGGATTTCGTTGGATTCTTCCACTTCTTCTCCATGGACAACCAAATGGCGAAGGATGGACAACCAAATGGCGAAGGATTTGGTGGCCACTTCCAGCTTGGAACAAACTGTGTTAGTGTCATTCCAAAGAAAACAAAAAAAGAAAAGAAAAGGAATGCGTTACAGTTCATGTGATCACCTCTTCTGTTATGGATTGAATACCTCTGTCGCTTGATAATATTGTGCCTGAAAGTCTGAAACATTTACTCCCTCCGTTCCAAAAAAGGACAAACCCTGGGTTTTCGTGTCCAACTTTAACTGTCCATCTTATATGATTTTTTTATTATAATTCGTATTTTCATCGTTGTTAGATGATAAAACATGATTAATATTTTATACGTGATTTGTCTTTTTAATTTGTTTTATAATTTTTTCAAATAAGACAGACGGTCAAACGTTGGACACGAAAACGAGGGTTTGTCTTTTTTTTTTTTTTGGATGGAGGGAGTACCGAAATTGGTGGATATGTGGTGGTAATAACTATTACTCCTAAACTTCCCAATTTGCACTAATGGTTCCGTCTTTTTTGTCTGTTAATTTATGGATTGGATTATGTACCACTACATAGTTGTACTATCATGTAAGAGCACCCACAATAGTTATTTATAGACTCTCTACAAGAGATCCATGTCAGCATATTTTCCTACATGGAAGACATTAAATGAAGAGAGAGAGCAAAGCTATCTACTAACTTAGAGATAGCCTATAGAGAAAAACGATGCAATGCATGAGAGAGCTATAGATACCCATGTAGACATGCTATTGAGGTGGTTACTATTAATCTAGTCTATTGCTGAGATGTACATGTTTTATAGAGAGCACCTTACTTTACCATTGCAGGTGCTCTAATGCATTACTTCCTCCGTTCTAATTTACTTGTCCTTTTGTCAAATCTCACACTAATCTAGGAGGTGCGGCGAGTTACATTGTTATCCTCATTAATTACTACATCCTAATGAGCTTTCCCCAAGCAAACATTTTAATTCTTTGTGGAAGTGGTAGTAGAAGAATGGCTGCATTGATGAAAAGGTAGAAAGACATCTCTAAAACTGTTTTGGAATATGATAACGACAAAATATTTTGATAAAAAATTTAAATGCTGGGACGACAACTAAGTTGAAACGGTCGGAGTAGTTTATTCTCTTTGCGAAAACAGTACTCCATATAGGAGTAGTATGTAGGAAACAGCCACGGCATTGATTAGTTCGTGAAAAGAAATGTTTAGGTGTCACATCGAACGTTTGACCGGATGTCGGAAGGGTTTTTCGGACACAAATAAAAAAACTAATTTCATAACCGCGAGAAGAATTTATTAAGACTAATTAATCCGTTATTAGCACATGTGGGTTACTTATGACTAATTATGGACTAATTAGGCTCAAAAGATTCGTCTCGCGATTTCCATACAAATTGTGCAATTAGTTTTTCATTTTATATATATTTAATGCTCCATGTATATGTCCAAAGATTCGATGTGACGTTTTTGTTGGGATATCATCAAACACCTGCTGCCTTGTGTGTGAAACACCAACCAAAGCAATGCACACGGGAAGCATGAGCTCTGGAGTCTGGATATACTATATAATAACAATAGGACATGAAATTTGTTATACAATTCATCATAGGTCCATTTTTAACAGGAAAGCTCAAACACATATACAAGTTTTTCCCCCCTCAATGCATGAGTGCCATAATATAATATAGCAGAAAATGTGTAGAATTTATTTTATTTTCATACATGGCAATGCCACTTGACATTACTGCCATATTTTCTGGAGATATGGACGGCAGTTGCAACTTGCAAGGACCAGAAAACCACAACAGGAGGGTGGCATTAAAACAAGTTGTTCAGTTTCAAGCAACAAAGAGACAAGTGCCCGTAGATTCAGGTTCGATCATTAAAAGCCGCTCGTACTATTCTTCCCTCTGAAGTCTCTCGTGTTCATTGATTTTTGCTTCTAATAACAAAACGAGCAACAAATGTACAAATGTACAAGCAACAGCAATGAGAAATCGCAGGGAGAAGCAAGAGAAGAGGATTGTGACGTCTCCGGAGTTTGTTTGGAGTACTAAAAGCGATTGCCCAAGAAAGCGAAAGTGTAGGAGGAGTAGGTGAGAGGCGAGGGTGTGAGACCTCCCAAGAGAAGAGAAGAGAGGTGAGGTCAGTGTAGAGCAGAAATGACCTGGAGCCCGGGGATTTCGTTGGATTTCTGGCACTTCTTCTTCTCCATGGACAACCAAATGGCAAAGGATTTGGTGGCCACTTCCAGCTTGGAACAAACTGTGTTAGTGTCATTCCAAAGAAAACAAAAAAAAGAAAAGAAAAGGAATGCGTTACAGTTCATGTGATCACCTCTTCTGTTATGGATTGAATAACTCTGTCGCTTGATAATATTGTGCCTGAAACATCTCCCGAAATTGGTGGATATGTGGTGGTAATAACTATTACTCCTAGGCTTCCCAATTTGCACTAAGGGCACCAGCAATGGTTATCTGTAGACTCTCTACGAGAGATCCATGTCAGCATATTTTTCTACTTGGAAGAATTAAATGAAGAGAGAGAGCAAAGCTATCTACTAATCTGGAGATAGTCTATAGAGAAAAACGAGGCAATGCATTAGAGAGTTATAGATACCCATATAGACATACTATTGAGGTGGTTTATTATTAATCTAGTCTATTGCTGAGATGTACATGTTTTATAGAGAACACCTTACTTTACTATTGCGGGTGCTCTAATGGTTCCGTCTTTTTTGTCTGTTAATTTATGGATTGGATTATGTACCACTGCATAGTTGTACTATCATGTAGTAATGCACTACTTCCTCCGTTCTAATTAATTTACTTGTCGTTCTGTCAAATCTCACACTAATCTAGGAGGTGTGGCGAGTTACATTGTTATCCTCATTAATTACATCCTAATGAGCTTTCCCCAGGCAAACATTTTAATTCTTTTTGGAAGTGGTAGTAGTAGTATGGCTGCATTGATGAAAAGGTAGAAAGACATCTCTAAAACTGTTTTGGAATATGATAACGACAAAATATTTTGATAAAAAATTTAAATGTTGGGACGTCAAATAAATTGAAACGGTCGGAGTAGTTTATTCTCTTTGCGAAAACAGTACTCCATATAGGAGTAGTATGCAGGAAACAACCACTGGTCTTGTAGTTCGTGAAAAGAAAATGATTGGGTGTCACATCGAATGTTTGACTGAATGTTGGAAGGGATTTTCGGACACGAATGAAAAAACTAATTTCATAACTCGCCTAGAAACCGCGAGAAGAATTTATTAAGACTAATTAATCCGTCATTAGCACATGTGGGTTACTGTAGCACTTATGACTAATTAGGCTCAGAGAATTCGTCTCGCGATTTCCATACAAATTGTGCAATTAGTTTTTCATTTTTATGTATATTTAATGCTCTATGTATATGTTCAAAGATTCGATGTGACGTTTTTGTTGGGATATCATCCAAAACCTCCTGCCTTGTGTGTGAAACACCAACCAAAGCAATGCACACGGGAAGCATGAGCTCTGGAGTCTGGATATACTATATAATAACAATAGGACAAGAAATTTGTTATACAATTCATCATAGGTCCATTTTTAACAGGAGAGTTCAAACACATATACAAGTTTTTTCCCCCTCAATGCATGAGTGCCATAATATAATATAGCAGAAAATGTGTAGAATTTATTTTATTTTCATACATGGCAATGCCACTTGACATTACTGCCATATTTTCTGGAGATATGGACGGCAGTTGCAACTTGCAAGGACCAGAAAACCACAACAGGAGGGTGGCATTAAAACAAGTTGTTCAGTTTCAAGCAACAAAGAGACAAGTGCCCGTAGATTCAGGTTCGATCATTAAAAGCCGCTCGTACTATTCTTCCCTCTGAAGTCTCTAGTACGTTCATTGATTTTTGCTTCTAAGGCTTAGATACTCCAAAATGGTAAAAGTTGTGCCATTTTGAAGTATTTTTTGCCATTTTGGATCTAAACACTAGTAGCAAAACTTAGCAATTTGACATTTGGCATTCGCTAGTCCATAGTAGCAAATTGTGCCAAAAAGTACTTTAGGACCACTCCTTCCCTCTTTCTCTCTCTCACTTTAGTGCTAGAATGGCAAAAGTTTAGAATGCATCTAAACACCAACTAGTACTTTTGCAATACCAAAACTTTTACCACCAAAACTTTTCCATTTGCCATTTGCCATTCCAAATGGATCTACACAGGGCCTAACAAAACGAGCGCAACAAATGTACAAATGTACAAGCAACAGCATACTTATGTTGTAATCTGGTGTCTCAGATATCTATACCCTTTTGATTACGGTACTAGAACAACCACCGTGTTTAGATCCTAATTTTTTCTTCAAACTTCCAACTTTTTCCATCACATCAAACTTTCCTACTCATATAAACTTTCAATTTTTCCGTCACATCGTTCCAATTTCAACCAAACTTTAAATTTTAGTGTGAATTAACACAACCGTTGAGTTGTAGTTTTGGAGAGTTGGACCCTTGTACAATTCAAGTTCAGCATGGCTTCCCTTTAAGCCAAGCCAAATTCGTACATGTTGCAAAAGGTACATCGTCGGGGTCGGGGATGTAATACTCTTCCATCATCTGAATTTACGAAGCGCGCGTTCGAATCTGAACTAGTTTTCTGTAAAATCCGTGTGAAATTCAGATATGGACTCCACGGCTTGACATTTGCCACCATCCACACCACTGCTTGACATCACTTTCCAAGTAATTCCATTTATTTTCTACAAAAAGTAAAGGACGATGCTTTCACACTTTTTTTTCGTCACGAACTGCTCCCATAGCTTTTTTGTATTTTCTTGTGCAAAAAAACATCACTGTTGGGACGGTGATCGTTCCATTTGGCAACGTCTACTAAATGCCGTACGTGTTTTCTATGAAAGCATAATTGCGTTAAAAAATAAAAGATGAAAGATTTTATTTTTGTAGTTGGACTTCACACTTCATCAAACTATAGTACACTAGCATAAAGATATTCCCATATAATTTACTTTATCAATTGGATGGCCGTCTAGACTACTACTATATATTAAAAATCTTAAAAAATATATATAACAGTAAATGCACACAGGATGTTTTTTAAGTGATCCTTTTTGCCAGCCATGATGATTTGGCAAACAAAGAAAATCTCTCTAAAAAAATATGAACTTGGATTGCCTGCCATGGTGATTTAGTAAACAAATAAAATCTCTCAAAAAGAAATGAACTTGGAGACTACGAATGCCCCAGGATTTACACAACCGTGCGGTTATCACGTGCGATAATCTTTTTTAGTTTTTAAAAGCATGATATACCTCAGGATAACCGCGCGGTTACCGCAGTAAGAGCCAAAAAACGGTTTGGTAAACCGCCAAAAAACGGTTTGGTAAACCCCGGAATGCCTTGACATGGTGATGCTTGTTATTTCCTCAGTTCCAAAATATAAGAGCCTATGACCGGATATATACCATCTAATTTTAGGTTATTATATTTTCGGATGAAGTTAGTGCTTAATATGAATATCGAAAAAAAGTTAAAACAGTTAAATATGTCCCTTAAGGAATTATACGCGATTCAATAAATAAAGAATTCTTGGCCGACAGGGAGATTTGCACCAGCCATGACGATGGATTAACAAAATGATTCAAGAGTAGAATAATTAGCATAATCTTTGGAGTGGTTGAGGCCGCTGTCTTATCATCTGACAGCGCTGTGACGTTTTTGTTGGGATATCATCAAACACCTGCTGCCTTGTGTGTGAAACACCAACCAAAGCAATGCACACGGGAAGCATGAGCTCTGGAGTCTGGATATACTATATAATAACAATAGGACATGAAATTTGTTATACAATTCATCATAGGTCCATTTTTAACAGGAAAGCTCAAACACATATACAAGTTTTTCCCCCCTCAATGCATGAGTGCCATAATATAATATAGCAGAAAATGTGTAGAATTTATTTTATTTTCATACATGGCAATGCCACTTGACATTACTGCCATATTTTCTGGAGATATGGACGGCAGTTGCAACTTGCAAGGACCAGAAAACCACAACAGGAGGGTGGCATTAAAACAAGTTGTTCAGTTTCAAGCAACAAAGAGACAAGTGCCCGTAGATTCAGGTTCGATCATTAAAAGCCGCTCGTACTATTCTTCCCTCTGAAGTCTCTCGTGTTCATTGATTTTTGCTTCTAATAACAAAACGAGCAACAAATGTACAAATGTACAAGCAACAGCAAACTTATGTTGTAATCTGGTGCCTCAGATATCTGTACCCTTTTGATTACGGTACTAGAACAACGTTGAGTTGTACTCCCTCCGTCCAAAAAAACGAATCTAGTACTGGATGTGACACATTCTAGTACTACGAATCTAGATAGGAGGTATGTCCAGATTTATTATACTAGAATATGTCACATTCAGTGTTAGATTGGTTTTTATGCGACGGATGAAGTAGTTTTGGAGAGTTGGACCCTTATACAATTCAAGTTCAGCATGGCTTCCCTTTAAGCCAAGCCAAATTCGTACATGTTGCAAAAGGTACATCGTCGGGGTCGGGGATGTAATACTCTTCCATCATCTGAATTTACGAAGCGCGCGTTCGAATCTGAACTAGTTTTCTGTAAAATCCGTGTGAAATTCAGAAATGGACTCCACTGCTTGACATTTACCACCATCCACACCACTGCTTGACATCTCTTTCCAAGTAATTCCATTTATTTTCTACAAAAAGTAGAGGACGATGCTTTCACACTTTTTTTTTTCCTCACGAACGGATCCCATAGCTTTTTTGTATTTTCTTATGCAAAAAAAAACATCACTGTTGGGACGGTGAGCGTTCCATTTGGCAACGTCTACTAAATGCCGTACGTGTTTTCTATGAAAGCATAATTGCGTTAACAAATAAAAGGTGAAAGATTTTCTTTTTTTGTAGCTGGACTTCACACTTCATCAAACTATATTACACTAGCATAAAGATATTCCCATATAATTTACTTTATCAATTGGATGGCCGTCTAGACTACTACTATATATTAAAAATCTTAAAAAATATATATAACAGTAAATGCACACAGGATGTTTTTTAAGTGATCCTTTTTGCCAGCCATGATGATTTGGCAAACAAAGAAAATCTCTCTAAAAAAATATGAACTTGGATTGCCTGCCATGGTGATTTAGTAAACAAATAAAATCTCTCAAAAAGAAATGAACTTGGAGACTACGAATGCCCCAGGATTTACACAACCGTGCGGTTATCACGTGCGATAATCTTTTTTAGTTTTTAAAAGCATGATATACCTCAGGATAACCGCGCGGTTACCGCAGTAAGAGCCAAAAAACGGTTTGGTAAACCGCCAAAAAACGGTTTGGTAAACCCCGGAATGCCTTGACATGGTGATGCTTGTTATTTCCTCAGTTCCAAAATATAAGAGCCTATGACCGGATATATACCATCTAATTTTAGGTTATTATATTTTCGGATGAAGTTAGTGCTTAATATGAATATCGAAAAAAAGTTAAAACAGTTAAATATGTCCCTTAAGGAATTATACGCGATTCAATAAATAAAGAATTCTTGGCCGACAGGGAGATTTGCACCAGCCATGACGATGGATTAACAAAATGATTCAAGAGTAGAATAATTAGCATAATCTTTGGAGTGGTTGAGGCCGCTGTCTTATCATCTGACAGCGCTTTAGTATATAATGATGGTGAGACTCCGTACGTGATGACACCGGCACTAGGATACTTTTGTACGGCACATTGGAGTGTAGGCTACATAAACATGAGGTCAACTTTCAGCTTCAGATCAAAGGACATTTTCTTATCAAATATCTCTTATTTCTTCATCACCAACCGAAAAAAGAAAACATTAACGATACGTGTCTGTAGTCTACAAACAGTTATATTAATCCAAAGCTTTGAAGCTTAAAGTTTGGGGTTTTGATTTTATACCAGTTTTTTTTTTAGGGAAAGATTTTATATCAGTTTTAGGTGATATCATCATTGACTCTGTTGCCAGGCTCTCCTTTCATAATTGCTAAGAAGATAAGTAAAAGAAATGTACCAAATTATTCTTAAAACCCAAAAGTTAAAGGGTAAAATGCAAAATCACGTTCCAGAGCTGAAACAAACAGACAAAATTTAACTGAGTATTTAAACAATCAGCTAGAACCCTCAGCAAGAATCATAGATAGATCACCTGGAAAACAAGAGTAATTGTACCAGTGTTTACCTGGTGCATCCTATAGGAATTGTGATAACCAATCTGCGAGTAATCATGATTATAACAAATCAGCCATTACATTGATCCCACAGAATCCACAATTGATCTTTTCTCAACATGCTGCTCAGGTACAAGCAGAGGTGCGTTTAGGAGAATATCCCCACCGCACAGGCTTCGGTAGGTAGGAAAGACCAAATCAGTTGGATGGTCAAATCAAGGATTAATGCAATGCCGTTGCCCGGCATCTATGACAGGAGAAAAGCTGAGCAGCAATCCAAAGAGACAAGCTTAGGAGAGTACATATATAACCCACGGGATTGAAAAGAGGAGTCTGCATCATGAGGACGACATGAAATCTTCGGGCCTTGCGATGGAAACTTCCTCAAACACATTGTCATCTGATGAAAGAACAAACAGCAATCAGGGGTCTAAAGAGAGTGGGAAATCGCAACATCTATTGAGAGAAGCAGTTAAGACATGGTTATGGTAATTTTGGATACAGACAATAAGGCTCAAAGATTTGATTTTGCATATTTGTCAAGCTGCAGTTTGCAAGAAAGAATTGGCGAAGACTTATGTACGCATGAATTGAAAACCAGCAAAATGGATTCCCCAGGCACAGCAGATTAATGACATACAAGTACAGCAAAGTTATGTCCGTAAACATGAAGTTACCAACACAAAGAAATCTTAGAAAATTTGTGTTTTTTCCACAATAAGATGGCGATAGTTGTTTATGCAGTATGTACGTAAATCAGCCATCGACAGTTTGTGTCCAGGAAGACCAGACAGCAAACCAAAATTCATAAACAAAACAATGAGGTATATATGGTTAAATAAGTGTACATTATTATCATAAAAAGGTAAGGCAGTTATGCAGTCAGAGCAGAACAAAACCTTTTCTCAGTGTTAATGCAACAACAGCATCATTTTCAACCTGCAGGCAGATATAGAAAAAATCACAATGTTGTTGCACATAAAAGAAATGTTCAGAAAATAATACCATTAGTGCAATACCTTCTGATCTGCTAATGTCTTTGAGTCATCCAAAACAACTTCAGTTGTGGCCAACAAGATCAGCTGTTGATTACCAGGAGGTTGATCAACTAATGAATGCAACTTTTGTTTAATGCTTAAAGTCGTCTCTGTTGGGTCACATTGTATGAAGTAGGTAGTCTTGTTCCGCTTCACTCGAATATACATTGCCTGCATAAGGAAATACGTTTCTTCATTGTCAGTAAACAGACTTTCAAATAACTAATTCAGCTGGCATCACTCCACCTCTATTACTTGAAGAACGGAAGTAGGTTCGGGGTTTCAGTTGGTTTGTTTGGCAACAAGATGGGAGCCTTAACGTAATATTAATACATCCAAACTATCCTACATAAATCTTTCTTTCCATAGGATAGAGGCTCCCAAGAAATTGGACAGAACAAATGTAGTAGTTAACATTAGTACAATAACTAGTTGTGCATTGTTGGCAATAATACAACAGGAAAGAATAATAGATAGCATAACAGGGTAGGAGGTACATTCTGGTATTCCATTAAAAAAAGTACACACCAGAATACAATGTATTCTGGTACTCTAAACTGCACAATAAACGGAATTCACAAACCACCAGCAGGCACATTCATGAGATATGTTAATACAGTAGCGTAGGACCTGAGATTATCCCATTACTCCTATACATGACCGTTTTCTTGAAAAGAGGGTTAGTACATAGACAGACTGCAGACACCATTTACGGAAATAGTAGAAACAGAATGTTGAAGTTAAGTAATTTCAGATTTTCAAGCCAACATTCTGTGATGCAACAACATGTTTGGTACTGGCGTATTGCGGCCCGAGAACTGCATCTAGGAGTTGGAGAATAGAATTCAGTGTTTGCTGTATGACAACATTGATTTGAAGTATAATCTAGTGTTCATAATTCTCCTACTTGTCTTTGTCATGAAAGAGGATTCACAGAAAAAATTCTCAACAAGAGATGTTGGCTAAATCTTTGCTAGGAGCATTCTATTACCAAACAGCAAAAAACACAGAGGTTAATATGATCCATCTAGACATGTTATCTTGATGGGTTAATTGTTTTGCAGTCCCAATAAAATGCAAAAAGGAAATCACGTATCTGTACACGAGCGTGCGACAGGATCAAACACTCAGCTAGCACTAACGCGAGATGCAAGCACGCTATGGCTAAAACGGAGACATCCCCCTCGGCTGGCTAAATGCAGAAATCTAACCAGCACAAGACACGATCAGCTGCTCTGGTTTTCAGATGATCTCAACCCCTAACAGGCTACACCAAACCCTCTATCCCCACATCAGAAAGCAAACCCCTAACAAGCTACACCAAATCCTCTATCCCCACAGCACACACCAAACCCTCTATCCCCTCTATCCCCACAGCAGAAAGCAAAGCAAAGCAAGCAGAAACCCACCTAGGGTTCCTCTAATCAAACAGAATAATCGCCACTCGAATCTTCCAAAAACAACCAAAATCCGCATCCCCGCTCGCCGCATCAATCCCAATCGGTCCCGAGCGAAGCAAACCTCTCCCTGCACCGGCACCGCGCAGGCATTCCACTGCCAGTCCTCTTCTTCCCCCTCAAATCAAACGTGGATTACACTAACCATCGCGTGCAAGCGCAAGCAAGAACCCCTCTGTGGGTAAGGGAGGGATGCCCAAAGGGCAAGCGACGATGCGATGCGGCGGAAACTGCAGTAGGATGGATGCTCGCAGGATGGGGGTTCAGCACAAGCGGCGGGCGAGGAGACGAAATCCGAGGCCGGATGGGGTGGATTGGGATGCTCACCGGTGAGCGATGGTGCGGCGGGAGCAGGAGGAGGACGCCGGCGCCACCTCTGCTTAGCAGGATGGAGATCGGCGGCGGCGGCAGGCGAGGAGACGGGAGTCGACGGCGGCGGCGGGCGAGGAGACGCGATGGATTGGGGAGCCGAGCCGGAGGTCGATCGTGGTGCGGTGCGGGGCCGTGCAGCGCTAGCTCTGCTGCCGCCTCCTATGGGCCATTCGCATAGGCCCATGAGCCTGGAAATTTTTCATCTCGGAAAAAAGTTCACCTTTGTCGAGTTTTAAAATTGCGCTGAACCGAAATACCAGATATAATGGATCTCTAATCTTGCAAAACCAGATCACATTTGATTATAAGGTATGCTCTTCGTTTTTGTTGACGTGATGGCTGAGTCAGTGTGACACCACACATGTCACCTACTTCCCTCTCTTCCCATCTCAACCCAAACCTTTTAGGGCAGCCGCCAATGGGTAGGGAGAATGGTGCTGGCCGACGGGAAAAGCTTGACGGTGCAGGCCGCTGGCCGACATGGCTCCCAACGGCCGGGAGTGCACGAGCGGTGCAACTAGGTCTCTACTGCAACGACAATGCCGTCTTCACCTACGCGCGCGAGGGCTGGGGCTTCTGCCTTGTCACGCTGGCCAAGCTCCTATCCTCCAATCTCAAAGCCGCGCCCGCCAAGCTACTCAAAAGCCGATGTGTTCAGGTGTCCCCGACCCCTAGCTCTACCTCTCCTCCGCGGAGCAGCACGCGTGGCTCCGCCGCATCGTGTTCAAGGTCAACTCCATCTACTCCACGTTGCGGTCGCATCGTCCTCGATGCCTACGCCCTTCTTCTCGCGCTTGCCACTATCAAACTTCTCGACAGCTGCAAGCCTTCTCCTCACCCATCTCCGGTCATCGCCGTCGGGCTTCTACATACCGCCCGCCGCCCAACGGTCGCCACACTCCTCCTTGTCGGTCACTGGCCACCGCACACCTTTCCCGTGATTCAACGTCCGACGTCCTCTTCGTGTGCATGCACGGACACTCATGGAGCCGGTGGTGCTCGCAACCGTGCTCAGGCATCACAATGTACTCCATCTCCTGTCTCTTGGAGATCCTATGCCAATCCCGATGGTGTGGCTGACACGTGACCACGACGCGGACGCGTGCGAGCTGCCGCGCACCGACGTGGCGGTGTGCCATTAGGGGACGATGTGCCGAGAGCCCTTCCTACTTCGCTTCTCCGCGCTCTTCACGCGCGCAGGTCCATGACGCGACCGTTAGCCACCGCTCTTCTCCCCACCTGTTTCCGACTGCCCTGGAGGTTTGTGTTAAGATGGGAAGAGACAAGAGATAGGTGGAAGAATATTACCGACTGACATGTGGGGCCCAATAAAAAAACCATACCTTTGTCGGCGGCGATGGCCCTGGCATCACTAGGGGATAGAGGTAGGCAGCAGTGGCGAGATGCCGATGAGGAGGAGGCAACATGCGTGGGTGTGGGGAGTGGAATGGCAGGTGCTGGGGAGGCGCAAGTGTGGAACAGCGTGGCGGTATGATGAGGCGAGTTTGGCATAGGGATGGGGCAGGTGTAGCGTCGTGGGCAGCGGAGAGAATCGATGACGGCGGCGATGGGGGAGGGAAGGGAAGGATCTGGTGTGGGAGGACGACAAGGGTAGTGGCGAGGACGGTAGGGGGGATCGATGGCGGCGGCAATGGGAAAGGGAAGGGAAGGAGCTGGTGGTAGAGGACGGCAAGGGCAGTGTCGAGGGCGGCGGGGAGGATCGATGAAGCGGTGGGGTAGGACGACGGCAACACCAACGGTTTGGAAGGGGAAGGGGCAGTGAGGGGAATTGGCGGCGATGTGGCATTCATCGGGGCTCGAGAGAGAGGGAGGACGTGTGCGTTGCGTGGATCGGGCCTATGGTGGCGTGCAGAGGAAGGGACGCGATATGAGCCATTAGATCTCGCAATCGTACAATTAGTATTGCGTGTGTCTGTCAGGGTTGGAGTCACCGTCACCGCTACGCTTTTTTATTATTATATTATAGATACGCAGGAGGTCGTTTCATGTGTGTAACCACCATAAAATCCAGTAATTTACCCTTAGGGCCTATTTGTTTTGGAGAAATTTCAACACATAGGAATAGAAAAGGTGGAGAAATAGAAATGCATGCAAACTTCAATCCATAGGAATTTTTCTATGAGGTTTGTGTGGATGAAAAATTTCCTTTGTTTTCTCTCTACAACGTGTAGGAAAGGAAAAATTCCTTTGGTTTTTCCTATATCTATATCCTTATGAACCAAATGATATTTATAGGAATTAATCCTTAGGAATCCAAATCCCTTGAAATTCCTCCAAAACGAATAGGCCATTAAACCACCCACCCAGCTAATTTTTAATTATATAAGTTTGACCTGTTACAAAGTAGGGGCATATAACTAGTTCATGAGAATGTCACTTGTTTTAGCCTCCAGCCAAGAGAGAGGAGGTCAGGCAATGGATGGAAGAACTCAATTCGGCTCGTGAAGTCCATTCAAAAAAAAAATTCAGCTCGTGAAAGCTCACATGTAAAGAGGCTTGGCTCGGTTTGGCCTGGTTGGAGTATAACTGAGCTAAAATAGTACTCCTAGTTGGGCTCGGTTCGACATAGCTATTGCGGTAGTACGAATTATCCCTCTAAACTTAAAAACTAGATATTTTACACCCTAGACTTCTCAAACCGGACAAATTACCCTCATAACTAATCCAATCAGAAGTGGTTTTGATCCTATTTGGCGTACCCATGGCGCCAACGTATCCAATCTGAGAAAAAAATAGAAGAAAAACATGGGACCCACTTGTCATATACACCATATATTTGCCTCTCTTTTATCTCTCTGCCGATCCTGGTTGGTATTGCAGGGACGGCGAGCGATGAGGAGGGCGTTGCGGGGTAGTGAGTAGCGGTGAGGAAGGCGCTGCAATGCAATGGGCGACGGGCAACGGCGAGGAGGGCACGAAGGCGATATGAGCCATTAGATCTCGCAATCGTACAATTAGTATTGCGCGTGTCTGTCAGGGTTGGAGTCACCGTCACCACTACGCTTTTTTTGTTATTATATTATAGATACGCAGGAGGTCGTTTCATGTGTAACCACCATAAAATCTAGTAATTTACCCTAAACCACCCACCCAGCTAATTCTTAATTATATAAGTTTGACCTGTTACAAAGTAGGGACATATAGCTAGTTCATGAGAATGTCACTTGTTTTAGCCTCCAGCCAAGAGAGAGGTCAGGTGGAGGAGAAGGAAGAGGAGGGAAGACGGGATCCCCTACATGAGCTCACCTCTCCCCCGACCTCCACGGATCTTCTTCGCGGGCCATCAATGTTGTCGCCACCGCCTTCCTCCACGAGCCATAGAGGGCGCTTGTTGTCTTGTCGCCTCCTCCATGGTCCGGCGGCTCCGACCTATTGGGGATGAAGAGAATGGGAAAGAAAGGAGAAGAGGGTGACATGTGGGGCCATCCATTATTTTATTAAATATTGTTGACTTAATTTTTTATTTAATTTTTTGCCATGTTAGAATAACACGTCAGCCTGTCCAGTTCAAAACCGCCTTAAACAATGCTCCGGAGTTGGGGGTGTTAATTGTCTGGTATGAGGAATCGAGGGTGTTGAATGTCTGGTATTTAAAGTTTAAGGAGGTAATTCGTACTACCATAATAGTTTACGGGGAAGTTCAGATTTTTTTTTAGTATCGTATAGACGTATAGTTGAACTAGGACTGATAGGGGCCAGTGTGGATATTTCTGTAGGGGTGTAAAGAGCCAACTCTAATTTGTATCTCTCAGTCCTCCAAGTCTCCAACCGAAATGAGTGTATGACTACATATGATGCTCTGTATACCATATCTATAAATATACTTCCTAGTTATATACATGTTCGGAGGTGCAGATGTACACGTAGGCTTACCTAATTAAGTGAAGTAATAGTACTTCCTCCGTTTTACAATGTAAGTCATTCTAGCATTTTCTACATTCATATTGATGTTAATGAATCTAGACATATATCTATCTGGATTCATTAATATAAATATGAATGTAGGAAATGCTAGAATAACTTACATTGTGAAACGGAGGGAGTATTAGCTAGCAGTGTCCTTAATTAATTTATCTGCTTAATTCCATAGCTTGACTGTTGTGTCAGCAAAACCAGTGACACCGCGCTGCCTAGCTAAGAGGAGCAGGTTGACTTAATTAGGGCTGAGAAAGAGCATGCATGCATGGTGGATGGAGATAGGATATATATATACATGCATGTCATGTAGTATATCTGAAGCTAAGCTGTTCTGTCGCATACGAGTGGTCGTCGTCAATCGTCATCGTCCACTCCCCCAACTGCTCCAGCATGCAAGCATGTATACTACATACTACAATAATCCAACTGCATAATGCTGTGTTTTGTGCGTCGATCGTCGCATCGACAATGTCGCGACCGTAGCACAAACAAAAGATAGGCTCTATGCCAAAAGCATGTCCCACCCGTAAAGAAACCATTTTCCTAAACAACTCAAATACGTTTTCGTAGGCGAGTATGTAGAAACAGGAAATTTTTCAGGCGGACCGTACAACCACACGTGAAAAAGTGATTTTCACACACGACAAATTATGCCGTTCGACTGCGAGAATAATTTTCGGCAACAAAAAAGGTTCCAAAAAGAGACACCCTAGCTCTGTGCGACGCCGTCGCCACTGCCCTTCCCTGACCTCCTCACTACCGGATCCGCTACTCTTGAGGCCGCCACCGTTGCCGCCACGTGGGAGGGGGAGAGGTCGTCTGATCTGCCTCTCCCCTATCGCCACCACTGACAGATCCGTGCGCGAGGGAGGGGGAGATGCTGTTGGATCCATCCCCACCTCCATCGCTACCACATGCGGATCCATAGCCCTTGAGGAAGGGGGAGAGGCCTCTGGTGCCGGATCCGCCACCTTCTAGGCCACCGCTCATCCTCATCGTGGACACCTCTCCCCCGTCGTTGTTGTCATCGTCGTGGCCTCTCCATAACTGTCGGATCTATGAGGGAAAGGTAGAGACTATAGAGGCCGACTGCTCCTAAGGCCAGCGTGCCAAATATGTCTGTCGTGGGGCCGGTGACAGCAGATCCACCCATCGTGGCGCTGGCTCCTGTCATGTTAAATTAATTTTAAACTGATCTTACGCTATTGTAAAGCAAATGCCATATTTTTTTATTGTAGTATCTCCTTAGTGCTTACCGTTGAGTGTTAAGGTTGTGTAACACCCTGAAAATTCGACCGACAAAATCAAAACTCTAAAAATACGGATTTTCAAAAACTTTTTAAATAAATTGCATCATGCCGATTTTGTTCGACTATTTTATTGGGTTTTGATTTCGGAGTTTATAAATCGCAAATAATGGATAATTAGTTAGGAGTAAACCTTAAAAAGTAAATTGACAAAGTAAATAATTACAGTGCAATTTAAAATAATATTTGGTGAGGATAGAAATGAGCAAAATATTATTACAACCATATTTGTATCAACTAAATTTAGAAGTGTGGAAATAAGAATTAACTCTAATTAAATTCAAATAAATTATATAAAAATAAAATATGAGTAATATTAATCTAGGGTGAATCCATTGGTTGAAATAACACAAATATTGAGTAAACTTCATTTGTCCAAAAATTAGGATTTATAGAATAAAATTTATATAGGGAATATGCTAAATTAGGGTTAAATAGGAGCTAGCACTGTTCATTGCGCAGTAGGTGCTCGACGAGGTCCCCTAGCCCTGCCCCCTCCTCTGCCGTGTGCGCCTAGCCGCCCCGAGCTCCGCGCCACCGTCGCCATCGCGTCCCGTCGCGGTCGCCGCGCCGCGCGCTTGTCCTGTGCGGCGCGCGTCACCACTTCGGACGTCCGCGTGCGCCTTGCGGCCTGATGCCGCGCTGCCCGCCGCGCCCCTCGAGCCCCGTGCCTCCCCGCTGCTGCGCCGCGCCAACGTCGCCGCGCGTCCGCATCGCCGTGCCCGTCGCGTCGCCGGCGCGCGCTTCGCCCGTCGCCGCGCGCCCGTCCACCACTCGGCCGCGCGCACGCGCCTTTTGCCCCCGTGCCGCGCGCTGCCCGTCACACGCCGTCCCGTCTAGGACGCGCGCCAGTCGTGTGCGCTGCGCCCCGCGCCCCGTGCCTCGCGCCGCGGCACGGCCGCTGCGCGCCGTCCCGTCGCAGCGCCGCGTCCCAATTCGCTCGCGTCGCCGCTCGCGCCCGCGCGCGTCGCGGTCGCGTCATATAGGAACGGCCCACCCCTATAAAAAAAAACCGGCCCCTCTCTTCCCCACCCACACCCAGTTCCCCTCCTCCCACCTCCTCCACTCACTCCCACGCGCCGGCGCCTCCACGGCCGCGCGCACAGCTTTGAGCCGCCGCGCCCGCCGCTTTGGGCCACCGCGCGCCTACGCGCCCGTCGTCTACATCGCCGCCGCCGTCGCGGCGCCGCCGTCGTAAAGCCGCCGCTCCCCCGCGTCCGCTGCCGGCACCCGGAGGGCAAGGGGGCTGAAAGAGAGGAGAGAGGGAGAGAGGAGCCGGGAGGGAGAATAGAAAAGAAAGGAAAAGAAAAGAGAAGAGAGGAAAGAAAAAGAAAAGGGAAAAGAAAAAGAGAGAGCGAAAAGAAAGGGAAATTAGGTTGCAAATTTAAATATTTACAAAATATTAGAATTAATTATAGATTAATGAAAAATAGTTAGATGAAATCTTCTAATTAAATACCTAAAATACTAGCATTAAATATAGGGATTAGTGAAATATAATTGGATGAATTCCTATAGATTATATGATCATTTTTAAGTAATCTCCATAAGAAATGAATTCGCAGTATTAATTTTAGATGTAATTAATAATTAAACAATATGTATGATTCTCGCTAAATTATTATGGATTATTTTGGGTAATCTCTATAAGTAGTTGATTA
>CM020187.1:14088355-14106469 GCA_009805545.1 Oryza longistaminata | reverse complement strand
ATGCGTCGGCGAACAGCCTTTTCTCCCCGTGTTGATGCAACACGCGATTCATTTCAACTGCAGGCAGAGTATAGGATCACATGTTGTGCACAAGGAATGTTCCAGAAGAATATTCGTTGAGGTGCGAATACTTTTGATTGCTATGTCTGTTGAGTAGCCAAAACGACTTCAGTTGTGAGCCAGATTCAGTGTTGATTATCGGAGGTGGAATCCTATGGAATGATTTTGTTTAATGCTTAGTTGTCTCTGTTGGGTCCATTGGTATGAGTAGTTGAGTCTTGTTGGCCGCTTCATCGAGATTCATTTGCCTTGATTTATAAATACGTTTCGTCATTGTCAGTAAAAGACTTTCGAAATGTTTCAGCTGGGCATCACTCCCTATATTTACTCAAGAAGGAGTAGGTAGGTTCAGGTTGTTTTTGTTTGGCACCAGATGGCGAGCCTTGACAGTAATATTGATACATTCAACTATGCTACAAAAGTCTGTCTTATAATAGGAGTAAGGGCTCAAGAATTGGCAGAACAAATGTAGTGGTAACTTGTCTGACAGAATAGGTTATGGTACGTTGTTGATATCAACGGAGAATAATTAGTAGCGCAGAAGTGGAGGACATTCTGGTTTCATTAAAAGAGTACCCGGTCATAAGGATCACAAGCCAGCAGGCCATTTGATTGTTATCCCCGGTGCGTTGGACCTGGATTTCCTACCTTATGGAGGTCGTTTTCTTGAAATAGGTTTAGTCAGCGCAGATTGCAGCGCTAATTGTGATACAGAAAGATGTGAGTTAAGTATTTCAGATTTTTCGGGCCGATTTTATGAAGCACAGTGTTTGGTACTGGCGTTGTGGCGCGAATGCATTTAGGGTTGGGAATGATCTGTGTTTGCTGTTATGACATTGATTTGACTATACAGGTTAGAGTTTCTATTGTCTTTGTGATGACGGGATTACCAGAAAATTCTTGAGTGTTGGGTAATCTTTGCTGGGATTCGTGTTACCACGCAAAGACACAGAGGTTATATGATCGGCGTCTAGACATGTGTTATTTGATAAGTTCTTTTTTGCGTCCCAGATAGATGCAAAAGGAATCGAGATCGTGTACGATGAGCGGCAAGATCAATACCCAGCTGCACATGCGAGATGCAAGACAATTGGTGAAATCGGGCGACATCCCGCTCGGTGGCTAATGGATATAACAGGCCAGCACGTTGATGCTCTGGTTTTCGATGATCTCCAACCTACAGGGCCGTAGACAACCCTCTTCCCGCGCGAAGCAACCCCTAACAAGTCACCAATCTCTTCCACAGCAGACGACCTCTTCCCTTCTAGTCGCACGCGGAGAGCCAAGCAGAGAACCACCAGGGTTTCTCGTAATGAAACGATTCGGCCACTCGAACCTTCCGAAACAACAAATCCGCATCCCCGTGCCGCCCAGATACCAATCCGGTCCGAGCGAGCGCCTCTGCGGACCCCCGGCCGGCGCAGGATTCCCTGCAGGTGTTCTTTTTCCCCGTCAATCAAGTGGATTACCTAACGCATCAGGCGCAAGCGAAGGAACCTGTGTTGGTAGGGAGGATGGGCCCAAGGAGCGCCGATCGTGCGGGGCGGAACTGCAGGTAGGTGGATGCTCGCAGGATGGTGGGTTGCCAAGCGGGGGCGGGAGACGAAATTCGAGGCCGGATGGGGTTGGATTGGGATTGGGCTCCCGGGTGAGCGATGGGTGCGGCGGGGGCGTGGGGACCGGCGCCCTCTGTAGCGGATGGGATCGAGCCCGGCGGCGGGCGAGGAGACGGGAGTCGCGGCGGCGCGGGCGAGAGACGCCCCCGATGGGATTGGGAGCCGAGCGAGGTCGATCCGTAGGTGCGGTGCGGGCCGTTGCAGGCGGCATAGCTCTGCCGGTGCCGCCTCTATGGGGCGATTCGTCGCTAGCATGAGGCTGGATTTTTTATTCCCGGAAAGAGGTTCCCTTGTGTGGGTTTCTACTTGTGCTGAAGACGGTACCGTTAGTATGGATCTCTTAATTTGGCAAGCCAGGTCACAGTGTTGTTTAGGTATTGGGCTCTTCGGTTTGTTGACGTGACGGGTTGGGTCAGTGTGAAGACATGTACCTGTGGCTTTCCTTGTTCATCTTAACCCCAACGCTTTTAGAGGCGCGCAGGTAGGGGAGGGAGAATGGTGCTGGGCCGACGGGAAAGCCTTGACGGGGTGAGGCCGGCTGGCCGACATGGCTACCAACGGCGGGAGTGCACGCGCGGTGCCTGTCTTACTGCAACGGCAGTGCGATCGTTACCTCGCGGGGGCTGGGTTCGTGCCTTGTCACGTGGCCGCTGCCTTCTCCATCTCAAAGCCGCGGCCCGCAAGCTACTGAAGCCGATGTGTTCGGTGTCCTGACCTGCTCTGGCTCTCTTCCGCAGGCAGCACGCGTGGGTCCGCGGCGATCGTGTTCAGAGGTCCATCCATGCGTATCAGCGTTGGGGCGCATCGTCTCGGAATTGCCTACGCCTTCTTCCGCGCTTGCCACTATCAACTTCTCGACAGTGCAAGGCTTTCCTACCTCTCGGTCATCGCGTATGGGCTTCCACTCGCGGCGCCCAGACCCCAGCATCATCCTTGGTCGGTCCGGCACCGACGAACTTTCCGCGATTCAGATAACGGTCTCTTCGTGTGTATGGCGGGACTCATGGCCGGGTGGTGGTCGCGCCGTGACTCGGGATCACATGTACTCGATCTTGTGTCTTGGAGTCCTCTCGCCGAGAATCCGTGCTGTGGCTGAACTGACCGCGACGCGGACGGGTCGAGCCTGCGCGCGCCGCGTGGCGGTGTGGCCTTAGGGGAACGTGCGGGCCTTCGGCTTACGTTTGCTTCTCCGCGCTCTGTCGCTGCCGCGCAGGTCCATGACCGGCGTTTAGCCACGCTCTTTCTCCCCGACCTGTTTTCCGGTGCTGAGGTTTGTGGTTTAGATGGAAGGACGAAGAGTAGGTGGGAAGATATTAGCCGCTTGCATGTGGCGCCATAGAAAGAAACGATACGTTTCGTTGCCGCGATGGCGCTGATCGTGGGGATAGGGTGGCGGCAGTGGCGAATGCGATGGGAGAGGAATGGTGGTGTGGAGTTGGAACGGCAGGTGCTGGGACGCAGTGGTGAAAGCGTGGCGTATGTGAGGCGAGTTTGGATAGGATGGGCAGGTTGTAGCGTCGGCAGCGGGGAATCGAGACGGCGGCGATGGGGGAGGAGGAGGATTGGTGTGGGGCGCAGGGTGAGTGGCGGGGCGGTTAGGGTAGGGATCGGTGGCGCGCATGGGAATGAGGGGAAGGGAAAGGGTGGTGTAGAGGGCAGGCGAGTGTCGGAGGCGGCGGGAGGAGTCGAATGAAGCCGGGTGGGCTGAGACCAGGCAACAACGTGGAGGGGAGGGAGTGAGGGACAATTGCAGCGACTGCATTATCGGGCATGCGGCGGCGCTGGGGCTTTCGTGGAGTGAGAAGCGTGCGGGCAGTGTTGGAGGGTGGTTGCGCAGCTTGAGGGGAGAGAGCGGAGCGGAGATGGGGGGGCGGAGAGGGGCGAGGGAGTGTGGTTGCGTGGATCGGTTTTGGCGGCGTGAGGAAGAGCGCGATATGAGCCTTAGATCTCGCATGTCTAGGAGATTGCGTGTGTCTGTCGGGTTGGAAAGTCCTCCGCTACGCTTTTTTATTTATTATGATACGCAGGAGTCGTTCATGTTGTGTAACACGCTAAGAAGTCGAGTAATTTCCGGCTTAGGCCCTATTTGTTTTGGGAAATGTTCAACACATAGGATAGGAAGGTGGAGGAGAATGATGTGTGCAGACTTCAAGTCGTAGGATTTTTGGGTTGTGTGGGAATGAAATGGTTCCTTTGTTTTCTCTGTCACGATGTAGGAGGAAGGAAAATTCTTTGGTTTTTCTATAGTCTATATCCTTTTGAACCAAATTGAGTATTTATTAGGATTAATCCTTAGGATCAACATCCTGAAATTCTCCAAAGCGATTAGCCATTAACACCTCCCCGCAGCTAATTTTTGCTTATATAGTTTTGACTGTCAAATCCGGGCATTAATAGTTCTGAGATGTCATTGTTTTGCTCAGCAAGAGAGAGGAGGTCAGGCATTGGATGGAAGAATCATTCGGCTCGTGAAGTCCATTCAAAAAAAAAATTCGCTCGTGAAGCTACATGGAAGAGGCTTGGCTCGGTTTGTTGGTTGGAGGTATAATTGGCTAAGATGTCTCTAGTTGGGCTCGGGTCGAGCTAGCTATTGCGGGTGTACGACATTTTCCCTCTAAACTTAAAACTAGATATTTTACTGACGTTCTCAAGGGCTAGTTACCTCAGTAACGTATCAAGAAGTGTTTTGATCCTATTTGGCGTACCGCTGGCGGCAAGCGTGATCGCAATCTGGAGAGAAAATAGAAGAAAAATGGGACACTGTCATATACGACCAGTTTATTTGCCTCTTTTATATCGTCTGGCGCGATGCTGTTGGTATTGCAGGGACGGCGAGCCGATGAGGAGCGGAGCTTAGCGGGTAGTGCAGTAGCGGTGAGGAAGGCGTGCCAGATGCATGAGCGGAGGAGCAACGGCGCGGAGGGGCACGAGGGGGGACAGTGGCGCAGGAGAGGGCTGCAGTGTGTAGGGCTGAAATGGGCGCGGTGGGGAGGGATTTGGACAGCAGTGGGCGGCGGTGAGAGGGGACGTAGGTAGAGCGCCGCAAGCAGGCGGTCGACAGAGGGGGCAGGCGAGGCTTGCGGCGAGAGGTGGTCTGATGCCGCCACGCTTCCGCTCATTTTCTCTCCGTGGGTTGGGGGAGGCAAAGGAGGAGAGGGCGATCCCTAATGAGCTCACTACTCCCCGGCCTTCACGTTCTAGGGGCCATGAATGTTGTCGCCACCCGCCTTCCTCATGAAGCTAGAGAGGCTTGTTGTTTGTCGCCTCCTCAATGGTCCGGCGCTCGATCTATTGGGGATGAAGGAGATGGGAAGAAGGAGAACCGAGGGTGAATGTGGGGCATCCATTATTTATGTAAATATTGTTGACTTTTTTATTTATTTTTTCATGTTAGATTAACCGTCAGCCTGTTCCAGTTCAAACCGCCGTTAGAACAGTGCTCGGAGTCGGGCGGTGTTAATGGTCAGGTATGAGAACGATTGACGGGGTTGGATGGCTCGTTTTTGATTAGGAGGGTATTCGTAGTTACTATAATGTTTTACGGCGATTTGTTTTCTTTTTTTGTTTAGATCGAATTGTTGAACTAGACTGATAGGGGCCAGGTGGCGAGTATTTCTGTGTAGGGTGCTAAGAGGCAACTCTGTTAAATTTGATCTCTCAGTCCTCCAGGTCTCAACCGAAATGGATGTGTATGCTACAATATGATGCTCTGTAATACCATAGGTATATCTATAATATGACTCCGTAGTTATATACATGTGGAGGTGCATAGATGTACGTGGCTTACCCATTAAGTGAAGTAATCAGTATTAGCTGCAGTGTCCTTAATAATTTCTTGCTTATTATGCTTGATGTTTTGTGTCAGAAAACCAGTGCACGCGTGCCTAGCTAGAGGGCAGGGTTGACTTATTAGGTCGAGAAAGACATGCATGCATGGTGGCATGGAGTTAGACGTATTATATTACAGCATGTCATGTATATCTGAAGCTAAGAGTTCTGTCGCATACGACGTGGTCGTCGTCATCGTATCGTCCATCCCCCAACTGCCTCCAGCATGCAGGATGGTTACTAGCCTACGACAATAGAATCCAATGACGATATGCCGTGTTTTGTGGTCGATCGTGCAATCACAATGTCCGCGGTGAGCACAAACAAAAGATAGGCTTTCTACGCAAAAGGAATGCCCCACTCGTAAAGAAACCATTTCCCAGACAATGAAATACGTTTTCGCGCGCAGGAGTATGTAGAAAGTGATTTTCAACGACGGACAAGTTTATGCTGTTCGGTTGCAAGAATTAATTTTTCGGCAACAAAAAGTTCCAAAAAAGAGACACCCTAGCTGCTGTTGCGGACGCGCGTCGCCACTGCCCTTCCGCTGACTCTCACCACCGGATCTGCTACTTTGTCCGCCACGTGGTAAGCACGTGGTGGAGGGGGAGAGGTTGTCTGATTGCTCTCCCGTATCGCCACACTGACAGATCCCGTGCGCGGAGGGAGGCGGAGACGTGTTTGGTCCGATCCCACCTTCCATCGCTACCTGCGGATCCGATGGCTGTGAGGAAGGGGCGGAGAAGGCTCTAGTTGCGGATCCGCCACGCTTCTAGGCCACCGCTCATCCTCAGCGTGACACCTTCCCGTGTGTTTGTTGTCATCGTCGTGGCCTTCCGTAACTGTCGGAGATTCTACTAGGGAAAGTAGGAACGTATAGGCCGACTCTCCTGGGCAGCGTGCTTGTCTGGTCGTTGGGGCGTGGTTGACAGCCGTCACCCATCGTGCGCTGGTAGGCCTGTATGTTAATTATTGTAATGTCTTCGCTATTGTAAGAGAGTGCAATTTTTTTTATTTGTTATTATCTGGCTAGTGCTGTACCGGATTGGTGTTAAGGCTTGTCAGGGCTATTAAGACATAGTAAATATCTTTTTCTGGCAATCCACCTACTTAATGAGTAAAATACCAATGCGTATATTGAGTGAGAGCTTAACAGCAGGTTTACTTTTGTGGCAGTTCATGGTAGAAGAGACATTAATTTTGTAAGATCGGCTTCATGCAATGCTCGAAGTCCCCCTGAAGATTGATGACAAAGTGGTAGGGTTAAAATTGCATGTAGGAAAACAAATTGCCTCATTGTATTACTTATATGAAGATACTGCATGGTGCATCGTCGGTTATTTTTTAAGTGAATGACATATCGGTCCTTAAGATGTACATGTGATAATGATTTAGATTTGCGTGACTGGTACATTATATTGTTCGTCTATTGATCTTTATTATATCCGACAGGTCTAAAGCGTCGGTTGATGGATCATGACCGCGACATGGCGCTCATGAGCACTTTTGTGTTCGCTTCCTCGATATATACGTAGCAAAGAAATTGCGTTTAGCTCCTTCTGCTACATCGCAGCGCTTCTTACGTGTTTCTATCCTTTTCCTCTTCTTTTCTCTCTCTTTTTTTCTTTCGTAGCTGGCGCGCCTAGTTCAGTGGATTCAAATATTCTCTAGTAAATGGAAAAGGTGGAGAATGTGGAGCCTAGAACAACATTTCAACACTCATTAGAAATAATGCGTCGATCGTCGCGATGACACTCCCTTTAGATGCGGCCGCATGATTATAGTTGAAATTTCGAGCCATTAATATCCGTTTCAAAACAATCGAGTTAGAATAAGGAATAGTGAATTATGAGAAAATGAAATGAAGAGGGTCTTAGAAATATTGAGTGTGCATTGACTATGTTAATTGTTGAAGGGGATCGGGTCGCTTATTACTTCGCACACTTATTATGGACGGGCACCTAAAGAGAGCTAAATGTTAAGAGATGCAAAATGGATATTTTCAGTATTAGTTGATCTCTGGAATATATAAACGACGTTCTCTCTTGAGAAGGAATATTGAGATTATTTCGAAGGTAGCGCGGAAGTGTGTTTACAGAAACTCCACCCAAAACATGATGAGCTCAATCGCTTTATTGTTACTAGAAGGGCTTCCGTAAAGTATCACTTAGTGGTAAGTTGTGGTTAGCTGTTGCATGAGGATCTTACTATAGAATTATCTGAAAAGAGAGTTTTTTTTGTATTAAATTTCCACGCGCGCGATTGTTGCCATCTACGTGGATCGACCAGCATCCTCCCCAACAGCGGCTTTTTTTTTGCCGATTATTCATTTTATTAGCTGTATTATTATTATTTAATTATTTTTATATTATTTCTCATTATTATTTTATTGTTTTGTGTTGTTGTGTTGTTATTATATATGCATCTGTTCGTCCTTATCAGCCAATACTACTCTATAATGCTGCTACATTCATAGTCCAGTCTCGCATTATGTCATTGCTGAATCAATCAGGTGTACATCCTCAGTCCAGATCTAAGCCAGTGTGGGCGTGGGCCGTGGGAACGACATACTGACGCAGAGCAACAACAAAGTCCACAAAGGCCCCCGCTCGATTCGAAAAGGCGAGGCCGGTGCTGGCCATACATACATACTTACCCCCCAAGAGAGGGAGTGGTTGGCTCGGATCGGAGCGAGTTAGGCAGCAAGCGCGTTTGTTGGAGCGGTTGGCCTCGCACTCGCCTCGCCCTTTTTCTCCCGTCTATTTTACTCTCCTCAGCCCACCTCAGCTCGCCCTCCTTCCCGCCCCACACCTGCTCTACTCTTCCTTCCGTTCCATCCAAGGGACCAAGCAGCGCGAGGCAGTGAGGCCGATGACTGCAGTCGGCGACCAAGTGCTGCGCGCAGGACGGACGCGGTGGTGGCGGTGGATGCAGAGGCGGCGGGGGCGGGCTCGCGCGGTGCCGGCCGGCGCCGGTCCGAAGTTCTCCGGAGGCTGGCGTCGTTCCGGCGCTGTCGTGATGACCAACAGCCGCGTGTCGCGTCGCGGAGTGCGGCGAGGCGGCGAGGACGACGGCGAGGAGGGGGCGCGGTAGGTGGGCGGTGTTCGGCCGCTGAGCTTACTCCTCAGTTCTCCAGAGCTCCGGTCCATCACGCACATTCTCCAGCAGCTACCTGCTCGGGGAGGGCGGCTTCGGGCGGATGCACAAGAGGCTCGTCGACGCACGGCATGGCCGCCCGCCTTGCCCAGCCGTCGCCGTCAAGCAGTCGACATCGCCGGCCTCCAAGCCGCCGGGGTGGCTGGTACGCTGTCGCTCCATGCTTAATGCCTTATTTCTTCTCCTTCCTGCCAATTGCTCAAGTCTCGATGTCCATGTCGGTACGTCCATGGCGACATGGGTGCACGTAACGTGCAGCGGGGTGATCTTCTTGGGCGTTCGGCACCGCACCTGGTGAAGCTGGCTGGCGCTACTGCTGCGAGGACGAGGAGCGCTCTCGTCTACGGTGTTAATAGCGCGCGGCAGCCTCGGACACTTCTTCGCAGTACACTTAGCTCGTCCGGCCATTCCGTTTCGCGCCTGCCGCGCCGCGCACAACAAGATTCGATGCAGCCTGTGTGCAGGGAAATATCGGCGCGGTGCCGTGGGCGCGCACGGTCTGAGATCGCCATCGGCGCCGCCAGCAGGGCTCCGCCTCTCCACGCGCCCCACCCCGTCTCTACCAGCGATTCAGGCCTCAACATCCTCCTCAGACTCGGCTACAACTGACACACCACCTAGTTTTTCTCTCGTCATATCGCCGACATAAGATGATCGAATGAGGTCTGCACTTGCAGGAAGTTCACTGGCGAAGTGTCGACTTACGGGGCTGGCGCAGATGGAAGGCAGAGGCGTTCGGAGACGCACGTGCGACGCGAGGTGATGGGACACGCACGGGTCACGCGGCAGCCGGAGTACGTGATGACGGAGACTCAACATCAAGAGCGACGTGTACAGCTACGGCGGTGTGCTGGAGCTCCTGACGGGGGCGGCGCGCAATGGAGCATTCAGGGGGGAGCCCTCCACGCCGAAGCAGTGTGGTCCAAGATCGTCACTGGACCCGCCCTACCATCGCCGCGCAGCCAGCCCCCGTCGCTGCATATGGCCCGCGCTCTCGCAGGCCACCATCCGTCAACGGCCGCCCGCGCCCGTGCACCACCTGCTCCAGTGCACCAGCCACGCAGCCGCGCGACCGCCCCAGCAATGCGCCGCGTCGAGCGCCTCGAGGCCTGGCAGGGCTTCAGAATGGGCCCGGCTCAGCGATCGGCCTCTGGCCACACCAACGCCCCCGTCGCCGAAAGGAACGCCATCTCCGCCAAGACCGCGCGGAAGGTCAGGGCGCCGGGCTCGGAGCGGACTCCGGCGGCGGCGCGGCCTCGCGGCGGCGGAGCGCCTCCGCCAAGCTGCCCTGATCGGCCACGTGCGTTCGTAGGCGCGCCACGTCATCGAGTACGTATTTTGTATACGTGTACGTGTGTATATACTTTAGCTGTTGTATAAGATGGCACGGCCGATGTATTGTACGTGGTGATCATCGAGCTTGATTGATTTTTTTTTTAGCCATATGGATTATGGATTATTGCGGAATTAATACTGATCTGTATCACCATATGTACGTACTTAGTAGGAGTATTTAGTTTTAGGTGCCATGATGCTGGTAGATCATGCATGCATGTATGATGAATTGTACTTTCATCCACCGATTGCTGATTGCAAGTTCGTGCATCAGTAATCGGTCATTTCGATATTATCTTTTTTTTTCCTTGAAGACTCACGGTGTGTGTTCGAATCAGCTTCAAGTCTAGACTGCACATTTTCGTTTTTTATGAGCATGTTTTTAAATAGTTTTTGTTTTTTAAAATATATATATTAGTTACTCTAAGAATCAAATAAATCTATTTTAAATCTACAATAATTAATACTTAATTAACAACATGCCATTGACTTATCTCATTTCATATGCCGTTAATTAGTTCAGCTCACTATCCTCGCCCATAAATTTTGCGGATTCACTGTACCATTTTCACAGAAACGAGTTTATTAACTTTTCTGAAAAATAAATAAAAAAAATAAGGGCATGTAGGATGTGGATAGATTTTCGAGATCGCGATGAAATTTCTTTGTGCTAGCTTGTAGACAAAAAAAACAGGCATCAGCACTATCAAAGCTATCAGCTCAAGGTGAGGCCTTCGATTTTCTTCCTCATGCAGGAGGGGAATAGTAGCGCTAGTTCCCAGCAGAGTGTTCAGACCCTGAAAGAGGCATCAAACCAATCGTCTTTCGAGACAGAGAGAGAGAGAGACCAATCCTTGATTTGATTGGGTAGCTAGCTAGCTGCTTTGACGACGGCGCCGGGGAGCTTCGAAGCAGCTAGCGGAGACCGCGGGCGGCGAGAGGTAGAGGTCGCTATACGGGACATATTATTATTCCGGTGACACTCGCGACGGCGACCTCGCCGGGAAGCCGACGACTGAATCCATTGTCGGAGCTTTGCCTTGTGCTATACGTACGTACGTGGAACGTAACCCCACGCCATGTACGCCGCCGTTGATCGATCGGCGGATCGGTCCAGCGGCGGACGGGGTCAAGACGACCGAGATCTCATCCGATTTTTCGCCGGGTTGGGTTGGCTCCCTGCGGCGGGGGCACCTTCGCCGAGATAGCTAATTAGCGATCGATCGCCTGGGACGATCAATTTTTTTTTCACCACTTTCTCTTTTTTTTTTCACCTTATTGTGGAAGAAATGGTTAATTACTTACCTTAATAATAAGCGATCAATAAAATCTAGAGAAATCATTCGACGTTTACCAAAAGTTCTCAAGTTTTCATTGAAACTTCTTTTAAACTCAGTGGTAAGGTGCATGATGGTAAGCCCAGTTACCACGGTAAAGGACGATAAGCAAAACCCTGGATCAACTAGAACAAAACCAGTGGTCGGATGCCGTGCCGTCCCGAAACGGCTACCGCCGGCGAGAGCGAAAGATGCGAGCGACCCAGCTGGGTGACGACAACTTCGATCCCCCCGGTCGGGTGACACACAGTGCGCGCCCCCGGGTCGGTTTCTTCCTTGACTCCATCTGGCTGGACCGAACCAACGGTTGGCTCCCCCGGATGCACGTGCGCCAGATAGAGAGAGCTGACGCGGTGAAAAATAAAAATCTAAGCTGATAAGTACTGTAATTTTTACTTGGCACGGGTCAAGTCAAGGCAAGAAGCAACCTGCAGAGCCGCTCGATCTGCGAGGCGGTTCAAGTTAATTTTATTTCTTGTCCTGTTATATCTCTTTCCGTGTTTAATTTCTCCATCGATGCATTTTACATTATTGTTTTTACTGGGACAATCTTCTGTAGCGACCGCGACAGTCTAATTCGATCTCATTTTTTCCAGGTCAAACGAAGACTAAAAGGCAAACTTCAGGAAAAAAAATAAATTCCCCAGTTTCCTTTTTCAGTACCTACTTGCCAATTTCATGTTTTTTCTCGGTTAACACTGAACAATTTCCTGGTCTTTGGATGAAGTTTTCAGATGCAAAGCACAGGGGTATGTGTTATATACAGCATCACCAATCCATACGTCATCACCATTTGTGAATCCGAAGAGAAAGAGATCCATAATATTTCATTCCATGCGAATTTTCTGAATCCCAAATGACAGGGACAACGGATTTTGCATGCACTCAATCTTGTACCATTCAATCTTTTGGTCAGTCAAGACTGATGAACAATGTTAGCACAAACTAGCCCACGTTCCGGATCAAACTTTACTTAGCTCAATGTCGTCGTGGTATGTACTACTACCAAACAGACAATACATTATACAGCTATTTTTTTTTCCTAGCAACAAATCACAGCCGCAGCAGCGTAAGAACATCAGCATCACGGTGACAGGGGGAGGAGAAAGAGGGCAACCGGAGGCGGCTAAAACGGTGCCCACCGGGCGTCGCCTTTCAGAAGAACTATCACGAAGGAAGAACCGCATACTGACTGACAAACGGGGCATGATGCAAAACACAATGTGCACCAGAAAATGTACATACAATCGCAGCACGGGGTTTGAAGTTGTGCAGGATCAGAGGATGATGAGCACAGGTGGTGGCGCGCTCGCGTTTCTTCACCATGGAGTCTTGTCGCCTGGACCAGCAAGGATGATCTGCAAACAGTCATGGAGGAGGAAAAAAACATGTAGTTGAGGTGTTAGACTGAGAGCATAGCATGGCAAATTGGCAATCTACAAGGAGTTCCAGGGAAGGGGGGGAATACATTGCAATCTATGGCGAATCGCCGGGTGAGCATGATTGCGGTGTTGCGTTCTCTCGTCGTTTCGAAGGCCAGGACCATGCTGAGGTCATTCCTCGGCCGCCAGAACATCGCCTGAGAAGCTGCTTCACCGCCACCCCGGACACCGCATAGCTGAAATAGAATTATAGAACAGCTGGACTGTAAGGGGAAAAAAAAAAGGTACTATTGCTGTGTTTAGTTCACCGCAAAGTTTAGATTTTGGTTGAAATTGGAGATGATGTGACTGAAAAGTTGTGTGTGTATAACATGTTGATGGGATGGAAAAGGACTGAAGTTTGGATCCAAACTTTGAATCTAAACACAGCCTATGTAACAATGGAATAGAAGATAGATATGACATTCCTGAACCCTACCTGCATTGATGACGAATAGAATTCCTTGGCAACCACCGTCTTTCCTTTAGAAAGCCTCATCCTCAATTTTCCAATATTGAGAACATGAACAGACTCTTTTGGCTGATCAATTCCATTCAACTGAAGAACAACAACCTGCCATGGGACACAAATTACTTGGTTACTAAACAAAGCAACAGTTAAGATAACCACCTGATGATAATGTCAAAATACAAAGCCCTAGAGAACCAAAATTCTGCACTTTCAGTGATTTCGAATATGGTTTAACAATCTTATTGCAAACTAAAGTAGTGGATGACATATTGAATACTACTGCAAGCATAGAGCAGAAAGCTTTGGAACCATGACAATACATACAGCTTATTTGGTGAAATGAATATGGTCGGAAGACTCTGAATTAAAAGCCTTACATCACACACAGCGTGAAAATAAATGGCATAAAGTGGTAAAGGATAGTACAATCATACATTGAACTCAGTTTCACGTTTCCTTACGAGTGTCTCTACATAATCCACCAATCCAGCATCTGTCAAGAAACGACAAACACATGTTAGTCATGCAAGAAATGCAGACAATTTTACCCAAAGATGTTTTCAATTAAACAAACCAGGGTCAATTGGCCCAGCTGTCTTTGCTATAGCAATTTCACCACTATAATTAATTTCAGCTTCCAAATACCGTCCAACGTCATGTGGTTCGGGAGCATATACTGATCTTGTGGCACCTAATAAATCCAAGAACAAAAAAAAAAGTCAAAAATAGTGACACCCTGAACTATTTTTGAAAATCAAACAGTTGATAAAACTTATAAAACTCTAACCGTTTTTCTTACGCAAATAAAACTCTAATCGTAAGCCAAAGTTACCCTAATAAGGCAGTTATATTTTACCAGGTTGTGGTTTCCCATATTTGCAATAGTTTATTAGTACTGAAAGGAAAAAAAAAGAAAGAAAGAACCTTTTCTGTGAAACTTTGTTTAGTGTTTAAGAATACAATAATGTGAATTAAGAGTAAGAAAAAGATGTACCTTTTTCACTAAAAAAAGAGAAAGATGTGGTTTACTTTGTACAACATTAGAGAGAGAGAGAGAGAGAGAGAGAGAGAGAGAGAGTCCCACCTGAAATAATCTCTTTGTTACTTTCTTTTGGGTGTACACGGAACCACTGGATTGAAATATTTGAGAAATCCATGGTAGTACTGCTCTGAGAAACTATACGTAGTATTGAGCCTAAGCATTGGAGACCCTCCAAATCAAACAAAGGGATATCATTTCCCTCTGGCCTTTTGTGCAGTTCCAACTGAAAAAAAAAAAAACATAGTTACAATTAGTACTATATATGCATATTTTATTCTACTGTACAGAAAGATCTCTACCCAGTGGAAAGAAATATTTGGAGAAAAAAAGAAGGCACACACAACCACACGTAAACCAACTGAGCACTCGGAGGCCCCCGCACTCTCAGCACGGCCCGCAAGAGCACCTGACCCCCGAGCAAGAAGCCCAAGCCAGATCCAGAGGCCACTACTTCCGAGTCGTGGGGACTCAGCTTCGCCCGTGCCAGCGACTACCCACTACCTGCCCCTGGATCCTGCGGATGGCTGGAGGACTAGACTGATGGACTCCTTGCAGCTTCGATCTCGTATCAGATGGTTTTTGGATAGCATGCGAGACACACCCCCCCTACCTAGATTGACGAGTAGACTGATGATTAGTTCGATGTATCTTTTGTATGAACCTTATTTGGACTGCGTATGTATGCAGTCGATTGCATCATGATTTATGTACTATTTGTGAGACTCTGTGATGTTATTTATGATATCTATTGTTGTTGTATTGTAAATGAGTTTATTCCACCATGCTTGCAAAACAAAGTTCACAACAAAACAATTTCCCCTAATGGGATAAAACCGTAGCAAACAGTTAGAAAGTTAGGATACTTACTCAATCAATCAACCTGCACAGATGGCAAGCCGACGTCGGGCAACAACCAGCAATGACGAAACTCAGACACCTGACTTAACCACTCTGGCCGGAGTTATGGCCACCCAAACTCAACTTCTGCAAGCCATCGCAAACAACCAAGGCAACCGCGGAGGGTCAAGCTTTGGAGAGTTCATGAGGACCAAGCCATCCACGTTCGCTACGTCCGACGAGCCCATGGAAGCAGAAGACTGGCTACGCATCATAGAGAAGAAACTGACTCTAGTCAGGGTACGCGAAGCTGACAAGGTGATCTTCGCAGTGAACCAACTGGAAGGACCCGCTGGTGATTGGTGGGATACCTACAAGGAAGCCCGGGAAGACGATGCTGGAGAACCCACTTGGGAGGAGTTCACTGCAGCATTTCGCGAGAACTTCGTACCTGCTGCAGTGATGCGCATGAAGAAGAATGAGTTTAGAAGACTGCGGCAAGGGAATACAACGGTGCAAGAGTACCTGAACAAGTTCACTCAGTTGGCCCGCTATGCAATTGGAGACCTGGCAGATGAAGAAGAAAAGATCGACAAGTTCATAGAGGGGCTGAATGATGAATTGCGTGGACCTATGATCGGGCAGGATCACGAGAGTTTCAAGAGCCTGATCAACAAGGTCGTCAGGCTAGAGAACGATCAAAGGACGGTGGAACACAACCGCAAGAGGAGGCTTGCTATGAGTCGCCCACCTCAGACAGTGCCTCAGCGACTCAAGGGAGCCACTCCGTCCGGATGGAAACCCCCTGTCGTGGCGACCAACCGTCCCGCTGCACCTAGCAACTTCAACAGGCCAGTCGCAATTCAGAACCGCACCCCTACACCAACTTTGGCTGCCCCTGGAGCCAAGAAGAATGTGGACTGCTTCAACTGCGGGGAGTATGGGCACTACGCCAACAACTGCCCTCATCCACGCAAAACTCCTGTCCGGACTGGCGCGAATGCAATGACCGTTCGTGGCACTACTACCCCTGCTGCCGGGCGAGGTCTATTCAAGACTCCGCAATCTAACAGGACCGCCACTGGATTTGGACGCGGACAAGTGAACCATGTCCGAGCTGAAGAGGCCCAGGAAGATCAGGGCGTACTAATGGGTATGTTCTCTATCAATTCTACCCCGGTTAAAGTTCTCTTCGATTCTGGTGCATCGCATTCATTTATATCTCTGAAGGCTAGTCAAAAGCACAACTTAAACCTAGTGGGACTTAGAAAGCCGTTGATAGTACACTCACCTGGGGGCGAGATAACCGTGAGTCATGCTTGCATAGACGTACCAATTCGTCTTAGGGACGTGGTGTTTCCCTCCAATCTTATGGTCTTAATACCTCAGACCCTGGACGTCATACTGGGCATGGATTGGTTAACAAAGAATAGAGGTGTAATCGACTGTAGGCGTAGAGAGGTGACCTTAACCACACCCTGGGGATCAGATATGAGGACAACTATGGATCAAGATCCCAGATTGGCCGAACGTGCCGGAGGCATATTCACTATGCTACCCATGAAAGGAATGCCAGTAGTGCAACGATTTCCTGATGTGTTTCCGGAAGATCTACCTGGAATGCCACCCGATCAGGACATAGAGTTCATCATTGACTTGATACCCGGAACTGCTCCCATATCCAAGAGACCCTATCGGATGCCAGTCAACGAGTTAGAGGAACTTAAGAAGCAAAACACAAGAACAAAACACTAGTTTACACCCATTTAGTACTATACCTCATGCTATTTTTATTACACTACTGTACAAGAAAGATCTCTAACCAAGTTTTGGAAAGAAATAATTTGCAGAAAAAAGAAGGCACATCACAACCAACAACGTAATACCAACTGAGGCCCTAGACCTTCTCTCTCCAGTATTGATTTATCTGTTTCATTAATTTATATGTTTCTTAAATTAGTTGAAAAGTACAGCGACTACATGCGCTTCCTAGGGCTGTCAGGTTATTTTTGTGCTTCTTTTCCTAATTAGGCTGTTGAGGCAAGAGGTGCAGTCCCATAACAATGGTGAATCACAAATATTGTACTCTTTGAAAAAGCCGCCCGCCCTTAATTTTGGGCCCCCAACTTGTCCTTCCCTCCTTTTCAATTTACCAACGTAGCTTAAAATGTCGGAAGAGATGAGTAGCTCTGGGTTTAAGGAGCACGGCGCCTGAGGAGCATGGCATACACTTGTTTTCAGGTCTCTGATTTCAATCTACACCATGCTCTGCCAGGCCCAATATGCTCTTGTACTGATACCAATTGAAAGGGAAAAGCTTGGACTTTTGTTAACGCATGGTCTATTTATTTAAAATCGGCCCTAACCATTTGTGTGCTTGTTTTTATGATTTGACTAAACATGAACACTGAGACTTGGTTTAGAAACACCTATTTTACCTTTTTGTAATAGTTCATCTAAGTAGCACCATAAGAAGCATCTATATACTTAATATTCAACATTAGCCGACCATGGCAAGGTCTTTGACAGAGACAAAAACACACTGTGTCACTGATTGATAAGAATTTTCATTTATTCCAATTAAATGTTCAACTTGCTTGCTTATTATTCCCGTAGCATTTTAAACCTACAGAAATAATGTGCCTGAATATCATGCCTGTTAGATATTGTATAGCTCTTTTATACATGAACACAGGTTGATGAGGCCTATTCTTATAGTTCCATCTTTGCTTTTGTATTTCATCAATTCAAGCACACACTACACTCTAGACATTTCACATATTGAGCAATGTATGCTTCATGGCTTCAACCTTGGATATCAAGATATCTTGACCATGTGAAACAGGTGCAAAATTGGAAATAACTGAAGCCAGTATTGGTGATGTATACCTCTTTCAAAAGATTAACACAATCCGTGGACCTCTCAGCGAACGTCTTACGCAAAATTTTGATCTCATTTTCCAGATCCATTGCCTAGAGAAGTCACTATATGTGTCATGCATGATAATAA
>CM020187.1:14033308-14088330 GCA_009805545.1 Oryza longistaminata | reverse complement strand
AAAAAAAAAAGACTTCGCATATTCCATTCAGTACACCAAAAGATTAAGAAGTACACTCAATTATACCTTGCTGGGGTAATGAAGCATTTTGATTCTTCGCGCCTCTCTAACTTCTTTCTTTAGTTCCTCCATATCCTTCCAAACCGCAAATAGAGGTCACATAACGTTGTAGATTGAATGATTGAAAACAGAGTAGATGAATATGAATATATGATGTTGACCTATGGACATGCATGAAAGAGCTTATGAAAAGATGGTGGCAGTAAAGTATAGCTGGTGAGTACTCCGTAGATGTTAAGAATTAGACTAAATGGACTTGCAGGTTTAGAAAGCTAACTATGGTAATTAAGAACAGGATCAACAAACTAAATGTGTATGCAGAAGAAAAGCTGCATGTGTGCATAACAATGCATTAAATAATTTGTGTGTGCTTCATTTCCTGTACAGGCACAAACAGATGAATAAGCCCTACGAATTGATTAAATGTTGTAATACACAATTTAGCTAAGAAAGATAACTTCTAAGAAAAAGAAGGTAAAAAAAGACATAAAGAGGAATCTGAGCAACTATGTTGGAAGTTGGAAGTGAAAACACATCTCATCCATTAGCTTGTAGTAATGGAAATGCAGTCAACTAATGAAAGCAACGCACTGCTAAATTATATTTACATACTTGCTTTCCAGTTGTTTTGGACATCTTTTCATGTTCCTGAAGTGCTTGTTGAACTCTTTGCACAGAAGACCTAGCACTTTCAATCTCTGTATGAGCACTTGCCCTTTCTTCGTCAACGATTTTTTTGGCATCTTCAGAAGCCTACGAGCAAGAAGGGAAAACAGAACAAACTCAAAACTGTAGATAATGACAATGCATAAGTTATCTTAAGTTTCTAAAATTCAATGCTAAGTACTGCAAGTAAACATATTGGAACGTACCAGCTTTAATGATTTTGCTAATTCTGTGACTTCTGCCTTTTGCTGAAGCAGCTCAGCTTCTCTTTTGGAGAGCTGGACAGCAAGAATATCAACCTACAAAATATTATTACTCTAATCAACTGCCAAAATTAAGGAATGCACCTCCACAGGTAACTGGATTTTTATAAATAATTAACAGTAAGGGAATTGAAAGGACTTCAAATTTTAAATTAGGCTATGTGGAGCATAATATTTTATAAACAAATGCAGGTCAAGATGAAAGCTAAACCTAAAGAAAAATATGCTTTATGCACAGAATACAAGGAAACCAACCATAGATATAGAGTCCTCAAGTTCAGCCTTAGTTTTGCCTGTCACACGGCCTCTCAGTGACTCTAATACAGTCTTTAGATTCTTCAGAAGGATATCACGCTCCAACAAAGCCACTTGTCTCCATTTAACCTGAGGTTTCGAGAATGTCAAAAAAAAAAAATCTTCAGTAGTCTTTCAATTACTCTTAAACTTCATTCCTCGTGAGTAGGTACCATATAACAAAATTAACAAAATGTGTTTTCTGAGTTGGGAGTTGTGTTGAGTGGTGTGTGTTGTAGGGCTCTAGCCCCTTTCTCTCTTCTTAATATAATGAGGCGCAGCTCTCCTGCGTTTTCAAGGGGAAAAAAAAACAAAAGTAACACTGTGTAATTGTAATAGTCAAACTGAATAGTAAAATCTGAACCTCATTGGACAGCAAAGTGGCAGTATTGAGACCCTTCTCAAACTTCATTGCAAGCTCACGGACTGACAGACGCTGACGACGATCAAGCATATCAGCAGTTTCCTTTGTGACAGTCTCCTTGAGAGATGGCATTTCAGGGCCATCAGCCAGTTTGACTACTATACCATTCAAACCATTTTTGTAGGTAGGAAATTTAGCCCTGATGATGTTTGCTGGACGTAACGGCCCAGGCCGTAAAGTCTCAGTCTGAGCCTTGCCTCCATAATCACGAGTCTGAACCTTGCCCCCATAATCAAGAGTTACTGCCCGGGTCATCTGTAGAATGAAAAACCTGCAATATTAGTCCCACAAAAAGAAGTTATTGCACAACTCACAACATTTACTGTATTAAATATGTCATGTGCCTGACTAGTTGATATTTGATGACTTCTCCAATATTAAATTATGCCAAAAACAAACAAAAATGGAATTCAAGAACGCAAAGGTGGAAAGGGTTGGATGAGTAACATAATGATATACATCACATTATCATTATCATATCTTCGAAATGACACAACCAAGGAAACAGAGGTAGAAATCTCTTGAGAAAAAAAATAGGATTGAGCAAAATGAATACATATTTTTTGTAACCAACAAGCACCAAAAGTATTAAACAAACGATAGAAAAATAACAGACTAGACCCCACAAATAATAAAATATATTGATTACACATCAAGAAGTTTTCGGATCACAGATAATTGCAGGTGGTTGGGAAAAATAATGCAGCATCAATCCATCAACCTCTCATATTGTTCTTTTGTGAGGAAAACTCTCATATTGTTGACTAAGCTCTCAGCAAATTTGCATCAGGAATACTAACACCCTTGATTTTTATAGGGCATATTTTAATTTCACAAAATCTTAAAGATGTCTTTGACAATTGGTTTCCCATAAAATATATTTTAAATAGCTATGAAGCCGATATTTTGCAAAAACAATACTTTGAAATATGAATCTATTGGTATAATTTTTATACAATAAATGCACTCTTAGTTTAACTATAAATTTGGCCTATTGAAATATATTATGATCAAATACATAAATTTGGCCTATTGAAACCAAATAGGCCTTGTAAAAAACAGCAGGGGGTATCAAAGTAGAACCAACTACTTTGAACATCACTTTCTCTTGAATTCCAATAAAAGGACAGTTTAAGGGGGGAACCAGGAATGCAACTTTAATCAGTGAACAATGAAAAGGCATTCCGTCTTCCGCTTTACAGTTGGAGTGGTCCATCCTTGTTGGTTAGGCAAAATAGGGAGCTAAGGAGGTGACTCAAGGTAGCAGCAGTACAGCATCTAATTCTGTTTAATTGGACTACGAGAAGATAAGAATTTTCTCACAGGGCAAGTAAAATAACAACAGTGGCATGGCTAAACTGTGTAGTTCTGGTTTCGGAAGTGGAAACAAAATATCCAAAGAACTGAAGAACAAACTCTGCAGTTACTATTACTTTGGTAGATAAAAAAAAAAGGTGGAACTCTGGATCGAACCATACGTAGTGCAGATGTCTGGAAACAAATAGTAATATATTACTACAACTTTATACTTATATCAGCTCACCATCATATTATTTTCTACTAGTAGTAACAATGAACTTACTTAGAGCTCTTTTAGTAAAGCAATTCTCTGTAAATTAGCTAAGTTCAGAAAAGTGCTCTGCAGCATCTATTTACACCAGCTCCCATTATATATTTATATTATTTCCTGACAAGTAACCACTGAGACTATAAAGAAAAACACAAAGAAATTACCAGCTAATCACCAAAATGAGGCTACAAAAGGTTGCTTAAAAAAAACATCGCAGCATCTTACGGCTGTACTAAACTTCAGGCGAAAAATACGGCCGCGTATCGTAGACCAAAGAACACTAAACAAAATATGCAGAGTTTGCAAGCATTTGCAAACTCAGCAAAGGGCCCCCATCACAGCATAATAATTAAACAATTGGAATACAGCTGTATCACTCCATCAGTTTGGAGGACGCTACACGGAAATTCCATTTCGTTGTTTTTTTTTCTTCCCCCTTGGTTCATGTACTGTACTAACCGCTCAACTGCTCCATGCAGAATGCACAACTTCTTCCCACCAAAACAACGAAACCCCAGGACGGATTTGGCAGAACCAGAGCCAAGAACAGAATGCAAGAACTTTAGAACAGTTGCTAATCTCCGAAAAAAGATCCAAACTTAATTTGCACTCCCCGCAACACACCTCAAGAAAACTAACACCAAACAGAGAAAGAACAGAAAGAAACCAACGCCACAAGAAACTAACCTCCCGCTCGGATCTCCGCGGAGTTCTTGTGCCGATTCGGCGCCGCCAATGGGGATGAAGAACTTGAGGCTGGTTTTCCCGCGTGGTTTGGGGGATCTTGCGAGGAGGAGGGGTTGGTTACTTGGTTTGCGTCGAGAAGAAAGAAAAGAAAAAACGCTGCTTTTCTGCAGGGAGCTTTTCCTTTCTTCTCCTCTTCTCTTCTTCTCTCTCTCGTATCAAATGGGGGAGGAGGCTGAGGCTTGAGCTACTAGTCTACTAGTGCAGGTGCAGCCTGATAGAGGGAGAGGGTGGCAGCTTTGAATTATGGCCTTCTGTAATGAAGGCATCCTTTTTCTTTCTGCTAGGGCCACACAGCGTGCATCTTCTTTGTTGTTTCCTGCCTTATTAGAATGCAGCCAGGACCATTGCATTGCAATTTGCATAGGAGGAAGGAAAAAAAAAGGCTCATATCCTCACTTTGCTCGCGGCTTTATTTAGGTGGGCATAAGAAATCTGTCCATGTATATTCATAGATATGAAAAAAAAGAAGAGAATAGTTTTGTAATTTTGCATAGTTTTGTAATATGTGTGAGGTTGACGAAATGTTAATTTTCTATCATTGTATGTCACTAGTAATATGCTGTGCTTTGTAACGGGCCAGGCCTATATAATTAGAGATTGATTGGTTGGGGTTGGGTGGATTGAGGATAAAGCATAAGCTAGACCAATGTAATTGAGGATTGGCTTGATGGGTGAATTAACAAGAAAGTATGGATTCTATAGTGGTTACGTACGCACGACGAAGCACACAGCCTCCGTGCACGGGGAAAGAAGGGAATGGCTGTGATTATTTTAAACTAGTAAAATATGATTAAAAGGCTAAAATAAATATTCAGTACTTTGTAAAGAATTATTGGTAAAAAGAAACAATAGTACATGGTTATGAAGATATCTTAGGAGTATCAACCAACAGTATTGGGTAGAACCTACGAGATTTAAGTGAGTATGTGATAGCAGTATATACTTATATATTTGTATTGGTAGATGGTAAATTAAATATGAAAGTTGATAAGTTGATTTGAAAAGATTTTTGCAACAATTATACGGTTCAAAAAAACTCAGAAAATGTGCCCGCAATAATCCTAATTCGTAAGATACAAACCACACACCCAATTAAACTAGGTTGCTAGGTAGTATGCCATTCATTAGACATGCAGCAAAACATCTGTGAACATTTCATGTGGTTATGTTGTACTCTCTCCGTTCTGCTGTACCAACATAACCATGGAAACATTTTCCATGATAAAGTGTACTAATTTGATTTTTAAGTGTCAAGTAATTAAAGACATTTTTATATATTAGTAGTTCAATACTTTTACATTTGTATGCACATTCTGTTATCTATTTAAGAACAAACCTACACACTAAATTAATTATCCTTTTCTGTTGTTATCACTCAGTTAATAGATTATTGTCTTTTAGTGTTAGATATGGATTAAAATTTAAAAGACATAGCTATAGTATCTTAGTGATATTTTAGAATGGTTAAAAATAGAAGGAAGACAAGTAAACACGGAATTAGGTAATTAGAAGAGAGATGGACACCAAGGAATTTTGTTTTCCAAGAGATTGATCTCATGTGAAAATTTCTCCAAACTTTCTAATCCCTCCGTCCCAGAATATGTTTATTTTAAGCTCCTCTTATTTGTCCCAGAGTAAGTTTATTTTTAAGTAATACATCGAAGTTTGTGAAATAAAGTGGGGAATAATTGCATTGAGATTTGATAAAGTGGGGGATATTCTATTTTTTTATTAGTATATGTGCAATGGGTAAAAATGAACTTACTCTCTCCGTTCTGAAATACTGCAACCTAAAATAGGATGGAACGTATCATATTACTATGAATTTATACAGAAGGATATGTCCCATCCGATACTAAGTTGCTATATTTTGGAACGGATGGAGTATGTTTTAAACCAATATAAAGGAATATTAGATGGTTTCTATGATTCAAAGAGCTATATAGGAAAAAAATCTATAGGATTGAATTTCTTAAAAACCTATTGCCATTCAATAGAAGCCGCCATAATTTGGTTATCAAGAAGAGCAAGTACAACAGCAGAATATAAGCTACTAGCTACAAGCACATGTGAAGAATATATAGAGATAAAATGAGCACATATTTATAGCCAGTTATAGCACGTGATTCAAGATATTATCTGTGAATGAGAGGCGGATCAAATATTAATGATGTATTATATATATTTATATAATAAAACATATCATTAAATTGACCGTTAATTTTTAGAGGTAGGAGTCTGCTATACTACTTACTCCATCCGTCCCATAATATAAGAGATTTTAGAGGGATGTGACGTATTCTAGTACTATGAATCTGGATAAAGGATGTGTGATGTTATATTTTGGGACGGAAGGAGTATTAAACTTGCTCTAAGCAGTACTTCCACTCCGGTGGGGTAAATCGGTTTGGGACGCGAAGGTACGTTCATCCTTTGCAAAAGGGAGCAGCAGGGTCCGACCAAGTTACTGTACCGGTGTACCCCAGTGAAGCAGTGGCATCCGCTGTAGTAGCACACTAGCTCCCCTCGGCCGCCATGTGGTGTGCGTGCGTGATAGCCAGCCTGTCCCCATTGACGGGCTGGGCTGGGCTGACCACCAATAATCCTCCTCCGCCAAATCACGTGCAGCAGGCCAGCCCAGGTTTACGTTTACCCCGCAGCGCCGCAGAAGATCCCCATCGCCGTGGGGGACCAGCGAATCCTGCCCGTCTGTCCGATCGTTCCCGATCGGACGGACGAGGGATCGCTTCCGCCCGGTGGCGCGAGAAGCAGCTAGTAGGCCGGTAGTTCTTACCCGCCGCGGGCCGTGGCTGTGGTGGGACGCAGATTCGGTGACATTCTCCCGTGACATTCTCGGTAATATTTAGTCACTGACATGTGAGACCCACATGTGCCTAGGCCCACATGGGTCCCACACGTCAGTGACTCAATGTCACGGGGAATGTCACCGAATCCCAATCCTGTAGTGGGGGCCCTTTTCGCGGATAGGCCCCTCGCCTCCTCCCTTATTCCGTGGGGGCCCCTCCGCCGCCGTCATCCTCGCCATCGCCGTCGCCGTCGCCGTCGCGGATGGGTGGTTGCTCCGCCATGCTGCGCTATCTGCATGTTACATGTCGGGATATGATAGCCAGTAATTAATTAAGCTAATACAGGCCCATGCTATCCCATGCACACTGGGTTGATGATGTTGAGGCGAGGTCATCTCCTGTGTCATCACGGCTTCATTAGTACGTATCCTGAGATTTTCGCTAAATCTAATAATCCAATGAATACGATCCGTACTCTGTACGTAAGTTATTTAGTTACTGACACGAGGAAAATTATTCAGTTTCTGAAAAGGCATTGACAACTTGTCACCACGCGAAACTAATTTAGTACTAGAAATTTTCCTTTTTCCAACTATATAGCTAGCTACTGAAGCTTCATTGCACCGCAATCACAATAATTCCAACCCCAACCAACAGGCTACATGCTATAAACAAACTATTACTACTACTATCACTAGCTGCACTAGTGAAGTAGTGATATATATGTGGAGTTTAGGAGAGCAAGGACGGCAAAAGGCTCGTCTCTCATCAGTGGTTAATTAGCAACACTGTACATGGAAGAGGATAAGGTTCCTTTCGATTGAAGGAATTCTATTAGAAATTTCAAGGACTTTATTCCTTTAAGAGCCCATTTTGAATCAAAGGAATAGAAAAACGGAGGAACAGAAAAACATAAGATTTTTATAGGAATATAACTGTAAAAATAGAGAATTGTAAAACATATGAAAGTTGTGTTACTAGCCCTTTGAAAGAGTATAGGAATTTCACAGGAAAGAGAATGCCAGGAAGTGTATTAATACATGTCACTTTGGTATTATCCACAATATCACAATATACATTTTCTTCTAAAAGAACAATAATGATGCACAAGTCTGTCATTTACCTCGATCCTATACACACATGATGGAAAAAAGAGGTTACGGTGGATGTTTCTTTTTTTTCTATGTTTTCCCTCTGAAATGAGTTTCAAAGGAAAATTTCCTCTAAGGGCCCCTTTGTTTTGTAGGAAAAGTGTAGGAAATTTGAAGGATTTCAATCCTATAGAAAAATTTCCGATGAAACCCTTTGAAACAAAGGATTGAATCCTATACTATCCTTTAAAATTCCTATAGAATGAGTAATCCTATAGAGATTTTGGAGGAAAGTTAGCAAGAAGTCCAACCTCTTGGAAAAATTCCTCTGAGTCTATCTCTCTCATCCGATTCCTGCATTTTTCCTGTGGTCCAATCAAACGGTCATTCCTGTGTTTTTCCTGTATTTTCCAATCCTCTGTTTTACACCTGCATTCCTGTCAGAATCCTATGTTTTTCCTATTCCTCCGTTTTTCCATTCCTACGATTTAAAGGGGCTCAATTTTCGTATGCCTAATCCGGTGAATCAAAGGCTGCTACAGTGCCAAATCCTAAATCCTACAGGCCCCTTTGATTTAGAGGAAAAATATAGGAATTTTAGAGGATTTCAATCCTATAGGAAAATTTCCTATGAAGCCTTTTGAAACAAAGGATTGAATCCTATCCAATCCTTCGAAATTCCTATGTAATGGGCAATCCTATAGAGATTTTGGAGGAAATTTAGCAAGAGCTTCAACCTCTTGCTAACTTTCCTTTGAGTCTATCTCTCTCATTCAATTCCTGTGTTTTTCCTGTGGTTCAATCAAACGGTCATTCCTGTGTTTTTCCTGCGTTTTGCAATCCTTTGTTTTACACTTACATTCCTATCAAAATCCTACGTTTTTCCTATTTCTACGTTTTCTCAATCCTGATATTCAAAGGGGCCCGAAATTCCTATGAATCAAAGGAGGCCTAAAAGTATTTCCTCAGGTCTATTAGATCAAAGGAATGGAATTTGCAAAATCATATGAAATGGTTTCCTATGCCCTCTCGTTCCATAGGATAACAAACATGAGCTCCTAGCTCATGTGTTTTATTTTCTTTTAGAAGTACCTAATGCACTTGCTTTCTTTGTCTCTCTACACTCTCTCTAAATGCTTGAGAATTCTTGTGTTTTATTTCCTGCGACCTATCTAAAGGTATTGTTTATTTGTTTCCAGTATTTTTGTGTTTTTAAACCCTGTATGATTTATTTAATGTGTATGACATGTTATTCATGTGTTCTTAAAATTCTACTTCCTCCGTCCTAAAAAAAGTCAAACTATGGGTTTCCCTGCCAACGTTTGACTGTCCGTCTTATATGAAATTTTTTTATAATTACTATTTTCGTTGTTGTTAGATGATAAAACATGATTAATACTTTATGTGTGACTTATCTTTTTAATTTTTTTTATAATTTTTTCAAATAAGACGGACGGTTAAACGTTGTACACGGAAACCAGGGTTTGTCTTTTTAGTAGTAGTGTGTTCCAAAAGAGCCGTCGGAATTGAACCCTTTAACACGTACTCCAGGAGTAAGGACACATGTCATTTTGTGTCGAGACAAGATGACCCATGCAACATCTCGCCATCATCGATCATTGCCGGCCGGTCTCTGTGCTGCAGTGCACAGAGCACAGTGCAGACTGCAGACATGATATATATATCTTCAGAAGAAAGCAACAATTATGCCAGCTAGCGTAGTACTCGCTGCTGCCTGCCTTTCCTTTGCTTAATTCCTAACTGACCCAATCAAGCACCTCTGCCGCTAGCCTAATTTACTACTAATACGAGTCCTAATCAGTACTCAGCCGGCGATTAGTTAAGCTTAATTCACCTTTGGATTACCTTTCTTGTCGTTTCAGAGTGGACTCAATCATGCCAAAGATGCAACCACATCCACACCCACACCCAACATCGCCGTCGCCATCATAGTAAAGACTATACATAATCAAGATCATATGCATGTACTTCTATATATCAAAGAAAAGCCAAGCATGCGTGTTGTTTTGTATGTATCTGAAATGATATGTCCAAAAAAGCCAAAAAATGCCTCTACATTTCTTCAGATATACAGTCCCTTCCATGCCTATATGTACATGTGTACTAAGTACTATCCGGAGCTGATTTTAATCTCATTAATTAGCTTCTTGCATTAATTGTTTGTCACTGGATCGATCGTACATTATATTTTTTAGATTCGTGCTTGCTAGAGTTTAATCTTTCCTCCGGCCGGATCTGAACACATGCTGGATGAAACAGGAACCGAATCAACTGATGCTAATTAATAAGATGTGACTGAATTTTGCCAAACAATTAAGCAAGCAGAGCTGCAGCAGGTAGATCCAAATTTGCATGATCTTGCCTTCATTAAGCCCCAACGAAAATGTAATTCAGCCGGCCGGGGGAAAACAGTGACCGACAATTAATTAAGCGAGAAAGATAGCAGGTGCAACGTGCTGTACTACAATGAACTGTTCTTTTCTTTTTATGATGATTAAAGCATTGCTTGCTTACAAGCACGGCACTAGAGATTAATGGTACTTGTCCGAAATTGATCCGGCCAGACAGTCGAGTGATAGACTGTGATAGTACATTAATCACTACTGTCATTACATACTCCATGCTGCTGCTGCTGCTGCTGCTATAATCCTGTTTATGTACTGCAGTCTTCTAGTATGGCTATGTTTAGTTTACACTGAAGTATGAAAGTTTAGTTGAAATTAGTACGATGTGATAGAAAAGTTATGTGTGTATAAAAGGTTTGATGTGATAGAAAGTCGGAAGTTTGGAAAAAAACTTTGGAACTAAACAAGGCCTGTATATAGCAGTCAAAGCTATATATAGCAGTCAAGCTTTGACTGCTTGACTGCTTCCATGGATCATATTAAGGGGTTGTTCTGTTTGGAGAATTTAATTTAATATATAAGGAATAGGAGGAAAAAAAAAAGAACTTCATCCGTTTTCATTTGTTTGACGCTGCGTCAAATGTATAAAATGGAGATAGTATAAATTATGGAATAGGAGCGAACGCATGCACGCATCAATTCGAATGAGTTTTTAAGAGGTTTGTCAGAGAAAATTTCCTATGTTTTATCTGTATATAATTTAATGGGGAAAAAATTATATTTGATTTATGCAAACCGAATAACACTTGTAGGAATAATCCTATCATTGTGGATCCAAATCTTTTATTTTTCCACCAAACCCGCAAACCGAACAAGTCCTAAACTTGAACATATCCTTTCGTTGTGTACTCAAGTAATTCAACCCTCCGGCTCCAGCCATCTAGCTAGTATTAGACCCGCTTTGAAACAAAAGAAAAAAAATAGTAATTGATCTGTATCCTATGAGAACTAATCATGTGGGAGACTTTTGAAATTCCTATCAATTTTTTTGAAATTCTTATGAAATGGGCTATTGTAGAGCAACTATAGAGAAAAATAAGCATGAGGTCTTACCTCTTATTTCCATCTTCCCATGTCTTCTAAGTTCCCAAATTTTTCGTGCTAATCAAGCGCCAGTTTTGAAACTTTCGTTTATTTGGTATTCTATTCCTACCTTTTCCTATCCATATGTGTGTTCACAATCCTGTGTTTCAGAGTGGGTCTTATGGGTTGTTTGAGAGCTTCTAGCAAGTACAGCTTTTCTAAGATCAAGAGCTCTCCCAAACAGTACAGTTCTTCGTCTAGATTTTAGGAAACTTGTCGGTGTACACACACCGATAGCGGGAATTCGGTGAGACCCCCTTCTAAGAGTTCGGTCGAGGGGAGAGCCACGTGTGAGGAGCAGCTCGGGTTCCCACTCGAGGTAAAAATAGATGAATAAATAAGGATTATATAGGTTTGGCCACCTGGAGTGTAACACTCTACTCCTGTTGTGTTGGTAATTGTTCCTCTTTTTTAAAGGAAGGGCAAAAGCTTTACTATTTTTCTATTGATAGAGAAGGAGGAAAAGGCCTCAACAGTAAGTATTTATAGGGTCTATCAAAAGAACAGACCTGCAAGAAAAGGAGGGGACTATGCAATTACTCGCCAGAGAGGATAATCTCAATGAGCTTTGCAGCCACCTCCTTGATCTTGGCAACGATGGTGGTTGGTGTAGTAGCAACATGCCAAAAGATCCTAGCGTTTTGCTCACACGAAAGCTCCCATGTCACCAGGACGATCATCGATCTTAGGGCCTTTCTCGGAATGTGAGGCAAATGTGAGATTTTTACCACCAATTCTCCAGAGATGCACAATCCTCCCACTCATGAATCAAGACGTTGATATTTGTCCATCGTTAAACCTCTGTACAAATCCTCTTGGACAGTCTACACTTTGCCATTAGATGTAGGGTCAATTCAGCAGATGTGCGGCATAGGGGATCCTGCTCTATATAATTAGCCATGAGAAGAATTCGCATTTAGGCTGAGCCCGGCATTTTGAAATCGTCTAGTTGCAGATTGTTCTGGCCGCCCGCATGAATTGCAGCTTGTATGTAGATTTGTCCGAGTAAACTCCTTTGGCCGTAAGCTTCTAGGTGGCATCCCTTTGCGCGCTCAGAGTGATTGTTTCTCTTGGTGATGATGGATCTTATAACTTTATCTGATACTTAGAGTAATTCCTCCTTCTTTCTCTTCTAGATTTCCTAAGAATTTCACATATATGGCTAAGTGTTCTATCTCTCTTGCTTCCAACCCCCCTCTCCATGTTTTTTACTCCCCCTTGTAGTTTCTCTAAGGGATACCACATAACCGAACTACGAGGGATGACTTCAGTGTACAAATGTTAAGTATGAAAAATCTTGTCATCAACTCCCCTCCTTCTCCGCCGAGTTCAAGTAGGGCCCTATATGGGGCTCGCTTAGACCAAGGTGATCTGAAGGGCTGCCATGCATCCCCGTTCGTTCCACGCAGGCATGGAGGAATAGGATTATCACGCTATTCCATCCGTGAAGCCCAACAACGTTTGGTAATGACTAGTAAAAACTGTGGAGCCCAAGTAGTGGCGCGGTAGTCAACCTGCGCCTCCTGTATTTCCACACCCTTGTCATGGGGTTGAGGGGCGGGGGGCATGGCCCGAAGTGACGTGATGCAAGAACTACAGTTGTCGACTTGTCCCCCACGTATTTTGCCGCATGTAGATAAACAATTTGTCATCCATAACTTGGGAGAGGGGGTGTTTCGGGACTTGAGGCAAGGTTACATGCTCTATCCATCTCCCGTTAGCCAGAGGGCTTGAGTCCTATCCCGGAGCACTATGGTGAGACCTGCTCGGGCTCCCGGCTCTCGGCCGCTCCTTGCTGATACCCATTGTTGTCCTGCACCATCAGAGGTAGATCAGGGATGCTTCAACATGACATGATGCCATTTAATGTTATTGGTTGCGCGACCCTGGTTTCTATTTCATCAAAAAGTTGTAGTTATAGAATCTAGAAAATGAAGCAGATGACAGAATCTGATTTTTCTAGCTTTTCTATATTCCCACCAGTTGGACTAAATCTTCCCAAACATGCTTTAGGTTTTTTTTTTTGCGAGGGCTTTAGAGTATTTCAATTGTATAGAAAATAATAAGAATATATATGTTTGAAACAAATAATTGTATCCTATGATTTTCTTTAAAATTTCACAATTCTACAAAGCTTTTGAAGGAAAATAAGCACGGGCTCTACCTTACATTTGTTCTGCTATGAGTTTAATTTGTACTTATCTTACGTGTTAATCAAATACTCCATCCGTTCCAGAATATAAGAAGTTCTAGAGTTGGACACGATTATTAAGAAAGTAGGTACTCCCTCCGGGTTGATAATACTTGTCGTTTTAGACAAGGGTGAGATCAAACTTTAAAATCTTTGATTATGAATCATTTTTAAAATATTTGTCTTTTAAATATGGTGACTACATATATAGATTAGTTTTACAAAGTACTTTAATAAAATCATATATTTGTTAACACTTTTATATATTTTATAATGGAAAATTTTTGGAGACCGTTCCCTTATCCAAAACGATAAGTATTATCAATCCGGAGGGAGTAGAAGTGAGTGATGAAGGGTTGTGATTTGATGAGTAGTGGAGGTAGGTGGGAAAAGTGAATGATGGAGGGTTGTGATTGGTTGGTAAGAGAATGTTGGTGGAGAAATTGTTATATTTTAGGACAAATCTTAAGGGCTAAAAGTTATTATATTTTGGGACGGAGGTTGTAAATGTTTTGGAATTTTTATGTGTTTTCCATTTCTTAAGGAATTCAGTGGATATAGGTATCATATTCATAAGTTCTTCGTATTTACTCCTATATTTCAAAGGGATCTTATAATGGTTAGTTTAATCGCTTACGCCATGTTTAGTTCTAAAATATTTCTTCAAACTTCTAATTTTTCCATCATATCAAAACTTTTCTACGCACATAAACTTCCAACTTTTTCATCACATCGTTCCAATCTCAACCAAACTTTCAATTTTAACGTGAACTAAACACAGCCATAATCGATCGATGGACCATGCTTCTGCTGCTGTGAGGCAATGATGGATGGGGATCATTGCATGACATGAAACGCGTACCATTAATATTCTGGAGGAGATTCGCAGGCACTTCTATACTCCTGCACAGTTGCTACTAGCTAGCTCCCCCGCAACATTCATCATATCTCTGTCCTACTTAATTCAATCACTCAATTACACACACTGACAGATTCAGCGTGTACGTGCTTAATTAGCGTGGTCCGTCTAATGTGATGATCGATCGATATTCGGTCGCTAGCTGCCAATGCATTAAAACTCAACCGTAATTGCCATTGTTTCTCAGCAGAAGCATGAAGTTTCTCTAAGGCTATGGGTTTTGTTTTTATTTAACTACTCCCACTTTTCAAGTTGTTAAACAATATATTTTTTAAATACTTTTTAGCATTATCATACATGTAACTTCTTAATAGCTCAACCTTGCTAAGTTGGCATTGAGCTCTTTGTCGTCCACATCTTTCTAATGATGGTTGGTGATAAAAAGCTTGCCGCGAAAGAGGAAAGGAGGGGCTCATCAAGATGGTACTGCAAGGCTTTGACTCTTTGAGTTTTTTGGATGAAAGTTTTACATTTTTTTCAATTGAAAGTTGTATACCGTACCTTAGAGATGAAAGTTTTATATTTGAATTAAAAGTTTTGTGATTTTGATATGAACGTTTTAGATCCTGCTTTGGAAGTTTGTAATTTTTTAGATGAAAGCTTCATACTTGGCTTAAAAGTTTTCATGATTTTGAGTTGAAAGCTTTGTATCTTTGAATTAAAAGTTGTACGATTTCGATATAAAAGTTTCATAATTTTCAATTGAAAGTTTATATGAATTTCGGGGATGAAAGTATGAAGTACAAATTAAAAGTTTGAATATGTTTAGAATTTTAATTGGAGTCTGACTCCTCGATGCGAGCATGAGACGTGTGAAGTATCGCCTGCATGCGATACTTGTGTAACTGGTGCTGAGTCAATTACATCGCTAAATTTAAATCTATGATATGTGATAATTTATGCTAAAGAGATAAACACGTAGCTCATTAAATTTACTGATTAAAAACCTAACTCGCTTTGACTCATTATAAACTACAAGCTCAAGTTAATTCGTTTCGAGCAAATCCGTCCCACGAGTTTCAAGTTTTTTCTTTTGTGGAGGGGAATTTAGGTCCTATATGGCAGAGCTCCAGATCTTATATCACGATAGATTTGATTTTTTTATGTTTTTTTTTGCGAGTATTGATTTTTATATGTTAACTTATAGTGATTTAAAATTTTAAATTTCATCTAAAGTAAGAACAAATTGATTTAGTCAAATGTTATACACGTAATCATAGTTTCATATCTATGGATTTGTGGAGCTAGCTAGAAATATCGAGCTCTATAAAATTTTGGATTTGGAGTTGTGCCAAAGAGGACCCTAGGGCAAGTACTATGGCTGCGTTTGATAGAATGGGTTGGGAACCATCCCCTCCGCACGGAAAACAGAGCAGTCTATTAATGCGTGATTAATTAAGTATTAGCTATTTTTTTTTCAAAAATGGATTGATTTGATTTTTTTAAACAACTTTCGTAAATAAACTTTTTGCAAAAAAACATGCCGTTTAGCAGTTTGAAAAACGTGCGCGCGGAAAACAAGGAAGAAAGGTTAGGAACCTTGAGGTTAGAACGCAGCCTATAGGTATTCAAGCACGATATCCTAGGTGCCACCTAAGCTTAAATGATGATGTGGAGGAGGGAGAAGATGAAAGAGAGGATAATATAAGGGACAATCTATTGGCAAACTTCAATGATACTAGTGTATTAAAGACAATATAATGTATGAGCTGCCATATAATAAATTAGTTGATGTTGTAGATAACATTTGATTGACAAACACGACTACCATAAAACTTGCCCTTATTCTCATCATTCTTAGTTCTTACCCACGTACAGTGATCAATGTACCTGCAGAAATGGCAGGCAGACGCGTCCCAGTGCACCGTTGGCCTCATCGTGGTCTGCTGCGTTGCCATGCCATGCCATTACGTGATCCAGTGTGGGCGCCGCGACACGTACACGCAAGATTGCGCTCTCCGAGGACGACCCAAACGCGCGCGTGTCAGCGTCAGCAGCGTGTGGAAGCCCCGCTCGCCTCTGCCCTTCGCGGTCGCGGCGCTCACTCGCGGGCCGTAGCTATCCACACAGAGGCCGTCACGGCCCAATTAAAATCCGCCGTGTCCGAGCAGCAGTAGGCCGTCCCGTCCCGTCCCCGTTGCCCGCCTCCTCCTCCTCCTCCCGTGGGCCGCGGCCCATAAAAAAGAAGAAAAAAAAAAACGGCGTGCGCGTGCCGACGTGGCCGCTGCGGCGTGCGTGCGTGCGTGTGCCGTGGCGTGCGGCAACGCGCGGCGCGTGGCGCTGCGCGTGACAAGACATGACCACCGGCGAGAATCCGGATTGGATTGGATTTGCCGCATCCCCCCTTCCCAATTCCATTCGCCTTCCGTCCCGATTCCGCATCCTCCCCCCCTCCCCCGTCGCCATCCACCACCGCCCTCCCTCTCGCCGCGCGCGCGCACAGGCGGGACACGCACCTAGAAAGAAGAGAGATAGACACAGCCACACCACTGCGAGAGAAATTCCTCTCTCGCGCGCGCGCCGCTCGCGCCACGAACACCCAAGAAAAGAAACGCCACGCCACGCCACGCCACGCCAACCATCTTTGCTTCGCCATTGTGTGGATTGGAGCTTGCTGCGATATCGAGAGAGTCGCGTGCAGTAATACTACTGATAAATTTGGTTGACGGGGTTAAAGATAGGAGTTAGCAAAGAACGTGGAACGATTTCTTGGGCCGCGGGAGGGAGCGATCTTGGGATGGCGGCGCCACCGACGCCGTCGACGCCGTCGCCGTCGCTGGACTACTGGCGCGGGTTCTTCAGCGGGGCGCGCGCCAGCATCTTCGACGCCATCGACGCCGCCATCCGCGTCGCCGCCGCCGACCACCCGGACGCCCTCCGCGCGCGCCGCGACGGCATCGCCGAGCGCCTCTACACCGCGCTGTCGTCCTCCCGCCGCCGTCGGCCGGGCGCAGCGCGGTGCCCCCGTCGTCCGCCGCGGAGGCGGCGCACGCGCCGGACCGGCGGTTGCTCCTCCCCGAGGCCCGCGCGCGTCCCTAGCCTGTGCAGCTCCGACCGCGCTCGAGCCGTCGTCACGGACGACGACGACGGCGCCGCCGCCGCCGTCGCTCCCCGTGGTGACTGCCACGACCGCGTCGCCGACGAGGCGTTCCGCGTCAAGGCCGCCCTCTCCAACGCCCACGAGAAGGTCCTCGCCTTCCACCTCGTCCGCCATCGCCGCTGATACCATCTACTAATTCATCTGTTTCTTCTTGTGCGTGATCTCGTCTCCTCTATGCAGACGGAGGCCGAGCTGCTCGAGTTGCTCCGTGCTCTGCAGCAGCTGGAATTCACGGTGGACGCCATCAGGGTGAGCCGCCATGAGCTGCTTCTGTTGCTGCTGCATATGCTTCCATGTCCATTGTTCATAAGTCTTGATTGGTTTTAATAGGTCACTGAGATTGGAACAGCCGTGAAACCTCTGCGGAAGCATGGTTCAAAGCAGATTCGGCAACTCGTCCGATCGCTCATTGAGTAAGTTAGCATGAATTCTGCAAGTTTCTCTGATTGATTTCCAACGGTTTCAGGCGATACAATATTTTCATATTGCTGTAATTTGCACTGATTTATGTCATTGAATGTTTCCTTGATGTGTTATGGTTGATGGAAACTGTAGTGGTTGGAAGGCTGTAGTTAATGATTGGGTGAACAATGGAGGTGCTATTGTAGGTGAGGAATGAAAATTTGATGAACACATTCTAGACCTCAATTCTAGTGTTCTTTCTAGATGTGGTGATCTTAATACAATATTTCTGAACAAAAACAAAATTCACAGATCATACTCCACAGTCGATGGACGGTTCTTGCTTGGAGCAGGAAGGAGGGTTGCCTTCCCCTCCCATGGATGAGGCTGCTTTCTTCGCCACACCGTGCACTTCCATCCAGTTATCTGAGGTACCTGCTATCTACATGTCAATTTTGTTTCCTAGATAAGACCATGATCCTTTTACCTTTTTTTTGACATCACTGGAACTTTGTAAGGTTCTATTTATGATCTGACAAAATTCCATCTTTGCTTTTCCTCGGAAACCTGCTTTTGGTTTCGAGAAGTTCTTCGATGAAATGGATGATGATGGAAGTGAGTGATTGCACTTCCTTGATCCATCCTGTGATTCTTCTTGGTCATGCCTTTGCATTGACATAGGTGCGCTTCTCTGTGTTTCAGACATTAGAACCAACGGCGAAGAGAGCGCGCAACAACATTATCCTGCAAACCAAGAGCCTGCCAAGAAGCAGCTTCCCATGGGCCAAAGGTATGATCCAGAACAAAACTGGAAGCTTGACCAGTCTGCGATGAGGCAGTCGCAGCCATATGAGCCTTCCAATTGGCAAAAGAAGCAGCAATCCGTCACCGGGGCACGACAGAGTCTGTCAGCTGCAGCACATGGTCCCTGGACTCCTCAGAAGATGCATCTTGAACCGAAAATTTCAGAAATGCAACCTAGGCGGGCAACAAGATACTTCAGTGGCTCAAAGAAGACCGAAACCAACTATGGCTAATGTAAGCATATCTTATTGTTCAACAGCTACATGTTTATTTCTTTGTGTATGCTCTTGCTCAAAAGTATATATCGATTTGGTCTTTGGGTGTAGCAACTGTCAAGTCAGGTCGATCAAAATTCAGTTCAGGTGAATGCCAAGCTTGAGGCTACAAAACGGATGCTTCAAGAAGGTTACCAAGAATTCAATAATGGTATGCCTTCTGTTTTCCTCCACTGTCTTGTCGTAAAATCATTCTGTGTTAAGTTGAATGACTGTCTAGGTTTTAGTCTTTTAGATACAAAATCATCAACGAGTGCTTTGATCGAAACATACTATTTCTTGAATCTTGACTCTCGAGTAACTGATGTTGTGAATTCCACGCGCATTGCAGCAAAGAAACAGCGAACAATTCGAGTGGTAGATCCGCAAGACCTGCCGAAGCAAAGAAACCCAAACCTACAACCCAGTTGCAAGCCAAGGAACAGCTTGCGGAATCGGCTAGGCATCCGTCGCTGATTCCCATCAAGTTACCACCAATGCTGGACATTTCTCACCTTCAGTTTCATGCCAAAAGAACCCTACTCCCTCTCACCGACTGGCTGCTGCTTATACCCTGGATATTTATCGGTCAAATTTTTAGCCCAGCACCGTACATTGACAACAAGGCTTCTCTCAAACAAAAATGTGTTGAGATGCATCGTTGTTGCACTCTAACAAACCTTGGGTCATAAGTGGTTTGTTCCAATGCTTGTCAAACTTGTAGAGATCATAGTAGTTCTAGTATATATATAATACACCCATGATATTGCTGAAAATCTGCAGGTGTTTGTGGTTGCAAATTTGCAACGATTTGCTGAAAACCTTGGGTATCTGTTTTTCATTAAAAGGTACATTTTTCTTGCATCCTTTTCTGCCAGACAGGCATATCCTGGTGGTTTGTCTCTCCTAACACAATATATAAAGGTTAAGCCAGTTAAGTGTAGCTTTCAGAAGTAAAGACTTGGACTGAAATTGGCAGACAGGTACAAAAACAACTGTGTTTTCAGCTAGGTTTTTTCTTCTCTTGGAACGTGTAGCTCCTCCATTCGAGTGGTCCGGATCAGTGAACCTTGGGTTAGTCAGTTTGACTCTCATTGTTAATTAATTAGGTATAGTTAATTAGTTAATTAATTAATTTGTGGCCTAAAAAGGCTCAGTGAACTAATTAATCACGATGAAGCAGGCAAAGTAGATGCTTTGGTTCTAGATGGTCTAAAACAAATTAGCCGGTCACCCATGTGCAAGATGGAGTGACCTGATTCGTGGCCCAGCTTTCGAGTTGACGTGTCGAGATTGTTGCTGCTGACGTGGAAGCCTTTTTCGGTTTGTGGCTACAGCGAGCTGGCAGTGCTGTCACTGTCGCGTGGGTCCCTCGGTCATCGCTTGGCCCATGTGAGCCGTGCCACGTCAGCTATATCCCACCGCGACCGCCAACAGATTTTCATTCTGTCGTCATTTTCTTGTTTCTTTTTTCTTCTACTGATAATGGAAATGGACGACTGGTATATCTGTAGCTTATGCTTTAATTATTTTTCTTTTTCAGTGATGCTGTATTATATTGTGCCTGGATGGAAATGGTGAAACGATGTTTTCGTTGTAAAGTGTCGATGGATGGTGGATGAAATTAAGTTTATAGCAATTATTATAGCACACAAACGAATAAATAACTATTACTCCTGTAGATAAGTTGATATATTAAGTTTAAAGAAGTCTTCTAAGAAATGCTGCTGAAGAAAGTTTTTTTTTAAAAAAGAAATTATCCTGTTTAGTAGCTTGAGACAGTAGCTTGAGAAGTGTATCCATCATATAATAATATATAATTCATGAGTATATCTAAATTATTATATAACAATAGAGGATGTAGATGCTAATATGCTATACTACATCTATCTTAAAATATTATAAGTTTTGGCTATGCATCTCAACATGATCAAGTACAAAAGTTAGAAGTTGTTATATTTTAGGATTAAGTTAGTATATTTTTTATATTACTATATCCATCCCAAAATAAGCGTAGCTGTGAATATCCGTGTCCAACGTTTAACCGTCCATCTTATTTGAAATATTTGTGAAAATTTTTTAAGAATAGTCACACATAAAGTACTATTCATGTTTTATTATCTAATAACAATAAAAATATTAATCATAAAAAAATTTCAAATAAGACGAACAGTCAAACTTTGGATATAAATTTGGATATAAACAGTGTAAAACTAAATAGTACCTATGTTCCATATTACTTGTTGCTTTGACTTTTTGCTTGTAACGTTTGACCACTCGTTTTATTTAAAAAATTAGTGCAAATATGAAATATATATATAAAAGGATAAGTCATACTTAAAATACATTTAATAATGAAACAAGTTACAAATAAAACAAATAATAATTTCAAGAATTTTTTGAACTAGATGAATGTTTAAATATTATAAATAACAACTTAAAGCGATAAGTAATATGGACGGAAGTAGTACGACGGAGAAACTATCATTTGAAACCGCCTAGCATGATCCTCTTGGGAGCGACGACGTTGACGTGTCCCCATTCCTAAACCGCGGCCTTTTGGAGATGGGCGGTGATATGCTCTTCTTCCTTTTAATTTCCAGCATTCAACACTTGATATCTCTCTCTCTTCAGTCACCCGGCCGCGTTTTCTTTCGCTCTCCACCAGCCAGCTGCAAAGCACTTCAGAATCACCAAACATATATAGCTTAAGTAAGTAATACTCGTGGGTAGGTCAGTACTGCTCCTAAATTAATGTAATTAATATCCACTGTTGATTCTGCAAGTTAAAACGTTAAAAGTCAGCTATTGAAGTGTCAAAAGTCAGTTCCAAGTAACAGTGTTTTTTTAAAAAAAAATTGAGGGAAAGTAAACGGTGACAAATTAATACTATCTCCGTCAAATACCGTAGTTTTTCACCGTTTGTATTCAACGTTTGATCTTCCGTCTTATTTTTTTTAAAAAATATGATTAGTATTATTATTATTATTAGATGATAAAATATAAATAGTGTTTTATGTGTGACTATTTTTTTATAATATTTTAAATAAGACAGACGATAAATATTGGATATAGAAAAATATAACTGCACTTTAAATGGAACTAGAAATGAAGTCGTCAAAGTTATTGGTTTACTAGTGATCGTGTAAGAGCAAGTATAGTAATGTACAGTCAGCTGGCGAAATCAATCGCTGCGTCATCCGAATCCAACGTGGAGGAGCGAGAAACCAAGAAAGAGAAGGAAATGAGCGAGTCGCGAGTCGCTGGCTTGGAGCGTCGTACCCGAGGCGAAACGCCCGCTCCCAGCTCGTTGCTGGCGATTGAGCCGGCGCCTGCTCCACAACGGATGCTTTTCACATGCATATATTAATTGCTTAGATGTTTTAATTAGGTAATGTATTAGTTAGCTTATAGCCAACCCATTATACATGTGAGCTTTTAGAGCATGGCTAAGTGACTTGGCAGTGGCTTTCAGCCGGCTGCTGGCTACGTTATTATCCTTGCTCTAAATGCGTTGCGTGGAAGTAGTCAATAAGGCAAAGGACGGAGGAACAAACAAGTCGGCAAAAGGCAGACAACCGAGATAATGCCGGCAAACTCGCGTGCTTGTCATCATCATCGGTTGGAGAGACAGCCACTGACCACCATTTTTGTTTCCGGACAAAATGGGAATTATTGATGTGCTTAACACCGCAGCTGTTCATCGATGATATTATGATAATACTCCTTCCATTTTAAATTGATCTACATATAATTTTTTTTAGTTATTCCTAAACGATCTACATATTTGTGTTCATTTATTAGAGTCTATTCGTTATCTGTGCATTGGAGTAAATGGACATAGATGCATGCATCTATGCACACAGGTATTTATAACCCACATGCAATATCTTGATTTGCTATAGGCTAGGAAATATTGGGGACGGTGTATGCATTGAGTTTGTTGCTAGAGTAAATATAGTATGAGAGAGTTATTAGCTTTTCTTGGTTTTGGTGTACCTATGAAATATGTAGATCAATTTGGAATGGAGAGAGTACAATCGATAATTTTATTATAACTTATTAGATTTTATAAATTTATTTTAGTATAGAATTGATCGTTGGAATTTTACAAGTTCGATGAAATTTTATTATAAACATCAAACCGTTGTTTCAACCGTGAAGCTCTCATCAATCAGATCGATGCAACATAATAGAAGGATATAAGCCGACTGCATGTTTTGATAAAATATTAAGTACAAGAGCTATAATAAGTTATGTTGACTGACATACATAAGCTAGCGATAATATATTAAATATATAAATAAGAGAAAGAGAAAAATAAATAAAAAAAATATAAAGACAACCTCATAACTAATCTATCGTAAATATTAGCTTAGTACTTTTTTGATGGGTTTATAGCTACTCCATCCAAATAAGTTTATTTTCCACCTGTTGCATACTCTGTCCAAAAAATAAAATTCTAGAGATGAATCTTGGCACATCCCTAGGCGGAGGGAGAGTAGTAATTAGCACTACTATTGAACTTGCTCTTAACTATTGTAATCCATTTATTTTTCTAAAAAAAGTAACAAATAAACTCTATAGTTCCGACCGGTGGAAATGGGATAGGATTGTTCCTACTATCTACTATTCCCTCTGTCCCAAAATATAAGCATTTTTAGAATAGTTTGAAGTAAAAAATTTTAAATTTTGTCTATTGATAGCGAAATAATAAAAAATATCAATCATGTAAAATTGATGTTTCTAGATTTATCATTAAACAATCTATCTAATACGCAACACTTTTTATTTAATACATATTACTTTTATAGATATTGTTGGTCAAATTACTATTTCGAATACCGTGTCGAAGTCAAAAATGTTTATATTTTGAGACGAAGGGAGTAGTACTTTGTTGAAGACATTTCAAACTTATGTGACCAAGACCAAGAGGATAACGTAAATGGTTTAACTGTTCTTCATTCACACTACATTAAAAAAAAGTCAGTTATGTTTTACTACTCCAACAATAAAATATAAAATATAAGGGCAACGATGTATTACTCTCTCCATTTTAAAATATAAGAGCGACGATATTTCATAATACAATGAGCACATACATGCATGCATATAATTAATGGCCCCATCGTTTAGTTTATTCATAGAATAAGTTAAACGACATATTTATAAACGGAAAGTAATTTGTGAATAAAACTTTTATATATGTGTTCTTAGTGATCTAAAAGCAAAGGCTGAAAGCCTGAAAAATAAATTTCGTTGTAAAAACCCAAAATCAGCTTCAAATTTAAGGTTGAAAAATTTAAATTTTGACTGATAAGCATAATCATAAGCGAAAAAATGAGGTCGTAACTAACATCTCTCCCTTCCCTAATGTTTAAATCCTCTAACTTAATAACTCTAATCCCATTAGGTGTGTGCGTTATATTTAGAGAAATTTTACGGTCCTGGAGAAAGCATGTGGAGTTATCAAAATTATATATTAAAAATTTGGAATTTCAAGTTTTACACTAAAAATTTTTAGTACCTCCCAATATCTTATGAAGGATGACAAAAATTATCCTTACGATTATTGGGAGATCCAAATGAGGATGTGAGAATAATTCTTTCATGGTCTTTCTGGTAGTAATTGCGTCTTATATTTATGAAGTACTAGCAATAGCCAATAGCAAACAGAGAAACAAATGCCTATAAATTTTGAACGCCTTATAATTAGAAAACATGTTGAAAAAAAAAGGGCTAGAACAGAGCTGTTCTTCATTTAACACGAATGTTTGTGCCTCGCCGACATGTCCCATCGAGACCATATCCTAACATCGCTGCTAATAATTCTCCGGAATTCCAGAGCTAACTACCCAGAGCTGATTAAATGGCTCCCAATCCTCTCCCATAACCACAAACAACCCCACTCTCCTATAGCTCTCGCAGTAACATCACCATCACCAAAGTGAAAGCAAGACAATTATTGGTGATCAGCAACAGCTATAGTGTCACTCCAAATTAGAAATTACACCCCTTCTTTAAACTGAATATATTAAAAAAATTCACTCTAGGATTTATCCCACTTTCCTTTTCCCTAGAATGACAATGTAAATTTGAAGCTGTAAATTGGTATGTGTATATATAGCTGATAAAAAGAATATGAATGTAGCCGATTAAAACAGCTCTTTGCAGTGCATGGCTTTGTTGATACGATCATGCAAAAGGGAGGTAGAGAAAGAGATGCATGATCCACATAAAAGTTAATGGTGACTCATGAGAGCACCATGAGAAAGAACACTAGCTACCGGCCATCTTTCTTCAGGGTATGGAATGACACCAACAGCTATCTGCTAGGTTCGAGTAGGGGCCCCTTTTCTTTCTTTTTTCTTTGTTTCTTTCAGACTTTCAGTGCTAGTATCGATTGATGAGAGAGAGAGAGAGAGAGAGAGAGAGATGCATGTGCAGAAGAGAGAAGAATTTTCTTTGTGACCCACTCTGTCTGACTTGATGAGAGCGAGTGACCCCAATAGTTGGTGTCAATTGGATCAAATCGATGGGTGGATTGATGCATATCCTCTTTCGATTGCCACCAACCTGAATAATTTTGAGCGATGGAGAGATGATGGATTGTCATTGCACGCATGTGAGATGGTGGTCACGGACGACAGGGAGCATTCAACCTTTGATTAATTAGTTCTTGGTATCATCCATTCATTAATCAGATTCAGATGACAAGATGAGCTACTTGTATACTGATTGATCATATTGCTAATTGGAGTGGACCAACTGCAAATCAAACATGCATGTGATCAGTGGTCATCACTGGGGCAAGAGCATATAGCAAATGGGCAGTTTACATGCATGTTTTTGTCTTTTTGTTTGCAGTGAACAATTCGAATTTGATTTGGCATTTACAAATGGCAAACCATGTTGGGTTGGTGTTGCTTGAAATTAGTTAATTTTCTGATTACTTATAGCACATTCGATCATCTGAAAACTATGACACATAAAGAAACAGTCGACTATATAGGGTAGTGATATCAAGAATGCTTGTCATGGTGCTCTCATCGTTGGCTTGGTTAATCCCGTTACTAAAGCAATCCACGTATGTGAAGCAGAGAACAGCTTCCAACAGAGGCTTGAATCTCTGAACCTTTCTTCCTGAAAACAAGGTCTGAACTTTTTTGAGGCTATAAAAGGTAGCACACGGATTTGTGTTCGGAAAGACCATAGCTTAGCAGTTAAGAATCACTAGCTGCTCCACCAGATCAGATCAGATATATGTGCAAACCACACACATACAGTGGAAACTTAAAAACTATCGTTGGATCGAAAAGGAGATGTCTAAGATTCATCTACGTCACAATGAGTAAATATTTTACTTCCAACAAAATTTTTACACGTGAGTAAATTCACGAGTAAAATTTTTACTCGTGATGACGTGGACGAATCTTAGATGTCTATTTTCCTATCCAACAGTAGTTTTCAGGTTTTCACTACATAGGTATTTTTCACCGTATATTTTCCCTAGATAGTAGGTACACACGCTGCTCTGCTCCTACACATGCATTGCATGGTTAGACTTGTTCTGATTTCTGCCTTGCATTGATGCACATGAATATATGATGCAAAACCAGAATAAGTTCATTTGAGGTCCCTTAGCTTGTCGACGAATCCGATTTTCGTCCCTCAACCGAAAAACCAGACACAACGAGTCCCTCAACTATCAAAACCGGTGCAGATTAGGTCCCTCGGCAGTTTTGAGGGCAGTTTTGGCTGACGTGGCGCCTACGTGGCTAATTTGACTCGGTCTTCATCTGACGTGGCATTGACGTGGCGCTTACGTGGCAATTCGAGCCGGAAAAATAATAAAATCTGCAGGACCCACATGTCAGTCTCACACAAAAAATAATAAAAAAGTGGTGGGACCCACATGGGCCCCACAAGTTAGTCACACAGAAAATAATTTAAAAATGGTGGGACCCACGTGGCCCCACATGTCATCCAACTCACCCTCCTCTTCTTCCTCCTCTCTTTCTCCCCTCTTCTCTCTATCCCCTCTCTCTCCCCGGCCGATGGAGCGGGGCAAGTGGCAGCCGGCCGGCGAGCGAGTCTCTATCCCCTCTCCACCGACTCCTCCTCTCCACCGCAGCATGCCGGCGTCCCCCTTCACGCCGCCAACGCCTCGGCTGCGTGTCGCGCGCCGGCCGCGTCGACGCCGCCTGGATCGAGCTCCCCACCGTGTCGAACCTTCCCCCTCCTCTCCATTCCCACCGCCACGCGGAGTCGGCCGATGCTAAGCCGAGCACGGCTGCGCCGACGTCGCCCGCGGCAGCCTCTCCTTGTGTCGCCCTTCCCCACCACGCCGGTCCATCCTCTCCATCCCCACCTTCGCCGGCCATCCTCTCCATCCCCACCGCCGCCGGCCTCCTCTTCTCCACACCGTCGCGCTGGCCTTCCCAATCCACCGCCGCCCTGTGAAGCTCCCCTTCCCTCCCTCCTCTGCTCGGCGCCGCCCCGATTCCTCCCCCCTACGCCGCCTCCTGGCAGCGCACTGCCGAGCCGCCGCGCCCGGCCGCTGCTGTTGACGCCGCGCCGACCTCCCTGTTCCACCCCGCGCTGATCTCACCTCCATCCCTGCCACCACCGAGTTCCCCGCCGCCGCCAGCCCTTCCCCAAAACCAACCGCCGCCCATGGAGCTCCCTTCGCCTTCCTCCCCTTCATTGCCGGTGCCGCGCCGTCGCGCCAAACCGCCTCCGCACGCCACGCCTGGCTGCGCCGCTCCCTCCTCTCCCGCCGGCAGCCGGCCACCGCGTGCCGCTGCCTCTCCGTCGCCGGGAGAGAGGAGAGGAGAGGAGAGATAGATGAAGAGGGGAGATGGGGAGAGAGGAGGAAGAAGAGGAGGGTGAGTTGGACTGACGTGTGGGGCCCACGTGGGTCCCACTATTATTTTTATTATTTTATGTGTGTGACTGACATGTGGGGCTCACGTGGGTCCCACCATTTTTTTATTATTTTCTGTGTGAGACTGATATGTGGGTCCCGAGGATTTTTTTATTTTTCCGGCTCGAATTGCCACGTAAGCGCCACGTCAATGCCACGTCAATGCCACGTCAGATGAAGACCGAGTAAAATTAGCCACATAGGTGCCACGTCAGTTAAAACCGCCGAGGGACCTAATCTGCACTGGTTTTGATAGTTGAGGGACTCGTTGTGTCTGGTTTTCCAGTTGAGGGACGAAAATCGGATTCGTTGACAAGTTAAGGGAACTTAAATGAACTTATTCCTGCAAAACCGCAAAGGCATTGGGTCGACCTGAGAGACGGATGGCCCAGGACGACCCGAGAGACGGACGGCCCAGTACAGAATTTGCTTCATTGCTTTCAAGATATATATGATGATGAGAAAGGAGTGCTAATTAAATTAGTCAGTATATATTTTTTAGATAATGATTAGTCAGTATATATATCCAATTAGTAATGTGTGTATTGGGAGAGTAAGGTCTATTATCAGTTTCTAAGTGAAAAATGTCCAAAATGGATACAATAACGGAGAAAAATGTGATACAATAACGCAAAACTAAAGGACAGACTCTTGAATAATTAAATCTTCGGTAAACAGAAAAGAACCTACAGGGTTATTTTATTGAAGCAAAATAATAAGTAGGACGAGGTGTGGTTCGGGAATTTTCTCACAAAATAATTTACAGTAGGAAGTTAGTCGGGTGTTAAATAAAAAAAAGTGGTTGAAGAAACATTGTGAGGTATACAAATACATATACGTGGACATGTGAAAGTCTTTCTCCTTCAAATAATTGATTTCAAAAAGGCTTAAAATAATGTAAAACTTATAATTCATAAAATATTTGCAGAACTCTAAATTCAATACGAGTAAAATACACGACTGGTTCTTAAACCTGACCGAGTGTCATCTAGATTTATGAACATGTAAATGTGTATCTGGGTTCTCAATCTTGATTTAATATATCATCGAGGTCCAAAATACAGATGATACAGCTCGAGCACTCATTCTCTCGAATTGGCTCCCACCACTCCTGTAACAATCTTTCTTATGTGTAATTTGAAGTAAATTACACTTTGCGCTGGATAGATTAACGATGTTTTTGCTTTGCACCGGGTTTGGCCCATACTTTTGCATTGCACCGAGGATAGGAAATTAACTTTCACATAACACCACCTTTCAATCGTCCGCCACACGACCGCTGTTGGCCGCTCCCTGGAGGGAAGTCGAGGGAGAGAAAGTGAGCTTCCACGAGAGAGAGAGCTTCCAGGAGTATGAGGAGAGGAGTATGAAATGCAAGGTTGACGATCGGGACATCTTGCATATTGGTCCTCTCAAGATAAGAGTCAACCCGGTTTGTGACTGCAGTTCTATCTTACGATAGTTTTGTCATTTAATTTGGTATTAGAATATGCTAATATTTATTTAAACTTGCAGGTTCGCGGTCAAGCCAACCTCACTGATAGAACAATCCAGTTGTTGGGATATAAGATAATCCCTAGAATAAAATAAAAAGCGAGCAACAAGACTATGCGGGAGCACTATTATTATATCGTGCCTTGTGTTATTTCTAGGACCTACTCCCTCTGTCAAAAAAAAAATTAAACCCTCAGGGTTTATTTTTTTAGGACGGATGAAGTATGTTATAATGGTCCTAGCTTTTTTTAGTATTGGAAATGAACTAACCTTTCTAGTTTTGTTGCTATGTAATAATAATGTGACATACTTGTGGTGGTCTCTGTTCAGAGTTTGCATATTTAAACATGCATGGCTTAAATGGTGTTATTTTGCTTTTGCAAATAATTGCACCTTTAGTGTAGTATGTTTATAGCAAGAAAAAAAAACTAAACAACTTGTATTGACTGACAAAAAAGATACTTAATGCTACTGGGGCTGCTGACTGCTGAGTAGTGTATGTTATGGCCAGAAACAAGGCAGCAAAAGGAAACAAGGCCCATTAATTACATGGACATTTAGTTAAATAAAGCCCATTTATTTCATTGGGCACCACCTCAACTCGATTTGACATGGTCTAACGTGTACTCCGTATGCTGCTTAGAAATAGAAATTCGATCATTGCGTGCTCACATCTGAAATTTTGGGGCTGCATGTGTTTAGATGAAAAAAAAAATCACCTATTCGCCTTTTTTTCGTTAAGTAAAACAACAAAACTTGCAACTAAAGGTGTTAGAGGTGGACCTAGCATTTACCGGGCTAGAAGGTGATGCCAACAAAAATGACGAGGTCCGCAATGTTTATCAAGTTGAGACCAGATCGAAGAGTCGAACGCCAATGACCCTCTTAAGCTGCACAAAGAACAGTATAAACCCGAGAACGGAAGAGAAACGGGAGAGACCTAACTAGGCCTAAACCTATTCTCTACTAGTGGAGGAAGTAGCAGGACCCCCTGCCCGTCGACTGGGAGAGAACAAGGAAGGGAAGGGGCTGCGAGATCGGAATTTTTTTTTCGCCTAGTTGCCGCCTTTTGCTAGAGCCTTATGGACGAAGCCATAGGGTCAACCTTGTCCCCACCATCTATGTTAATGTAGGAATAAGGGAATGGTAAATAAAGACTAAAAGTTGACAATAAAGTGTATAAAAGGGATAGTCCAATATTACAAGGCAAACATACATAATTAAGAGAACCAGTCGGCAAATAATTAAAATTTTTTCCTCAAGATTGTATTTTTTATCTGGTCTCGTACGAATGACCGATCTAATAAGCTTATCGGTCGAACGCTAGCAATCAGAAGTACCGTGCACATGCATCTTGCTTAAGCGAGATAATTCGATGTTGCATCATTAACTATTGTTTTTTTTTTTTTGGTCTAAACACATGCCTTGTTTAGATCCTAAAAATTTTTGACCAAAAAGTCACATCAAATGTTTGGACATATGCATGGGGCATTAATTAAATAGGGGAAAAAACCAATTACACAGTTTGCATGTAAATTGCAAGACGAATCTTTTAAGCCTAATTACGCCATGATTTGATAATGTGATGCTACAGTAAACATTTGCTAATGACGGATTAATTAGGTTTAATAAATTTGTCTCACAGTTTACAGGCGGAATCTGTAATTTGTTTTGTTATTAGTCTACGTTTAATACTTCAAATGTGTATCCGTATACTTAAAAAAGATTTACACCCAAAGAACTAAACACACCCTAATGTTGAATATACTGCTGGGTCCGCATCTTGTCAGACTGTCTTTGACTGTTTGAACACAACGGTTAATTGGATCATGACACTGTAATCTTTTTACGGTTCTGTAATATACCATTATTATTTATCTATTTATAATCATACCATCACAATAACATAAGTATTGGAGACATGGCACTTCCTACCTCTTCACTTCACTTATCGAAATATTTGGACCAAAAGATACCCGTCTCCTTCCTTCCAAGTTCCAACCAACAAACTCTGATGAGCTCGTGCAGCCGCTATAAGAGGTGCAACGCAACAGGCTGTCCCCCCCGCCGGGGAAGCTGGTGCGGAGAGGGCGGTTAGTTGCGACCTCCACGAGCTGCGGCCTGCTGCGACGCTGGAATATATATCAGCTAGCAGCAGGACGCTCGATATGCGCAGGACCACGCCGGCCGTCGGTATGCGCAACGAGTTGCGGCTAGCAGGCAGGCGGCCTGACGACGTCGTACAAGCGCACGAAGGCCCGGCGATCGAGCGCGCCACAACGAGGGTCCAAGGGTTCACTTTCTCGGTTTGGGACTTTTGATCGGGGAGCACCAAAATACCGATATTTCGGAAATTTCGGTCCGAAATTTCCGAATTTTTGAGTAAAATTTAGTTGAATTTGAACAAATATTATCCCAATTCATGAAAAATTTGAAAAATTGAAAAATTTCAGCCGAACTAATATCGTATCGGAGGGGACCGAAATTTTGGAAATTTCTGACCGAAATTTCCAACCCTCCAACGGCAGCGCGTTGCCTCGCAGCATACGAGCACCGCGGTGGACGCTGGGCCGTCAGAGGGTCTAGCCGCCAGAATACAAGCACGTTGCTGCTCGTCTGCTGTGCCCACCAATCCACCATGGTGAGAGGAGTCTGTAGCTGAGCTAGCTAGGGCATCTCGATACTCCCTCCATCCCAAAATATAACAATTTTTAGTACTTAGGATTTATCTTAAAATATAACAACTTCTCCACCAACGTTCTCTTCTCAACTAATCACAACCCTCCATCGTTCATTTTTTCCACCTATCTCCACTACTTATTCAATCACAACCCTACATCACTTACTTCTATCTACTTTCTTAATAATTATGTCAAACTCTAAATTTTTTTATATTTTGGGACAGATGGAGTAGCTAATTGGAGATTTTTTTTTTCTCTGAACTGAGTTAACTAATTGAGGATTAGGCAAGGAAATGGGTGTGATGGGAGAGAGAGGTAGGAAGATGTGTGATTTGTGAGTGAAACAGACACAAACGGCAAACTTTGCCCGTTGCTGAACCTAGACACAGATCATGTCATACCTCGTACTGAGAGATAGCCTTTGTGGCAAAGCAGCTAGTAGGCGACGAAAACAGCAAAGCAGACGTTTAACGTTTGTGTAATGTTTATTTTCCTGTTGCACATGTCACCATCAGGCGCATAGATCTCGCCCTCGTTGGTGGGAACTTTGATGGAGAAGAGGAGGGAGAGAGTAAAGTTAAAGGATAAGAAATTTCATGTGGGGTGGGGAAAGGGACCGAGAGGAGAGGAAGAAACGAGCGACGGTACTTTCTTTTTTTCCCTCCCTATGATCCTATCTGCTCTCATTCCATTTTTTTTTTGTCTTTTTTCCCTCCTTGTCTGCTTTGCCTCTATTTATTTTACTTTATTTTCACCATCTAATTCTTGATGTTTGACCTCAAATGCGATTTCTAAATGGAAAAAAAATCGTATTTTCCCAAATATAATTTTGAATTTCAATCTAATCTTTAAAACATAATTTTGAAGTTTTCTTAATGTAGTTTATTTTCCAATATTGGCTTTTAAGTTTTATCTGCAAAATATATTTTGGTCGTTAATAAGTCATTACGGCTATAATCAGATTCGACCAACCAATGAGGTCAACCATACATCGAGTATAAGAAAACATAATTTTTATGTGCCACGATTTAGATGTGTTGATCAGTTCAACTTTAGGCATTTTCATCATGTAGCAACGCACAAATATATTCCCACAATTACATTACATAGAGTACAAGAAAATATAGTTTCTATGTCATGTGTCATGATTCGGATGTGGCATCTGCTCAGTTCAACTTATTTTTTATTAGGCTTATCTACTTTAAGAAATATTGATTTTCTGTTCATCACATAAATTTCCATCCGTCGTTTCCTGCACAAAAGCAATCACATTGCTCGCCCATCCATTCCTCCCATATGCTACATCCATCACGCGTCGTGTCACGAGCATCATCCACGTCCCTGTTCGTCAATCCGTTTTCGTCCGTTTCTTTTTACGTGTTCGTCCGCGAGCGATGCCCTCCACCCGGACCAGGAACAAATCAAAATTGATACAAAATCCAATCGGGATGTCGAACAAAGAATAAAATTAAAACCAAATATAAAATCCAATCAGGTAATCCGTACTTAGAGAACCCAAGCAGAAGGGGGGAAAGAAAAGAAGGAAAAAAACACACAAATCCAATACCCCAGCCAACCTTGATAGGATTGCATCGGCAGCGCCTCCTCTGTATAACCAAACAGGGAGGAGCTCTATTCAAGCCGGTTATGACAAAATCACATATTGATGCCCAAATTAATACGCACAGCATGCTAGATCGATGCCTAATTAATAAAATCATTCTATCTAAGAACTGAATCAAACAGAAAAGATACGTCGTTCATGTCTCAGTAACACAGAAAAACAAAAAAAAAAGAATCGTTCATGCCCGTGTGGGACAGATAGAGAGCGAAGTTGTATGTGGCTGTGAAAGGGAGAAGAAAGACATAAGGGGGAGGAGAAAGAGATAAGGTTGGAGCCTGCGATGCTATGGGCATGTAGATAAGCAGCAGTAGCAGTTTAGCACCACGAAAATAAACTGAGGCCGAGTTTAGTTTCAAACTTTTTCTTCTAATTTTCAACTTTTCCATCGTATCAAAATTTTCTTACACACACAAACTTCTAATTTTTCTGTCACATCGTTCCAATTTTAATTAAACTTCTAATTTTGGCGTGAACTAAACACATGCCTTGTTTAGATCCTAAAAATTTTTGACCAAAAAGTCACATCAAATGTTTGGACATATGCATGGGGCATTAATTAAATAGGGGAAAAAACCAATTACACAGTTTGCATGTAAATTGCAAGACGAATCTTTTAAGCCTAATTACGCCATGATTTGATAATGTGATGCTACAGTAAACATTTGCTAATGACGGATTAATTAGGTTTAATAAATTTGTCTCACAGTTTACAGGCGGAATCTGTAATTTGTTTTGTTATTAGTCTACGTTTAATACTTCAAATGTGTATCCGTATACTTAAAAAAGATTTACACCCAAAGAACTAAACACACCCTAATGTTGAATATACTGCTGGGTCCGCATCTTGTCAGACTGTCTTTGACTGTTTGAACACAACGGTTAATTGGATCATGACACTGTAATCTTTTTACGGTTCTGTAATATACCATTATTATTTATCTATTTATAATCATACCATCACAATAACATAAGTATTGGAGACATGGCACTTCCTACCTCTTCACTTCACTTATCGAAATATTTGGACCAAAAGATACCCGTCTCCTTCCTTCCAAGTCCCAACCAACAAACTCTGATGAGCTCATTCAGCCGCTATAAGAGCTGCAACGCAACAGGCTGGCCCCCGCCGGGGAAGCTGGTGCGGAGAGGGCGGTTAGTTGCGACCTCCACGAGCTGCGGCCTGCTGCGACGCTGGAATATATATCAGCTAGCAGCAGGACGCTCGATATGCGCAGGACCACGCCGGCCGTCGGTATGCGCAACGAGTTGCGGCTAGCAGGCAGGCGGCCTGACGACGTCGTACAAGCGCACGAAGGCCCGGCGATCGAGCGCGCCACAACGAGGGTCCAAGGGTTCACTTTCTCGGTTTGGGACTTTTGATCGGGGAGCACCAAAATACCGATATTTCGGAAATTTCGGTCCGAAATTTCCGAATTTTTGAGTAAAATTTAGTTGAATTTGAACAAATATTATCCCAATTCATGAAAAATTTGAAAAATTGAAAAATTTCAGCCGAACTAATATCGTATCGGAGGGGACCGAAATTTTGGAAATTTCTGACCGAAATTTCCAACCCTCCAACGGCAGCGCGTTGCCTCGCAGCATACGAGCACCGCGGTGGACGCTGGGCCGTCAGAGGGTCTAGCCGCCAGAATACAAGCACGTTGCTGCTCGTCTGCTGTGCCCACCAATCCACCATGGTGAGAGGAGTCTGTAGCTGAGCTAGCTAGGGCATCTCGATACTCCCTCCGCCAAAAAATATAACAATTCTTAGTACTTAGGATTTATCTTAAAATATAACAACTTCTCCACCAACATTCTCTTCTCAACTAATCACAACCCTCCATCGTTCATTTTTTCCACCTATCTCCACTACTTATTCAATCACAACCCTACATCACTTACTTCTATCTACTTTCTTAATAATTATGTCAAACTCTAAATTTTTTTATATTTTGGGACAGATGGAGTAGCTAATTGGAGATTTTTTTTTTCTCTGAACTGAGTTAACTAATTGAGGATTAGGCAAGGAAATGGGTGTGATGGGAGAGAGAGGTAGGAAGATGTGTGATTTGTGAGTGAGACAGACACAAACGGCAAACTTTGCCCGTTGCTGAACCTAGACACAGATCATGTCATACCTCGTACTGAGAGATAGCCTTTGTGGCAAAGCAGCTAGTAGGCGACGAAAACAGCAAAGCAGACGTTTAACGTTTGTGTAATGTTTATTTTCCTGTTGCACATGTCACCATCAGGCGCATAGATCTCGCCCTCGTTGGTGGGAACTTTGATGGAGAAGAGGAGGGAGAGAGTAAAGTTAAAGGATAAGAAATTTCATGTGGGGTGGGGAAAGGGACCGAGAGGAGAGGAAGAAACGAGCGACGGTACTTTCTTTTTTTCCCTCCCTATGATCCTATCTGCTCTCATTCCATTTTTTTTTTGTCTTTTTTCCCTCCTTGTCTGCTTTGCCTCTATTTATTTTACTTTATTTTCACCATCTAATTCTTGATGTTTGACCTCAAATGCGATTTCTAAATGGAAAAAAAAATCGTATTTTCCCAAATATAATTTTGAATTTCAATCTAATCTTTAAAACATAATTTTGAAGTTTTCTTAATGTAGTTTATTTTCCAATATTGGCTTTTAAGTTTTATCTGCAAAATATATTTTGGTCGTTAATAAGTCATTACGGCTATAATCAGATTCGACCAACCAATGAGGTCAACCATACATCGAGTATAAGAAAACATAATTTTTATGTGCCACGATTTAGATGTGTCGATCAGTTCAACTTTAGGCATTTTCATCATGTAGCAACGCACAAATATATTCCCACAATTACATTACATAGAGTACAAGAAAATATAGTTTCTATGTCATGTGTCATGATTCGGATGTGGCATCTGCTCAGTTCAACTTATTTTTTATTAGGCTTATCTACTTTAAGAAATATTGATTTTCTGTTCATCACATAAATTTCCATCCGTCGTTTCCTGCACAAAAGCAATCACATTGCTCGCCCATCCATTCCTCCCATATGCTACATCCATTAGGCCTCGTGTCACGAGCATCATCCACGTCCTGCAAAATATAAAACATATTAATTGTCAAGAACAAACATGACCTTTTGTAATTATACACATCAGATGCCTATGATCATGCTCGGGTGCTTAGATAAATAAAGATCAAACTTCAGCTACATATCATTATCCGGTGCATATCACATATCATTATCATTTTGCTAGAGTGTATACACACACGTCGTCCTCCGCATGCATCCAGCTAGCTACTCTCTCCATCTCAAAATATAATACATTTTAGTTGGATGAGATATATCCTAGTACTACGAATATACATAGGGAGACCGTCAAGATTCGTAGTACTATGATATATTTCATCTAACCAAAATCATTTATATTTTGTGACGGAGGGAGCACTATGTCTATTTTAAAATATAGCAATCTAGTATGTCTACTTCCTATGAGAATCCCATCGGATATTATGATGCTATATTTTAGGATGGAGATAGTAGTTCTTACGCCCACGATAACTATGCATGCGTGCAGCGGTGGGGCTGGGGCTGCCGTTCTTGCCGCCGTTCCTCCGCGGGAAAACGGCCGAGGACTTCCAGCATGGGGCCAACTTCGCGGTGGGCGGAGCGACGGCGCTGAGCCGGGACTTCTTCAAGGAGAAAGGATTTGACGTCACCAATATACCGCCATACTCACTGGACGTGCAGATGGAGTGGTTCAAGGGCTTGCTCGACTCGCTCGCTACCACAGACAAAGGTATGTAATTAACAAAACAAACATTTTCTCTAAAGTGGGTGCTACACATGGCATGAATCAGAAGTAAAAATGAAGCACGCAAATGTGATGAAAAAGGTTTATCTCGTCTGAGAAATAGATGAAATATGGTTATATGGAGCCCTTCGAATTTGAACAAAATTTACCACTGACTTTAAAAAACTACAACGATCTCGACCAATTTTATTTTGTGTAATGGATAATGCAGCTTTATGTCAACAGAAGCAATAGTTACTTATTACTCCCTTCTTCCAAAAGTCTAAGACATATTTTATTCTTTGGTTTTTCCAAAAGTCTATGTCCTATTTGTAGTCACCATGTGCTAAATTAAATTGTTGATCGGAACCTAAGAAGTCATTTTAGTACTTACTCCCTCCGTCCCCAAAAAACAAAACTTCTGGAGTTTGAATTTTGTCCCACAAAAAATCAACTTCTACCACTCTAACTACTCTCAGCACATAAAACGAGAAGTTTTATCCCTTAAATACCCTTTACCTACCTATCACTATCTTAACCAACACCAACACAATAAAAGGAGATACATCTTTTTTTAGTAAGCAATACTATTAGTGAATCTCCATCCGAAATTGCCAAAGATTTACACAACCGTCGTTGGGGATGAAAATGGTCAGAATCTGAATCCGTAGCATCTCTTTGGAAACGAATCTCGATTAGTCGGTAATTAATCATATTTATCGATTAAACTATTCAATATCAATATCAATACGATGCTAAAAGAAATTAGAAAAATCAAATTTTAAAATAGGTAAAAAGGGTAACGGTTGGAAACAGTACCACTTATATGGAAACGGCGCAAGGATGGTCAGGAATTTACCTAATTGTCGTCTCCAAACTCTGGCATGCAACATGTATGAAATCCTAGTCGTCGTCACACATCTTTGTGCTTGGTTCAAAACTGAAGCCCGTATGTTGGAGCTTTATTAGAAACCATATCTTTACTTGTAAATCATAGAACCCATAAAGCAAATGCCCTTGCCAAAATATACTTTTTTGGTTTTTGAGTCAATTCTCAAATAGATGCAAGAAATTATCAGGTGGCTTCAATTAAAAGGAAATATGAACAGTTCTTCAAAGAAATTTAGCAACATAACAATCAAAGAACAAATGTTGGATAGTTTCTTCATGCATACAAAAGCAACAATTTAATTACCATTAAGTTTCTCCGTGCTGATTTATCCTTGGTTAAAATTACCCCCTTTAAATAAATACGGCATAAAGATATTTCTTTATGAAGCATTTTCAATTTTCACAAAACCTTATTTCTCTCTATATATAACATTGTTGATCAGGGCTAAATACATAGAGTAGACCAAAAATTAGCCATTCTGATGAAGATTCCATCTAGTAGATTAATTTGCACAATATTAGCAACCAAGTTCTGCCATAGCCAAGGTTTTGACCCATTAATACCCTTCTAAAAGAAACATGAAAAAAATTATAATAGTGACAAATATATTTAGTGATAAATTTGATCATCGCAGAAAGAGAAAAATGAAGCGAACTCTAAACAATACATTTACTATCATCAATGTACATGTAGATCATTTGGATTCAAAACTTTGTTAGACTATACAAGACTGTACAATGTTATCTAATCGTTTTAAAGAAATCTTATGATTATGTATTGTTTCAGAGGTAGGGAAGCATGTGAGGGGCTTGAGGGCACATATGCCCTTATTAAAGAAGTCTGATGGGCTATACCACTTATTCTGAAATAAAGTAGATATATAGTTTCCCAAATCAATGTGTTTGCCTTATATATTATGATGCGAAACCTCTTATGGAACCTAATTTCAATTATCCTTGCACTATCTTATGTAGAACGCATGGAAATCATGTCAAAATCCTTGTTTCTAATGGGGGAGATTGGAGGCAATGACTACGGTTATCTCTTCACCCAGAACAGGTCATTCACCAAAGAGATCAAACCATTGGTACCAAAAGTTACAGCGAAGATTGAGAATGCCATCAAGGTGAGCACCCTTTCTAGTCTGACCTATCTGTAGATAAAAAACCATAACAGGTTACTCTCTTATATTAACCACCATTTCATTTCATTTTGATTACTTTTTATGCTATCGAAGTGCATAAACAGGTCCTAATCAACCTAGGAGCAAAGACGATTGTTGTTCCAGGAGTTTTTCCAGTAGGGTGTCTTCCACATTATCTCGCAATGTTTCAAAGCAAGTCGGGTCCTGAAGACTACGATGCATTTGGTTGCATAATGTGGTTAAACGACTTCTCCGAGTACCGCAATTGTGCACTCAAGCGCATGTTGCAGCAAATCCCCCGAAATCCTACCGTCACCATACTCTATGGTGACTACTCCAATAACATCTTAGAGATCATCCGTCACCCTGTCATACACGGTAAATCCTTACATGGACAAGGGAGTTTCTCCACTCATGCAAAACATGAATTCAGTCACAGTTAAATAAAAATTAAAATCACCTGAAGTTGTTGTTGTTCATTGCAGGGTTTAAGAGAGAGACTGTGTTAGTGCCGTGCTTCATGAACGGCAATCTTTGCCCCGACCCATCGATATACATATCGTGGGATGGACTGCATCTCACTGAAGCCGCTTACAAGTTTGTGGCCCATCACTTCTTGTATGACCCTTTTGTTGAATCGTCCATATGTCCCATATGATTCACGTACTACTAGCATCAAACCCATAAAATGGTGCCATCAACTTTGATCTATATATATGTTATGTGTGTCTGTCTAATTATACTTTGAAATAATTGATTTTGATCCGCTACATATATTTGGTATCCTCTCTCCGTTTCATATTACTTGTCATTCTAACATTCATTTCTTTTATAAAAAACAATTGTCATTCTACCCTTCATAAATACAACAATATGCACTAATGTTAATTGGAGTTAATATTGCTTTGGCAAACTATTGGGATGTAGTTAATGAGGGTAAAAAATATGATGTATCAAATGGTTGGTTTGAAATTTGTTAGAATGATAAATATTTGAAACTGAGGGAATAGGGCTCTTCTTATAATTTTATAGTTTTATTTGTGAATTATCAACTACACATTACTCCAGACAACAAATGAATTCAGCAAATGCAACGCTAGCTAGCTTTGTGACCACGATGCTGTGGAATTTGCCAGCGCAAACGCGGTGATGGTGGAGAGCGCAGATCTGGAGACTCACGAATCGGTCGGCACGGCGGCTTCTCCGCCACCGCCGCCTCCGGTTGCCCTGACCCCGTGGGAGAAGTTCTGGATCAGCGTCGCGGTGGTGCTCGGCGTCGGTGGGCTAGTGTTCGGCCTCATCTTCCTCATCAAGAGAAGCATCCCGCCGCCGAGGACCATCAGTGTGGTCAAGCTTCAGGTTAATTTCTCTGAATCTCTTGGAGTGTCCATGAGCAATTCAGAGTTTCAGACTGGGTTTCTTGATATGATCAGTGATCGATCACTGATTCACAATTGTATATATACTGATTGGATGATCTGTCTTTGACTCTGTTACTTGCAATTTAGGTCGCATTGGGTGGTGTGGCTGCGGCGAAGTCGTTCCAGAAGGACCTGAACTCGATTGCTGAGAGGGTGCAAGGTTCTAGCCGACGTTGGTACAAGTTCATATTGACTGGTAATGTCTATTCTGAATTTCTTGCACATCGAATCTATTTATTCTGAATTCTTGCACATCGAATTCTGCTTTGGTGGTTCCATGCTTAATTGTCATATGGATTATATTTGACACTAGCTAGTAGCTTTAGATATAAATCACACTTAGAATATCTTTAATAATAAGAGAAGTAACACCAAAATGCATACTAAAACTTTTGAACAAAGACAAATGGTCAAACTTTATAGCCAGAGTCAATCACGCCAAATATTTATTATTACTCGAGGGAGTAGTATGTTAGTGTTACAGTTTTCTAAAACCGGAATAATATCCTGGCTTCTGAATATGAAGATATACAAAGCCACAACGTCAGTCTCTTATCTAGGTTGCTCTCTTATTAGGATTTTAAGTGTGCAATCGGCTGCACATATGTGAAAGAAGGGATAAGTTGGCAACTTTTATGGATAACTGGAAGAGGAAATATATATTTGTGCTTAGGCCACACACGGCCCACACCTTGCAGAAAGTTCAGATATATATATTGAGCATGTTTTTCCATGTGTGCTTATGCATCGATGTAGATCTGTTCAAGAAGTATCAAGTAATAGCATTTGCAGAAATTAATCTATTTGTGCATAGGACCCAATTTAGTATTAAAGTGATGGCAAAATGTTCCTATAATAAGGTTATCAAATGATGTTACTGTTAATACTTAATATAACTTAGATACTTATGGCCACTATCAATTATCCAATATATATATCATGGTAGCTTATTATCATGTTCTGGTGACTCATCTTATTTCAGAGACCATATCTTCATTGCACCGCCACAAGGATTACTGCATCTCGACAAGCTTATCAGTAAGAAATAAAAGCAGTTTAAACATTCTTTTGGTAGACTGACAGATATATAGTTTGTGTTCGCTTTTAGGTTATCTCCCTCGATTTGACAGCCTTTGTATGTTCCGCCCACTGCAATTACGCACTGAATTGTATAATTTTGCTGAACCATTTATTTTAGGTTGATGTAAAAGACAGCGACTCTTGGAATGGTCATTTTAAGAAAATTTCGTTGGAAGAAAGGGGCAAATTTGATGAAGAAACGCTTTCTAATTTGGAAGGCGTTAAGAGAAAGAAAGAATACTCCACAAAGATGGATGGGAGCAAAAACGAGTATATAGTGGTACGTTAGACTCTTTGAAATTCTTCTTGGAATATTTGCCATCGATCTGCTGATTATGATGATAAACAGACACTTTCTTGACAAAAAAAAATGGCGTTCTTATTTGTCTGATGTCTAATAACTGATCTGTTCTGATCTCCAAATCATCCAGTTAACCATTCTTGTTGCTACTGATGGAACAATGGAATTCCCCAAATTGATCACAAACGCTGCAGATCTGAAAGTTGCTTTGACAAAACTCTACTCTACACCTGAAACAGGTCTTGAGGTATGAGGAATATTTCCATTTGTATTTCGTAAATCGTAAGCTAGCACAACTGCTTCTTGGTATATTATTGAACAAGCTAGGGAAAACGCAGCTTGAATTTACTAGTTATTCATCACTTTTACCACTTTTCTGATAAGTATTATTATCTGTTTGTTGGGTGCCTAATGAATTGGACAAACTAATTTTGTTCAGGGTGTTCACGTTTTATGGGCACCTCAAGACAAGGATGATATTCTTTCGAAGGAGAGGATGCAAAAGGATTATCCATATCTGAAGCCCTTGAGTGTCTGATTAGGGCGGCCTTCTCTTCGTGTCCTTGGAGGAAACCCATACAAGAAGTGAAGAAGAGCATTATCATAGTCCCAGTTATTTTGTAGTTAGAACTTAGAAGAACACATACAGATCATTAGGCAATTACACTACTATAGGTCTATAGTCTATATACTCCTATATACTGGTAATTGAGACCAGCTCATTGTTTTGGTTGCCAGTCAGGAATCAGGGCACCTTTCCAAGCCTCAGGAAATGCTCTGTAAATGGTGATGAACTTGTAATAGAGCACAGTGATACACAAGAATTTTCAGCTGATTAACATGGTCAAGGTTGATTTTATAATTCCATGGAACTATTATTGTATTAATTACCATATTTTCATAAAAAAAATCTCAAAATGGTGGAAAATAATCCCTCCGTCCTAAAAAAATTTAACTCCTAGCTATGTATCTGGACATGCGTCATATCTAGATGTATAGTTAGGAGTTGGCTTTTTTTTTTTTTTTTTTGGACGGAGGGAGTATGTCACTCTATCAACTATAGTGATGTTGATTTGAGAAATTTAATATGCTATTTTTTAAAAATTTACATATACTCCTTCCGGTCTGAATATGTGGCGTTCCCCGACCCATCGCCGGAGAACTCTCGTGCTCACCGCTGCCATTGCTACAGCTGTGGTTGACCAGCTCCCCGTGTTCGCCCAAACTGTTACCATTATAATTGTTATATTTTCATAAAAAAATCTTAACATGGAGGAAAACGTTCCAAGCTTCCATATGACACTCTAGCAGCTAGAGTGATGTTTTATGACATAAATCACTCTTCCCATGCTATTGCCACTCCCAGATTAACATGACTCTTTTAATACTTCCTCTTCCTTTAATAATGACGGATAATATTGATATACTTAAATTTTTTGAGTAAATTTACTTTACACCATTATAAAAATTAGAATACAAAATGGATCTGACAATACGATTTTTTTTTTGCAATATAAATACAGATTACCTGTAAATTAAACGGGTAAATCTTCTTCATCAGGAAAAAAAAAAGAAAAAAAGGGTCACATACTCACATTACATTTGGACACGCCAAATAAGATGACAGATAGAGAGGGATGCCGCGTGCCAAGCATGAGCGCGACGCGTGGGAGTGGGACCCACCCCTTAATCCCCAACAGCTCACGCCGCACAACAAAAAAGAAACGAAACGAAACGAAACAAATCCACCGCCACCGCCACCGCCACCTAGCGGACGCCATCACGCCGCGCACCGGACGCGCCGCGCCACGCCACGCCGCGCCGCTCCGAATGCCGCGGCGCAAAGCCCCGCCTCCACCTCACCTCCGCCCTCCTCCTCCTCTCATCCTTCCTCTCCCTCCTCTCCTCTACACCTACTTCCTCCCACCTCCTCCTCCTCTCCCGCCGTCGCCGCGTTCGCCGTCCCGCTCTCCCCGCCCGCCCTCGGCAGCATCCGCTGCGCCGCGCGGGGTTCCGCTCCTACGAGGACTACCTCCGCAGCTCAAGCAAGACGCTCGACCCGCGCCTCCGCCGCGTCTGGGCACCCGCGACTGGCGACGAAGGTGGACGCCTTCGCCCGGGCTTCGCGCGCTCCTCCGCGCGAGGAACGACGGCGGCCTCCTCTCCAACGCCTCCCGCGCGCTCTGCGTCGGCCGCGCGGCTCGGCCAGGAGGTCGCGGCACTCCGCCTGCGTCGGCGTCCGCGACGCCGTCGGCATCGACCTCGCCGGCCCGCCGCTCTGTCGTCAGGGGCGACTTCCACGCGCAGCCGTTCGCCCAACGACACCTTCGACTTCGAGTTCTCCAACGTGTTCGACCACGCGCTCTACCCGGGCCGTTGTCGCCGAGATCGAGCGCACGCTCCGCCCCGGCGGCGTCGCGCGGGTGCTGCAGCGGGTGCAGCCCCGGCGACAAGTACTCGGCGCAACGACCTGCTCGACGTCAGGGCTCGTGCCCTTCTTCCGCCGCTCCGACGTGGTCAGGATCTCCAAGGTCGACGCCTTTCGGCTCGACACGAGGTCATCTCCGCAAGAAGAGGTTTCTATAACAAACATGCAACTTTAATTCTCACCACCAATTCGACTCTCAAAAACAGAAAAAAGAACACAAATTTTCTTCCGAATTTCCACACCGGTTTTTTTGGGTTCGATTTGTTCTTTGCAAATGCTGCAAATGTAGTTGTTAATTAGGTAGGCGATTATTTTCTAGGACATGCATGCCTAGGCAACAAGTTACTAAAAAGTGATTATTTTTCCGGTTAAAAGAAGTGAAAGAAGAGAAGTTAAAAGATCAGTAGTAGTGATTTGGTTGTCACTTTTCCCTTCTTTTCTTGATCACTTTCAATTGTTTCTTCTTTCTTTTTATCCTTGTCCACTTTACGGAAAGATTCTTTGATTGATTTTGGGTGGGGCGTATGTGATCAGTAAGCTGTACTAATCGAGTAGATCGGGCGGCATAACTGTGGTCCGTGCACTGCACCTAGCTAGAAAATACTGTCATTGACATTTGCAGCTGAGAGCATTGATGTGGATGCGTATGTGTTGTTGAGTTGTAATGTGGGGGATAGTACGTTGGAAACTTGGAATTTTGCAGGATGTATGGATCATGTATATTCTCTTTGTTTATGTATAAAGAGAGAGGAAAAAAAATCGCCTTTTGTTCATTTTCTGCAAGGACTATATTGTCACGAGCACAACAGGGCCATGAAACGTTCTTGCATTGCATGGGAGTACATTAAATGTGAGTGCTTGGATTACTCCTAGATAATTGCATTTATTCAAATGGCTAATGTGAGTGGCCTGGAGTAATAACTGAAGTTGCAATGGAAGTGACAGGACTAAGAGGGATCTTTTCAGTGTTCGTGGATTTTTTTTCTACTGTTGATGGGAATGAAAAATTATACAAAATTACGGGCGGGTTTTTCAGGTAAAGGCATTAGCTGGGCAACCCTTTTGGCTCTTTTTGGGTGAGAGACTGACAAAAGAGTAGAACTTGCAAGAGCATATGCTGTCCCATTCTTTCTAGGGTTAATACTGGGAGTTAGGTGGCTGCTAGTACTCCTGTTGTGCATGGAGTTGCAAATTAAGTCAATTATTTGGGACAGCTATCTTCACCTGAAATGAGGAAAACTATCTTTTCTTAACGAAATTTTTAGAAACGTGCATGGCATCCAATACTAGCTTCTTTTTTTTTTCTTTGGTTCAGCCTCAGATACATTGTACAGTTGTCAAGAAGGCAGGGAGGAGGCACATGACTGTTGAACAATTTTTTAGGAGAATAAAAGTAGTTGTATGGGGAGTGGGGATTAACTAACCACCTGATCAGGCGGCCTAATTAATAACAAGGCCAGCTCAGTGCATGAGACAATTGTCCCCCATACACCAAGACACGATCCACACACAGAATGTGTCACATGGCCTCTCACACACACCAACAATTTGTACTAAACTTTGGTAATTTTTTGTAGTATAGCTGATGGATGCCTGCTACAGTGGAGTACTCCACTAGCTTAGCTCATGAATCTGAATTTGAGCTCCAAATACACGCGCAAAAGGAATGGGGAAAAATGAACGTTGATTTTTACAAAGTGCTGCTCCTGCCAGGATATTGTTACTATCATAAATTTATTTACGGGTCACAAAATTGTTAGAAAAACATGCGCTCACGAATAATACGCACACATAAGTGAACTTTCACCAAGAATTTAGTAAGATTAGAATTGTGCTGTTGATTTTCCTCTCTTTGATTGTGTGTCATGGGACGTATTAGTGGGTGTGAGCCTGATATTATGTGTGCAGTGGTGCGTACGCGTGTTAAACCGTAAAATAGTGGGGAATCGGAAAAATTGTCAACCTCAAAAATGGAAAAAGAAAATTTGTCGAACAGAGTGGGTAAAAGTAATGGACTCTCAGAAAAGCCCATAAATTAAAAAAGGCCGTATGCTTCTGTTCACATGAGCGGCCTTGTTTAGTCCATTTGGGCCTTCTTCTATTCCACGGCAGCCCAGCCCATCTCGCGAGGCTCTGTACAGAAACGCTAACGAGAACCGTCCATTTCTCCTCGGCTCTCTCCCCACCGTTCGATATTCACCGTCTGATCTCACGCTTTTTTTTTCTTTTACCACCCGAGTCCCGACGCGAAAGCTGTTGGTTACACGACCTTTTTACAGTCTTACTGGGAACAGCATAAGTTTGACCACGGATGCTGCTCCCCACGCACGGCCAAACCGCCTGCCAGTGGGGCCCACCTGGCAGCCACAAGCAAAAGGACAACACACTGCGTACCGATGCACGCTGACAGGTGGGGCCCATGAGTCACTCACGTGAGCTGACACTGGACTTGCAGCGGCGGCAGAACGGTGCATGCAACGGCTCCACCGCCACCGGAAGCATCTGCTCCAGCTGCATACTACTACAGTATCAACAGTAATTTCTTCAGAAAAATTACACCAACTAATACTATTACTCCGCTAATAGTATTAGTTGAATTTCATTTCCAGGATGATTAAACGGAGCAGATCAGTTGAACTGTGCAGTGGTTAGACGATTCTGATCCTGACATCTCTTGCCCTTGATGAATTCCCTTCGATTGGGTTCTGTTTGAAGAGTTTCTGTTGGTTTTTCAAAGAATTTATAGCTCCCTAAATAGATTCTTATTTAAATTTTAATAATATATCGTTATAAAATTTAGAAAATAAACTAGAAGTCAAGGGCTGAGAATCACAGTTTTTCTAGATTTTCACAGATTAGGTGCTACTCAACAGTTACCTGTCAAAATCTCGAATTCCCTGAATAAGGCATTACTGGTTCTTTACAAATAATGGAAGATGATTTTGTCCTATTTTGTGGAGAAGCGAATATCAAGTCTCTCCACGACAACCAGCACCTGAAGACATTACAAAATGTTGAACCGATCGTTGATGAACAGTTGGGCACATCATGGCTGAACTGAACTGAATTGCTGTTATTTTCATCCTATGAGACATAATCCACATTGCATCTCTGCACCTGAAGGCTCACAACTTGCAACCCCAGGGCAGAAGAACTGATTTGGACATGATGAGGACTGGAGAACTAAACAAAATAACTAACAGATCATGTACACGCGAAGAAGCGATGGAGAGATGCATAATGATGCATCCACCATGGCAATGGAGAGAGCAGGGAAGGCTATGTAAGCAGCTGGAGCTGGCTTTCTCTATGTGATTGCGGCGCCTTCCTTCTCCTTTATGAAACGGCCCTGCAGTGCAGCGATGCAAGAAATGCAAAAAGGTTTCATCAGGACAGAGTTTCATCAAGTAAAAGAAATGTATGGACTATGGAGTAGAAGATGGTTCTTGCACTTCCAGGATGCAAAGTCTAGCAGGTTTCAGTTCATGAATCAACACTGTTAAGTTCTTAGTTTGTCGGTTCGCAGACACACAGTTATATCAATGAACATAAATTTTACATAAGAGATTCTTCTATCAGCTAGAAAGTGAAACCATAAAGGTCATTTTGATGCTTTCTAGTTCAGAAAGTGAAAGATCAACATGTCCAGCCAAGGATGTGTGAATTCAGCATGTTTTTCAGTTCAGTTATCACCTAATACTAGAAGTTCAATACTATGTATGATCCATTGGCTTTGCTCAGAGTATGCCTAAAGTGTACTATCTTCTGATAAGCAATTAGCAGACAACTGAAAGCTTTATTAAGGAAATTCAGACAAAAAATAGAAATATACTATCATGAGAGCTAAATCAAAAAGGATATAGTGGAAATGCCTAACCTTTTTTTTTTCAGATATTGGAAATAAATTAGCCTATGCAATAAGGTCTGAAACCCACACTTCAGCAGCTTACATCTAGGAGTAGAATCTAATCCTATTGCCTCCAAGTTAATTAATCGTTTGATTCCTAGTCCCTACCAAAGTTCCATGCTTACATTCCTTATTCAGTATTCAGTGATTCCTGAAGATAATAAGCTGAATCCAACCAGTTAGACTAAACCGATTCGGAATGATAATGCTGGTCCATGCCAAATCCTAGATGACAAGATGAATCATTTACACTACAAAGTACAAGTCTTTTACGCAGTTTATGGGCCTGGAGACAATTACTGAAGAATCAATAAATGAGCAAATCCAGTTGAGCTCAGTTCAGATATGGATTCTTCTGAACTTATGAAGCATGCAGCAACTAGTTCAGGTTGAGATAAGTTGGTCACCTTCAACCGCGGCCGCTTGACGGCATTGAGCCGGCGAACCTCGTACCGGATCCGCTTCGCGAACAGCCGCCCCTGTCGCTTCTCCTTGTACCGCCTCACCTTCTCCGCCCTCGCCGCCGGCTCCGCCACGCTCCATGCCGCCGCCGCCGCCGCGGGCTCAGGCGACGCCGACACCTCGACGAACACCTGCACGAGCATGCGCCGCCGGTGTCAGTGTCACCACGGGGCGTGTCCAAGAAGAGAGTGGCGAGTGGGGCGCTTACGGAGTCGAGCTCCAGCTCCGCCGCCGCGTGGTCCGTGCCACCGGCGGTGGCGGCGGCGGCGGTTATTTTAAAAATCTGTAGCGCGATCCCGATTTCGCCAATAACTCGTATCATATTGCGATGTTGATCATAGGTTTATTTCCAGGATGATCTTATACTAGTATTCATCCCTAGTTTATCGCTATCTGTGTTGCATGGATAAGTGACGATTGGGGCATCCGGCCTGAGGATATGATCATTTGTGCGTTGATTTGGATAGACATTGCACCATCCCAGCCCCACTATTCCTACCAATAAAAATTCTTACATTGGCGATTTGGTAGACGATGGACGAGGCGGGGAGGAGGGAGACTTGATGGTTGGATTTGATGGTGAGGCTATTCTCACCCTCGGAACGTGTGTGGACTACGGCGTGGGAGCAGCATAGTTAGGACGGAGAGGGTGTCAGCTCAAATCGAGTGGCACAAAGCCGGACCGAAGCAACCGGCGGGGTTGCGGTGGGTGGTGGGTGCCACGGGTGGGAGGGACCAGATGACAACGCAGCGCACCCTGGCGCCCGGTTTCATGTCAATCGTTAGACTTTTGATCAGTTTGCTACCAACGGGAGAGAGAAGCTGGTGGGGGCGAGGAGGGCGAGATGGAGAGAGGGATAACACCGGAGGTGGGGCTCACGGATTGGCGAGCCAATCTTGGCCAGGCGAGGCAGCAAGTTTGACTAACTAGGATGGGGGGCGGGAGCTGTGTGCACCGACATTTCCAGCAAAAATTGATCAGGATTGTGTTGGCTGTAGAGTGTCAGAAGTAGTCATGCTGTTAGAGGATGCTAGTAGAGCCTACAATTTATTATAACTTGAATACTGAAAACTGGGTTACAATAATGGATCCAGTTGACGCTAATAGAGTACATGCTTCACGACCAGATTGATTTTTAGCGGCTAGGGTATTGGCCGAATTGGTCCTATCCGCGTTCTATCTCTTCGCCCCCATCGTAGGGGGAATGATTGGTCAGAGATATATAGGTTGTTCAGGGGGGTGGTAAGAGCAAGACATGCCCGACTCGAGACCCAAACTCTCGCCCAATTCATGTCAATACTCCATATATGCGTAAAGATAGACCCATGCTATGCCGTGGGTACTAGTACCATTGGTTTTTCAACAACATGATATGAGTATACACACACACACACACACAGGCTATCACATTAATATCTAATTACTTCCTCCGTCCAAAATGTTGGTTGTAAGTATAAAAACCATAAACAATCAATGTGCAAATTACAATATTCATAAGTAGTGAGTGCATACACATCCATAATTCTACAACTAACCTATGTACAGATTATTTCTCACGGAATAAGAAAACAAATGACCAAGCCATTAATACGTATCACTTGTGTAGATTTGCACATTGTTTTAGTTGATCTTTGAGACACAATCATCCAGAAAAATTCACGTATGTACATTTTATTCGGTACCCATATTTACCTACGGAGCCCGATACTAGCTCGCCAAGTTAGGCATACCCATGAACACAAAGGGCCCGTTTGGTAGGCTCCAAACTCTAACTACTAACTCGAAATCTAACATTACCCATGGCCATTGGAGGGGTTGGGGGGTGTTACCGTGTGTATCGGACCCACGGGTTAAATTGGCCATACCTCCAATCTCCTTCTCTAGCCATGTGGTGTTGTGCATCCTAGCTTCTCAACCCTACCCTTAAGGTTACGATGTCGGGCCACCATTCGCTAATCCCACCACAGGGTATTTACCATTTCTATTGTTACCATTGCCACACGCCGCATTGGAATCGTGGTAGCCTCGCCGGAGAGGAATAGCCTCTTGTTGACCTTTTTTTTCTGAGTAAATTTCATAAATATCCACACTTTATGGTCGAAAGTTATAAGAAACAATAAGTATTATGATGTGTGAAACATAACCAGCAAGTTTTTATGGTATAAATGTACCATAGAAACCCAAACAAAAATCTCATAATATTTCAGTGTATAAAAATATTTTTAAAGTAGTGAAAGTTAAACCAACATTGTCAATTAAGGAAATAGTGAATCACACTTCGGGGTTTATCCTTTGGTGATAGAGTGTTTACTTTGGACCACTAGTAGTCCAATCTTTTTACTCTAGACTACTAACTCTACTTTGTTCCTATCTGGGTCACCCTATACACACTTGTTGAGCACATCACGGTCTTGAAGTACATGGTTAGAGGAAAAGAGTGAGGGATGGTCAAAGTGCAACAATATTATGCTCCGTGCCACCCGCAGCCGCCTTCGTGCCCGCTCGCATGCGGCTTCGGCTCCTCGGCGTCGCTGCCATACGCGCTTCGGGTGGGGGCGGCACGCGCCGTTCGGCCCGCCGCCTCGGCCTCGGCTCCTCGCCGCGATCCTCAGCCGCGCTCGCGGCCCCCGCCGGTGGCTCCGCGGCGCCGCGTCCACGTCCGGCCCGGACTCAGCCAGCGCCGAGCCGCGGCTCGGCGCCCATCCTGCCGGGGTCCGTCGCCTCGGGGCCACTCGCCCCCCTGGTCCGCCAGCCCACCTCTGCCGCAGAGAGAGAGAAGGGGGGTGAGAGAAGGAGAGAAAAAAATGCGAGGACAAGTGGCCCCACTTGTTTTTATTTTGTTTTTTTCTGACTGTATCGGCACGCGTGTGCCACGTAAGCTGAAAACCGCTTCGAGATCGAGTTAGGGTGGCAATTTATCCAGAGTTTAAGACTTTTGGGGTATCAAATATCGATATTAGTTGTGAGTTAGGGGGCAAATCGAATGCTACCGCAGATAGGGTTGGGGGTGTAATTCGTACTTTTTCAATATAAAATTAGCTAGTCACAAGTGAAAAGACTAACTAAGGGTGAGTTTGAATTACATTTCCATTTGGCTAACCTCAGTATCCCAAGAACTACTAAACAATACCTTTTTCTTTTTGCAAAACTTTCTATAAAAATTTTATTTTAAATTAAATAATATATTTTTCAAATTTATAATAGTTGATACTTAATAATTATATGCTAAGCCCATCAATGGCGCTTCTAGAACGAAGTCTACAGGTGGTCTGAATTAAACTTTACCAATAAAAGGTAGCACAATGTGCAATTTACTTATTAAGAAAATCAACAATTAGAAGTTCCATATAAACTTTATATTATAATTTTAAATGTGCATCCTCAAATGTGTAGGTAGTGGGGTTTCTTCACACTTAAACCTATATTACCCGGATTATATCCATTTACAATAAATGTGTTTTTATTGCGAACTTAGACAGTAAAATGTATCTGTTTTTTTTTGAAATTTGCTCCTTTCCCCTTTTTTGTAGTTTCCTCATTTTTCTCAATTCAGTTTCTGTTTTTTTTTTTTTTTTTTTTTTGCTCTTGTTGCATAAGCTGTGGACTGAGTTGGTCGGTGACCGTCAATCCACAGTGACAGGCTGACACGCGTTCTCCCGCCGAATCATCTCCAGAGCAGGCAGAACCGCGCAAGGCCGAGGGCACTTACGTCATTCACCCAAACGGTTGCTCCAACCCGTTCACCCCAAGAGCAACACGGTCATTTCCTCTGCCCCCCGCAAGCGGCCAACCCGAAAATTTCAAATTCCCTCCTGCCCAACGGCCGTTTTCGAAAGCCGACGCGGCGCGGGGCCGTCCGATGGGCGCGAGTCCGACGGCCCGGGGCGCCGGGCGGGCGGCGTGGAGGGAGCGCGCTGGCCGTCCGATCTCGGCGATCCGGTGCCTACGCCCCGCGCCCACTATAAAGGTCGCCTCCTTTCTAAAGCGACCCTCGCGTCCCCAGTTGCACACCACCGCCTCTTCGCTCCTCTCCTCTTCGGCGCTGCCCCACTACTCGCTTCTCGAGGTAATTACGAGCGGGATATGCTTGGCGTTTTGGTTGCCGGCGCTGGGATTGTGTGGTTTTGTATTGGTTCGTGGTTTGCGGTGGATTGGTTGGGTTTCGTGGCGGATTTGGGGGATTTTTTTGTGTTTGGTGGGGTTCGTTTGCTCGTTCTGTGAGTATTTTTTTTTGGCGAGGTTGCGGATTTTTAGTGTTTTTTTAGGTTCTCAGAGCGGAGTTCGCTTTTCTTTTTGTTTAGATCTGTTTTTTTGGTAAGTTTAGTTGTTTTGCAGTCCACTCGGTGGATTTTGAAGGTTTTTTCTGTGCCATTTTGGGATTTGGTTTGATTTGCTCTCATCAAGCGTGCTTTCACCGAGAACATATCTAGATTCGTTTCGGTTCCCGTTTTGCTGCCTTTTTGTTTTTTTTCAAATTTTGGGCTTTGGATCTGTGTCCTGTTTTGAACTTTTTTGCGTCTCAAATACCGGGGGATTTGTGCTTTTTCAAAAGCAGATCTGGTCCTCCACTTCCATTTCAAACATCCCCCATCGTTTTCTCGCACCTAACCGCGGGAATCTCCTTCGATTGCCTCCCCCTACCTGCAGCACCGACCCGGCGCCATGAGGGAGATCCTGCAATCCAGGGCGGGCAGTGCGGCAACACAATCGCTCCAAGTTCTGGGAGGTGGTCTGCGACGAGACACGGCATCGACCACCGGCCGCTACGTCGGCACCTCCGACTCCAGTCGAGCGCGTCACGTCTACTACAATGAGGCCTCCTGCGGCCGCTTCGTGCCCCGCGCCGTGCTATTGGACCTCGACCGGGCACCATGGACACGTCCGCACCGGCCCTACGGCCAGATTTCCGCCCGACAACTTCGTCTTCGGCCAGTCCGGCGCCGGCAACAACTGGGCAAGGGCTTACACCGAGGGCGCGGAGCTCATCTGACTCGTGTGCTCGATGTCGTCAGGAAGGAGGCTGAGACTGTGACTGCCCCAAGGTCGATTCTTGCAACCACTGTTAAAATGTTGCTTGTTAATTATGTTTCTGATTTCCCGTGATGCGTGTTAGTTCAGATCTGGGTGAAAATAGTTCCAGATTTGGTAGTGTCGGCTGCTTTTTTTTCTTTCTTTTAAGCTATAAATTTATCATGTGATGCTTTAGCTTTTTAGTAGAGTATTTTATTCCTTAGGAGGTTTTTTGTAGCTATATGTGTCACCCTGATATAATGAACTTTAATAATCTTAATGTAGATTCCAAAGTGCTAAATTATTTTGGTCCTTGTTAAAGTTGTGGGTATTATTGACCATTGTGATTTACCCCCTTGTGCTGTGTTACAGCGAGTGAGTCTTTACTTTTGGTATAGTGTTGGCTTCTAATAAGACTACTTGTTGCTATGATTAAGCTTCTGTTGTAGTTCAATCCAGTGTAGATTTTGTTGTCATGTAACATAAATACAGATAGTTTTAATCTGGTAAATTTGATTGTAGTAGTTACAGTTTTTTATGTAAAGCTCTTTAAATTGATCTAGCCTGGGGATTGTTTGATTGTTGTCAGTCTCTTAGCGAGCTGTAAATTGTATTGCTAGCTTGTTATTCTGAATAATTTTAAGCCTTGCTGTAAAGCCATACCATGAAATTATTTCAGCAAGCCTATGGCTCATTATGTTAGCTAGACTGTTGTTATATATATGTTTTGACTTTTTCTGTAATCAGGTTCCAAGTTTGCCATTCCTT
>CM020187.1:14000965-14033283 GCA_009805545.1 Oryza longistaminata | reverse complement strand
TGGTGCCGCCCGCCCCGCCCGAAATTGTAAGAAGCGAACCCCGCCGGCCCGCCCCAGGCGGCAGTTAGGGATACTCCCTCGTAGTCGAGCCTTGCAGCAGCCAGCACCGCGCCGCGGCGGCGGCGGCGCCATCGCCGCCGCTTTAGGTCTCGCCAGTGTTAACGCCTATGCCGAGAGCACAGAGGACGACGTCGTGGTGCTGGTGGTGGTGGTCGTCGCGCTCGAGGGACGAAGCTGCTACAGTACACCCACGCTCCCTCCCCCGTAGCGCGCGCCGCGCCAGGTCATCCTTTCCATCGCCGGAGAGTTCCTTCCCGCCAGAAACGGCCCGGCGAGGCCTGCGGACGACGGACTTCGCCGCCGCCGCCAAGCGGAGGCGCGAGGATGTCGGTGAGCGACGGACGCCCGCGAACAGCGTGGACGGCTCAGGGATTGCAGCGCGAACGGCTCCATCTGCGGCTTCTCCCCACCTCCTCCTCACCTCCATCCCCACCGTCCTCCGGCGACGAACGGCGGCCCTCCATCAACTTGGGCACAACTCGGCGACCTCCACCGCCACCACACCACCAACCTCCTCCTCCTCTCTTAATCAAGAACCGACTAAGACTTCAGATTACTTGGTCCTCCTCTTCCACCTTCCCCTCCCTCCCCGGCGAACCCTGTCCTCCGCTCGCGCGCTGCCTGCTCGCCTGACCCCCTCAACCACAAACGCAAATGACCACGTAACCTAGAGGAGGACTTCTCGCTTGCCAAAAAAGCGCAACAGAGAAGAGAAGCAGCGAGCCAATGCTGAGTTTGGAGGGATAAGGAGGGGGATCTCCTCCCTGTTTCGTTAATCACCCCGACATGACGTGGGCCGGCGTCTTGGGGGGTGACGTGGCGGCGCGCCATGGTCGGCCGGATTGCGGTGTTCGCCTTTTCCTTCGCGTACTCGCATGTGGTGTTTCAACAATGGCTTCCGACTCTTGCCTTTATTCGCAACTGCAAAACCTTGGAATCAAACCCTCGCTTCACCAATTGGCTAAATGGTGGAAGATCTTTTATTGATTCTTCCGCAGCACAGGTTCCTGAAGTTTAAAAGAACATGCAAAAAAAGCAAACAATAAAGCATATCTCTTGCAGTACAAGAAAAAGGGAGAGGGGGCAGAGAGAAACAAAAAGATTTGCAACCTTTTGCTCCACGAGCCTAAAACTGCTGCTTAGCCTTCTCCAAGCTTAGCAGACTCAGTAAGATATGGACCCTTACCGCCCTTTGGGCCTTGCTCCTACCCTTGCCCATCCCTGCGCATTATCGAGTAGGCAACTTCTTGTCACGAGGTAAACAGACCAAATTCTCGCAACATTTGGGCTGTGTGTTCCAGCTCTGAATGTGACCTCCTGTACATGTTTTGGTTCTCATTGGTAACAGGAAACTAATGTTTTCTTACAATATCACAATCGATGTATCTATGCATATAGTAATTCAAATAAGATCTAAAATTCATGGTGATAAACCTTTCCCTATGCTGGAAGTTTCCTTTAGTAGAGAATCTCCCTGCCTTTCCAAGCAATGGTTTTCATCCACGCCACACCGGCTCCCTGTGAGCACCAAAGTTTTAAGTTTTAATCATATGAAGGTGGGAGGAAGACTGTTTTTTAGGGTGGTCGCGTGAGGAAAGTGAAAAAAGGAGAGAGGATGAGAATGTTTTATGAAGAGATTCACGGGGTATTTTGTTGATATAGTGGAGTTCACATCATCGCCGTTGGTATATGTACTAATCCCAGTCGTCGCGCTTCCTATTTTACTCCAGGCAAATTACTAGTTAGAGTTAATGTGTGTTTTATATGATCTATGAAACTCTATCATCTTAATAAAGAGTTTAAATTTCAACTACATGTTATGGTTCAAGTTGCAGAAACCCACACACATTTGTGAGACACTTTGGGCACTTAAAGTACATATTTTTGAATTAGTTTAGTTTCACAAATACACAAACACTATCAGACCTGAAATAAAAATAGACTGCAGTTTACCCGGGAGATTGACGTGGTTGTTCCGAGTCTAGGATGATGACGTTGCACAGAAACCTATGGACTAGGTTAATAGAAGAATGCTCAGTGTCCTATTGGTCCTTAGGTGAATAACGTCACACATCATCCGCGTGGTGAATCATACATCGATAGTGAATGTGAAACACACAACCAAAATAATATATACTCAAAGTGCCAAGCTGTCAGAGGAGTGTGTGTGTCAATGCTATACCTACGTGATGATAAGCAATTGTGAGAGATTTACTCGTTTATAAATTGAGATATACTTGTGTGAGATATTAGAAGAAACACCGTTATAGTGCACTCCAGCAAGAATATTGCATCGTATAGTCTCGTTACAATCAAAATATTTTCGAGCTTGAGCATGAACACAACTGGACTTATATTGTAATCTGATAGTACAATTTGAACATATACAGCTTACTTTTATTTCCTTTTTTTGTGAATATAACGTAATTATATTTTTATCTAGTCGTTTCACCTTGCTCGACAAAAATCTTTCATTTATTAACTTGCTCACATAATTGTTCCTGCTACTATCTCTTTCTTCTCTTTCTCTATTAGTAGGAGTAGCTGCTAAGTGTCCTGTAATCCTGTACTATCAGTTTACTAGCAAAATCGTGCAGATGCGACGTGGTGGGCCATCCCAGCCGACACATCACGGCGCATATATGTGACTGCACTGCACGAAGGCAGTACTACTCAACAATGTCGTCGATACAGGCAAGCCAGAGGGCAGGCACGGCAGATCGATAGTGAGGCACGCAGAAGGGTGAAAACAAACAAGGGTGTGTTTAGTGTCACACTAAAATTGAAGTTTAGTTAAAATTGAAATGATGTGATGAAAAATTGAAAGTTTGGCTGTGTTTAGTTCAGCGCAAAGTTGTGGATTTTGTTGAAATTGGAGACGATGTTGTCATGTGATCTGAAAAGTTGTGTGTGTATGACAGGTTATATGTGATGGAAAAAGAACTGAAGTTTGGATCCAAAATTTTTGGATCTAACACAGCCGTAGGAAAGTTTGATTGAATGAAAAGTTGGAAGTTGAAGAAAAAGTTTGAAACTAAATAAGAACAAAACAAGGGGGTAAAAGTCAAAATGTTTTACCTGTACAACACATGTTTTACAGTTCAACCCCTCTGAAAGTGAGAGGAAAAACTCAAGGGCGGCCACCGACTCGTACGCTCGTTCTTCGTTAGTCTCGCGGGACAGGGAGATTGGGGAATACCGAGGACGCATCGATGGGGCGTGTAGGTACGTACGCAGCAGGCATTCCTTGCTGCTCAGCCTCACTGTGCTCAGGCGTCTTCCTCCAAGACCCGAGTCAAAGCCGCTAGTGAGGGCATGCGAGTGCATTTGACTTGACCGTCATCTTAGGTACTAGTAATTTAGCTTCGCTTCCGTTTCACGATACAAGTCATTCTAAACATTTCACATTTATATTGATGTTTATAAATATAGGAAAAGCTTAAAATGAACTTATATGTGAAACGAGGGAGTATTTTTTCTTATTCCCCTTTCTCTGTAGCAGTTTTTTAATTCACAAGAAATTTTAGGGTTAACTAGATTAATACCCCGTCGTGATGCTGCGGGAAATTAAGTTGCATAATTGTCGACGAGTGGTACTCGTGGACCGGATGAGTTGGGTATTGGCGCGTACGTTGGAACAGAAGAACTACATAATACGACATCAAAACAGACAAAAGGCAAGGATTATATTGGTTCAAGGCCTCTTATCAGGTAATAGCTCTAGTCCAGTTTATATGAGATTGATGATGAGGAATCGCAGATTACAAAGGAAGTAAACGGAACAGACGATGTACCGACGAGATCGTAGTCGATGAATTGGACGAGATCCGGCGACTTGGCGCTATATGTACTCGGCATCGTGAACTTATGGTGGGATGTGTAGGCGATGAAATTCGATGCCTTGCACCCTCCTGGGGTTCCTTTTATACTGTGGATCATCTTGACCCAAGTAAGGCCTGGAGATATTTTGATCTGGACGGTATAACAGAATATCTATCCCTTCCGAGATAGGATTTTGGAAATCACTTATCTTGTAGAGATATTTCTGTAATTTGCAAACAGATTCCAACAACGTATTGGAAACAATCGCTTTACGTGTAAGGTATAACCTATTCAGTATATCCATAAGTCGTAGGATAGAGGTATGCTTATCCGTAACCCTGACAATAATATATACAAATAAGATGCAATATGAATAATTAAAAACTAAACAAATTGATACTTTATGAATTTTGAGTCAAAAAATAATTGAGATTACTTGGTGTTATGAGAGAAGAAAGACGTGACAATTTTGAAACATAGATCTATCATCCAATAGCTTAGAAATAATTGGAGTGATGTGGCTTAATGGAGAAAAAGAAATAGCATTAAACAACACTTAGTGGGGATGAAACTATAAAATAATAATATAAATAATTAGACTAGGGCAGGATATAGAGAAATGCCATAGAGGTCTTCCGGCTAGCTGCCACAAAGTGAGGACTAGAACGACCTGGGTTTAAATATCTCACTCCTTTTAATTATTATATAGTAGTTAAATCCTACTATTCGCCGTCTTTTACTAGGGGTATGATATAACGATTACACTTGTGTGGCGGCCCAAAACTATAGAAACTGTGAAAGATCAGAAATCGGTATATATGTTGCTCTCTGATTCAAATAGATGGAAAATCAAAATTTCAAACAGTGTTTGAGTCGAGATAAAAATAAGTAATCCATACAAAGCCTAAGTAACGAAGGGACTGCAGAGAGTCGGCTATCGGCGATTCACTTAAATAGTACTTATAAACTTGGAAAAACTAACATGTTTAGGAAACAGATTATTATTTTTGCTCTAAGGGTGTCGTTTGAGAATAATGGAAAATAGAAATGTTGGCATTGGGATTCAGAAATGAATGAGAGAGGTTAGGATTAAAATGAAGATGAGAGATAAAATGTTATAAATTTAAAGATGTCTTTTGATATGGGCTGGAAACCGATTTCCCATCCCATTAGCTTGGAGGAGGCACTGGATCTGGAATGGGCACACTCCTGATCTCCAAGATCAGAGAGGAGTACCCTGACCGGATGATGCTCACATTTTCTGTCTTCCCTTCACCAAAGGTCTCAGACACAGTTGTTGAGCCTTACAATGCAACTCTCTCTGTCCATCAGTTGGTGGAGAATGCTGATGAGTGCATGGTTCTTGACAATGAGGCACTTTATGACATCTGCTTCCGCACCCTCAAGCTGACCACTCCTAGCTGTAAGTTAATTCTTACTCTGGTTCTAACTAGTGGCATATGCTGTTCAGATTTTCAAAGATGTATTTGGTAACTTAGTTTCATTCCAATGTCAATGCTAGCTTTGGTAGATCCATGTATCTTGTGTGGATCTTGCTATCCATTATTTGCAGTCCAATTTGCATGGTCCCAAGCCCAGCATGATCTACCTTGCCTTGTTTAATTATGAGGCCAGTTACATCTGATTCCCCTTGCTGGTTCGGTGGTTTAATTTATTTGCACCCATCGTACAGATCAAACATGTTTCCTGTACACATTATTGCATCATAATTCAGTAGTTGGCATGACAGTGCCACCTACTCCTACATAAGGGCATCAACTTTTCTTAGGAATGTTGTTGAGTGCATCATGTACTACTATCTTTACTTAACCATAATTATTTTTGATTCATGTTGAAAACTGTCTGGACTACAGTCTCTGCCTGTAAAGTTGCTATAGTGTTTTTATCCTAGTTTTGCTAACCTAAATTTTTCATATGAACAGTTGGCGACCTGAACCACTTGATCAGTGCTACAATGAGTGGAGTTACTTGCTGCCTTCGCTTCCCTGGTCAATTGAACTCTGACCTCCGCAAGCTGGCTGTGAACTTGATCCCCTTCCCTCGCCTGCACTTCTTCATGGTGGGCTTCGCGCCACTCACCTCGCGTGGCTCGCAGCAGTACCGCGCCCTCACTGTCCCTGAGCTCACCCAGCAAATGTGGGACGCCAAGAACATGATGTGCGCCGCCGACCCGCGCCACGGCCGCTACCTCACGGCCTCCGCCATGTTCCGCGGCAAGATGAGCACCAAGGAGGTGGACGAGCAGATGATCAACGTCCAGAACAAGAACTCGTCCTACTTCGTCGAGTGGATCCCCAACAACGTGAAGTCCAGCGTGTGCGACATCCCGCCGCGCGGCCTCTCCATGGCGTCCACCTTCATCGGCAACTCCACCTCCATCCAGGAGATGTTCCGCCGCGTGAGCGAGCAGTTCACCGCCATGTTCAGGAGGAAGGCCTTCTTGCATTGGTACACCGGCGAGGGCATGGACGAGATGGAGTTCACCGAGGCCGAGAGCAACATGAACGACCTCGTCTCCGAGTACCAGCAGTACCAGGATGCCACCGCCGACGAGGAGGGCGACTACGAGGACGAAGAGGAGCAGGTCCCCGAAGACGAGTAAGCTCGCCGGAGTTTCTCCCGGGATCCCCATCTTGAGTGTCGCCTGTTGTGTCCTACCGTTTGGGCTATCTTTATTATTGTTTCGGTATGATGATGCTTAATTGGTTAATATGTGCTTTTGGGTAATGTAGTAGTAGTACAATGCTCTGTGGTCACGTAGCGCCGCTGATGCTACTGCCACATTAATCCGTTTCACCTACCAGACCATGTTTGGATTCGTATGCTATCGCATATGTTTGGGGAGTGTATTGGATTCTTGTACTGGCTTTGATTGCTCCCGTTGCTGTCTCTTGTCTTGCTGCATCGATGAGAATCTTTGCTGCTGCTTTGTTGCTGTCTGCCGTCTGCTGTTGAGTGGTGCTGCGCTGTGGTGATTGCCTCGTCTCAAAACAGACTGCAATCTCAAATCTGGTCCCCGGTCTGCCGCTTGCGCACGCTACTTGTCCTTTTTATTCGTTGATGCACAGCAAGTTCTCTCCCATCCTCAAGCTGCTGCGTTCACGGTGCAGGCCCGTGCTAGGTAGTTTTTCCATCCTCCAAGCCGGCGTTCACGGGCTCACGGCGCAGGCCCTTGCTAGTTTTTTTTTTTTTATTTTATAGAAAAAACTTCAGGCCCTTGCTGCTTGCCACAACGCTTGTAGTTGTAGCTGGCGCCGGCCAACTCCGTTCAGTCAGAGTTCTGGTGTGGCATTATTTTCTTATGTCGAAAGTAGTACTATGTCGTGTTGTTTTCCGATTAAAATACATATTTTATTTCGGTTTACATTAGCATATTTTTTTTACTACTAAAAGGTGTTTTTTTTTATGAAAACTTACTATTTTTTGGGTTTGTAATAATTAAAACTTTAAAGGTTGTTAGTTTGACATACCTACAATCCCACATTGCCAAAGCGTGCCATACTTCTATGGCTAACATGTCTAACTTGTGGCAAAAAAATGAAGTCACACTTTAGCCATAGAGTAAACTTGTCTCACTTTTATGTATCAATGACATATGAAACCCATGTCATGATGAAACAATATTGTCATAAGTGCGATATGAACTGAACGGACATCTATCTTGGTCAAACTGTCTAACTTGAGTTGTGATATGGTGAGGTAAATTGTGGTAGTGAACTAAATAACCCCTTAATAACTTTCTTGTTTCCATGTCCTAATTTCACCTTTGGTAAAAACAGAGAACACGACCAATGCCCGGTCTCCCTCCACCTTTGACCTTGTCCCACACACAAAGGCTAGCTCGGCCCACCTGTCCCCACCTGTGTGGAGCGTCTTCCTCCTCCAGCCACCCCGGTGCCCTGCCATGGCAGCCCTAGGGGCTTTGCTCGCTCAATGGGTGCCGTTGCGTGGATCTCCGTGGAGGCTGCTTTCATATAAATAGGTGATGAAATGGGTTTTGATTATTCAGAAGCTTATCAACGTAAAGATGGGCTGTTTAGGGTTTTCGTTTGTACCAAACTAAGCTAAGTGGTGTTCACTAGGTGCATGATGAACCCGCCCCCCCCTAAAAAAATACAAAACAAATCAAGTGCAATAAATTTGTGGGCCACAACGCTTGTAGTTGTAGCTGGCGCCGGGCCGCCGGCCAACTCCGCTCAGTCAGATCACTAGCGTCGGTTCTGCTGTGGCATTATTTTCTTATGTCGAAAGTAGTACTATGTCGTGTTGTTTTCCGATTAAAATACATATTTTATTTCGGTTTACATTAGCATATTTTTTTTACTACTAAAAGGTGTTTTTTTTTATGAAAACTTACTATTTTTTGGGTTTGTAATAATTAAAACTTTAAAGGTTGTTAGTTTGACATACCTACAATCCCACATTGCCAAAGCGTGCCATACTTCTATGGCTAACATGTCTAACTTGTGGCAAAAAAATGAAGTCACACTTTAGCCATAGAGTAAACTTGTCTCACTTTTATGTATCAATGACATATGAAACCCATGTCATGATGAAACAATATTGTCATAAGTGCGATATGAACTGAACGGACATCTATCTTGGTCAAACTGTCTAACTTGAGTTGTGATATGGTGAGGTAAATTGTGGTAGTGAACTAAATAACCCCTTAATAACTTTCTTGTTTCCATGTCCTAATTTCACCTTTGGTAAAAACAGAGAACACGACCAATGCCCGGTCTCCCTCCACCTTTGACCTTGTCCCACACACAAAGGCTAGCTCGGCCCACCTGTCCCCACCTGTGTGGAGCGTCTTCCTCCTCCAGCCACCCCGGTGCCCTGCCATGGCAGCCCTAGGGGCTTTGCTCGCTCAATGGGTGCCGTTGCGTGGATCTCCGTGGAGGCTGCTTTCATATAAATAGGTGATGAAATGGGTTTTGATTATTCAGAAGCTTATCAACGTAAAGATGGGCTGTTTAGGGTTTTCGTTTGTACCAAACTAAGCTAAGTGGTGTTCACTAGGTGCATGATGAACCCGCCCCCCCCTAAAAAAATACAAAACAAATCAAGTGCAATAAATTTGTGGAAGAAGATCAGGGGCAAGGAACATGCCTCCACATCACGGAGCATGTCAATTGGAACCCGGATACAGAGTTTAATCACTATCTCAACACCAATCACACAGAAAACGATTGAACACTTGATGGTGAAAATGTTGATCTCCTTGAGTGGTAGAAAGAGAAAGAACAAACTCTTCCTGTGCTAGCTCAGTTTGCACATGATGCTCTACTAGTTCTGGCATCATCTGTCTCTTCGGAGCATGCATTTAGCGAGGCTAGAATAATTATTGAAGAACGAAGGTCATACCTTGCACCTGAGACGGTTGAGGCAATCTTTTGCCTTAAAGACTGGATGGAAGATGATGCAAGGATGCAACACAGACTAGAGGATCCAGAGATTGCCGATGCAGTGGCAGACACGTTGGCGGAATTCGGCATCAACACTAATGCCGACGGTGTCAATCAAAACTAATAATTTAATGAGTGAATTTTACAAAACTACATGTTTTATAGTTCAAGTTGCAGAAAACCATACACATTTTGACACTTGGCACTTAAGTACATATATTTTGGTAGTTTAGTTTCACAAAACCACACTATCGATGAATGGATTCACCCGTGAGATGACGTGGTTGTTCTATCTAGGATGAGGACGTGGCATCCTATTAATTTTGTGCGATGGCTGGTAATAGGGATGACATATCCTCGTCCTAGGTGAAACAGTTACATCATCTCGTGGGTGAATCCATTCATCAATAGTGTGGTTTTGTGAAACTACACAACCAAAATATATGTACTTAAGTGCCAGGTGTCAAAGTGTGTGTGGTTTTCTGCAACTTGGATCACAAAACGTGTAGTTTTGTGAAATTTACTCTAATTGAGTTTAATATACTTCCTCCGTTTCATACTATAAGACTTTCTAGCATTGCTCACATTCATATATATGTCAATGAATCTAGGTATGTATATATATCTAGATTCATTGACTAGATTCATTGACATCTATATAAATATGAGCAATGCTAGAAAGTCTTATAATATGAAACGGAGGTAGTATGTAATAGTAGAAGCAAGTTGTTCTACTCTTTTTCTTACCGGGGAAACCCTACTCTAATGTGTAAGTTTTTTAACGAGACAACAACTTTATATCTATGTTATGAATAAATTTGTTTCCCCCAATTTTTATGCCAGTTATTTGCAGGCAGTGTGAGAAAAAAATACAGTGCATATTTTTAGATTAGGTAAATCAAATCTTAGTATTACAGAGCCGGCAAAAAAGTGTGTGACCCTCGTTTTCCCTATCAAAATTTCCCTCTATTTCAGATTACAGGCAGCAGTACTAGGTCACAGTCCATCAGCAGGCAGCTGGCAGCAGGTGAGCAGCGAGCTCATCGACATCGGGCATTGAGGCATTCAGCCATTCAGCTTGAGCAGCTTTGACTGAATGACTGCTTCTATTCCACGTGAGGAGCACGACGAGGAAGCCGCACGCCGCCGTGATCAACACCAGCAGCAGCGCCGCCTCCGTCGCTGTCAGTGTCACTTCCGCCGCCACCCGCCCTCATCCCCGATTCCCCGGCGTGCCTTCGCGTTCGCGGCGTGGTCCGCGCGAGCTGCTCCCGGCTCCACATCTTCTGGGCCGTGTTGGCACGGTACGGCACGACGAGCACGGCCCATTTTGGCACGAAGCACGATGGGCCGTGCCGTGCTAGCCCGGCACGGCTCTAAGTTTCACCCAGCTCTACGACCCGCCATGGCAGCCCTAGCCCCTAGGGGCCTCGCTCGCTTGCTCGATGCCGCGGCAATAAGTTTAGTTTGGGTCTCTCAATTTGTTGTCGAATCCGAAATTTGTCCATGAGCCATAAAACTGGATAGAACATATCCCATAACTTCCAAACTAGTGTAAACTAGCGCGGCTGGTTGGTTCGCCGTGGTTCGCATCAGCCGACGTGAGTTCCACTCCTAGGGAGCGAATTTTCCCGTTGCCTCACCGGGGTTTTTCCCTAGCTCCCAGGGATCACGTTTAGGTGGTCCCACTAGGGACTAGGGTACACAGGCGTGCGTGTTTAGTGGTATTGCACGTTTCCCGTGCACTTTGGCCTAGTGCCTCCAATCTAAATCCTAGTGTGTGTTAGGGACACGGACGGATGTGTGCGCGTGTGTTGTGGTGTGAGTGTAGTGTATGTTCGTGTGCGTCCTAAGTTGTACCCTCTCAAAATTTTCTTTCATTCCCTTTCTCTTTCTCTTTCCTCCTTTATTGCATCTTCTCCTCTATCTCTTCTCTATTAGTGACCGCGAGAAGCTGCGCGACAACTCGGCCACCGACGAGATCCAAGGCTGGCACCCCAAGCAAGAGAGATCCAATCACTGACAGGACCGAATCACCGACGCGAAATAGCGAGATTGGAGGGGGAACCCCCGAAGCCCACACCCACCGCGTCCGCCGCACATAGCACTGCTGCCGGCAACAATGACGAGTTCTCCACAATTGCGCGTAGGGGTGCCAATGCGCCGTGCAGCGCTGTGTTTTTCTTGGATTTCAGGACAGCGTTGCTCCAAACCCCCCTCCTCTCCTTTTACGTGTTCGCGAAAAAAAATTCTTCTCCGCTCCCTCTTCCTCTCCTTTTTCTCTTCTCCCTCTCCCTCCTCTCCCTAAGAAGGGGGCACATCTGCTTCATCCCTGCTCCTACCAGGGATGGAGAAGAAGGTGAAGGTGGAGGTGGAGGGGAGCTCGCGGTCCACATCCTAGTAGAGCGAGCCGCCTCAAGCGACGTCGACCACCTGAGACATCACACAAGCTTGTAAGAATGAGGGATTCTTACAAAAAAAATCTGGAAAAATCAAAGTTCCTTTGAAAGTCAGGATTTTTATGTGGTTACTGGTCAAGGAGAGTATTTTAACCAAAGACAATCTAATTCAAAGGGGGTGGAAGAAGGGGAATGATTTGTGTCAGTTTTGTGAACAAAAGGAAACAATCCAGCATTTGTTTTTTGAATGTCCTAAGATTTATTTGGAATGTTGTGATTTGTGCTTTTGATATGAAACAGATTAAAGACCTGAAGCACATGCTAAGTTTTTGGATTCAAACATGTGATAAAACCACAAAACAATTAATGTTAGTGGGTGTGGCAGCTGTAATCTGAGCTATTTAGAAAGCAATAAATAAAACCTGCTTTGATCATATTTTACCAAATAGTCCTGTTGATATTCTTTATAAAACGCTTGCTCTCTAATGTCGGATTAGGCCATTTTGCAGAATTCGGGGGAAAGGCAAGGAAAGTTGCAATGGGGAGTACAACTGCTAAAACAAATAGTAAGTGAAGTTTTCAAGTCACAATTTGGATGGCGCTTTGGACAGAGAAGATTGCTCAATAGCTGATGGCATAATAGGGCTTTTTAGAGCGGAGGATGAAGATAGTTGATCCTTCTGGTTTTTGGATAGTTGATCCTTCGTAGGTCTGAGTAGCAGATGTGGGGGTCTTTTTTCAGGAAAAAAAAACTAGCTTGTGCTTTAGGCACGATGTCATCCTCTGCTTTTGTTGAGCACCTGGGAGGTTTACCTCTGAGGTTCAGACTCTGCTCTGGTAAAGAATCTCTACATTTCTCTAATGGAAATGGAGGGCTTTGCCCTTTGCTTAAAAAAAAAAAAACTTATGTTTGCACTAAATTTTTATCAATCAATCCAAGAATCTCCATACACTCTGCAACTATCAACTAATCAGCAGTTTAATTTTCAATTTTCACACGCAGATTATTTTGGTTGAGTTGTTTAACTAACGCGTACTTTTCAATTTGACCTTACATGTTTGTGGAGTAATATGTTTCATATTAACTATATTGTTATTTTTTTAAATCTTTTTATAACTATATAGATGACATGCAAGCAACGAGAGGATATCCCCGGGGATATCCACTCGTTTCGTGCATGTCACATAAATAGTTATAAAAATTTTGAAAAAAATTCACAAGATAGAGTAATATGAAATTTATCACTCCATAAACATGCATGTTAAAATTCAACTTCTACAATTTGTAATATAAAATAACAAATATAACTGCGAATGTTGTTGCAACTTATAGAAGTCGAATTTGACCTTACATGTTTGTGGAGTGATATATTTTATATTAATCTATGTTATCAATTGTTTTTAATTTTTTTATAACTATTTAGATGACATGCATGGAATGAGTGGATATCCCCTCGAGGGATAAAAAAAATCCACATCCTGAATGAACTGCTGATCAATGGATGGAGGTGAGTACCTGGGGGGCTGGGCGTAGAGGAGGTGCAAGAAAAAGAGCTTGGGGGCATGCACCTTGTCATAGCAAAGTTGGCGGAGGCGATCGGAGAAGTCGTCGCGGAGCCGGTCGTTGAGGGCGCGGTCGCACTTGACCTCGCGATTCGGACGCCGCAGTTGTGAGTTGTTGCCACTTGATGTAGGGGCGACACGCTGCGGCAGCGGGGGCGTCGACATGAGGGATGCAGCTGGCGATTGAGGTAATTAGTGGCTTCGTATAAAAAAGTACCAGCACACAAGTGGGCATCTTTAAGAGGAAGAAGTTGGCGGTGACAACCAAGTGTGGTAGGCATCCCTAAGGGGAAGAAGTTGGCGGTGACAACCAAGTCACTGACCCCGGTTCTGACTTGTCTCATATCTAACTTGATTGGGTAGGTTTCATTTCCTATGGGATAGGGGATGGAAACTATCTAACTTGATCAGATAGGTATAACCACCTATGGTTATGCAGTGTAGAGACCATTCACTTTTCTAGTCAGTGACTTCACTTTACTTTAAACGTGATCCGGGCTAGAAAAGAGATACAAAATCCTGACGAAGAAATACCAACCACATAATAGAAGTAAAGATGAACATTTATAGTCTAGAGAGCCTGACCAGTGACTGCGTGCGTGCGCGTGGCCGTCCGGCAGGCGAGCATCGCCACAGGCCACAGCTCGCTGCCTGCATGCGATGATCTGATTAACCGCACGGGCCGAGAGTCCGAGAGGCTCACTCGCGAGGCCGTACATTAATTAATTCATAAACGATTAATAATATACCCTCTGTCCAAAAAAATCGAATCTAGGATTAGATATGACAATCTAGTATAACAAATCTAGAGAGAGATATGTCCAGATTCGTAGTATTATAATGTATCATATTCCGTATTAGATTGGTTTTTTATGGGACGGAGGGAGTACGGAATAAACCATATAGCTGAGTGATCTATGTAGATATAAATTTAACAGTGACAATATTTTTAAAAGCTACTCCCTCCGGTTTCTTATTTGTTGACGTTTTAGGCTTGGGATTTGGGACCTGATGAGGACTGCTAATTCTTGATGATGCTTTAGGATCGATTAGCCTGCTGGTCATCTTAGACCTGTTTATACCCCCTGCATGCATGAATTCCATTAGAACAGATCGGGCCGCCTCAGTGGTGAACTTGTCTGAATTGCTCCTCTATTAATGCATATACTTGCTTGTTAATGTCTGTAAACTAGCTTGTAAATCGAATAGGAGATTTATTAAATTGATTTTGTATGTTGAGTTGTAAGTATGAACGATGAAACTGAAGAACAATATTTTTTTGAAAGAAATATGAACAATAATTTTGGTCTCGAGCTGCAAATGAAATACACCTGTCACTTGATATTGCACTCAAAACAGTTTGCAGCAATTGATGTGTTACTAAAGCACGTCGACCTATATAGAATAGAGTGACAGTAAGTCGTGAACAAAATATTGGTGCTTTATTTATTCCAGCTGTAAGGGAGTAGATTTCATTTTGGCTGTGCAGAGAAAGATTAGTGATGGTGCTTTATAAAAAAAGCTTTAGTTTGCTGTGCATGTATGGCTTGCTGCCCTGGCGAACTGACCATTGATATTTAGATATGATTTAGCATGACATCTTCTGGTAGGATAAGACAAATGCGATATATTTTGACAAAAATAGACAGGGGCTGCATTAACATTGGAGTTGGCTTCTTTTGCTAGTTTGTCAGCTAACTTGATTATGTCCATAGGAATCCACATGACCTGCAAAAGAGATTCAGGAATTGTGGCAACAATCTGACTACAAATAGGTCTTAATAAGCTCCAATGACCTGGCTCCGTTTCGAATCTTCCTTTTTTAAGAGTTTCGACAATGGTAGAATTATCAGAGAGGAGCATGTAACCGAAGTCATTGTGAAATACACAAATGCATATATTCTCCAGTGGTGCTGAAAAAAGAAACAGAGTACTGAAACTACTGGATGATGTGCAACACAAAATTTGACTGTACAGCTGAAACGAAAACAGAAAAATTATCTCTGAACAACCATTTTCAGAAAATGTATTTTAGTATAACAATAGTGCCGCCATAACGGATACATTCAAGAAATGTAGCATAGAATTACCTTTGCTGTGGAGGTGAAATCGATCCCACATGCTTTCAACAGGTTCCTCCATTTATCCTGGATCAGGAGACATCATGAGAATAATATTTGACTAGCACCATCTAACAATGAAGTTATTTTGCGTGCAATATATCACAAAGCAACAAAGCATTAGACCTTCAGATGGACAGAAGTTCGAATGGATGTGGAGAAAAAATCTCTCTTCAATTCTGTCCATCGTCCAACCCCATGCTTGGAAACACCTTGTACCAAATTTTTTACTTCTTTGATTGTCCAGTGATCATTATTTTTTCTTAGAGGACATCTTTTGTCTCTAGTGGTTCCAAAGCATAGTTGTTGCTGTGAAGGGAAAAAAATAATTATAGAAGATATTGTCCATTGATGGATAATAGCATATCGAAAATCTGAACTTAAAGAGGGTACAATATAAAGCATTGAACTTCAGCAATGGAACTCTGTGAACAAAGTACATGTCTATGCCTAAAAAATATAACTTTTTCATAGAATTATAGCACAGGAAGCACTGACTTTCCTCTCTAAAGGAATGTATCCACTTTCTTACCAATGGAAAAGCCCGTCTCGTGCGAGCACCTCGTGATGGAAATGTCTGTCTCTTGCGAGCACCTCGTGGGCCACGTTTACAACCGTCCTTTGGTATGAAATCTAAAGCAATCAATATGTTTCAATAAGTTCATGACTAATTGTATACTGATTTATATTAGTGGAGAGACCTCATTATTCATACCTATAAGATTTAGTATGGGATATGTAGGTGTTTGGACTGTTATGGAGCCTTCCGCTGCGGGTGAACAAGATTGACCTGCTAATAGAGTTCTACAGATGTGATGAGCATGTTAAAAGACTGAAAATAGACAATAGTTCCTAAACATTTTACCTGCTAACCATTTGTCCAGGTCTGCTTCATCTTGGGGCCCTTGTAACAAATGGTGGATGTCATCCTCATGTGCTGGTTGAAATATATCCTCCATCTGCAATGAAGAAATTAAACAAGGTACTGATACTTATTTTTTATATGTATATCTGAGATGTGTACACAAAATCAAATGGATGTATCAAATAATGGTGCATAAAAAATGCAATAAAGCAAAAGAAAATGGTCATCCCAGGGGCTCAGGCAAAAGTGTGCTGCAAATACCACCAAATACCTGAATAACTTACTCTTGATCACCCTAAAAGACATAGATTGTGTAATTTCAATTTTACAGAGGTGGGCTGTGACTGTGAACCCCTTTAACCTTGTTTCGTTAATCCAAAGAAGAAGGAATTGAGGGGATGATTCCACACCCACATCCCACATCCTTCTCATCCTCTTGTGGGAGAATTAACCGAACAAGGCCCAGTCTAAGTTTAAGCATCTCCTCTATCCTGTAGAGCATATAGAACACATACAGGCGGTAACAAGTAAATCCATAAAAATTGCAATTTTTGAAGAGGCTCCTACTTTTTTTAAATAATGAAATTAAAAAAATATTCCGCATCCTACATCCAAAGCGAGATGTAGAATAGCCTTTAAAAATCACAAAAGGGCGCCAAGAAGTTACCAACAACATAACCGACCAAGAAAGTATTGAAGAGAGCGCTCCATATCTTCTTTTTAGATAAATTGATATAAAAAAACTTCTGGCATCTATATTCAAGCGGTGTACATAGCTCTTCAAACATCACAAAAACCCGGACAAGAAGTACAAAACGCAGATGATAAGGAAATACTACCATAGGAAGATGCTCTTATGGCAGTAGCAGCAGTGAAGGATTCAGGCCTTCAAAATCACACGAACGGGCGACACTGATGTACTGTACTACAGTAACAAGTGCAAATACTGTACGACTACATCATCGTCATCCATATATACACACGAAATATTCCCAGTTCCATTTCTTGAAACTAGCGCCATTTTCAAAACAAACCAAGCAGAATTCTGCTTCAACATTCTTGAGGTCCAGAACATAGATATAATGTTCCAATTGCTTCTTCTCCTAAAAAAAAACACAAACCATTGCTGAGTACCTACAGAGATATCAAGACAAAACTTTTTGGCAACACCATCCACCATTAGCGTTGTTACTGCCCAAGGAAAAACAAAACAAGATCAAGCGAGAGCCAGAAAAAAAGTGGGGGCTGCGCTCTGCCCTGGCTTAGAATCAGGAAGAAGATCGTCTGAAAGGAAAGCTACCCGTCTAGAAAGATCTGGCAAGAAGATCGTCGACGGCCGCCGGATCCTCCTGCCCGCCGCCGCCGTCCGCCACCGTCCGCCGGGAAAGATCGCCGGCGCGCGCCGCTCGCAGCTCCATCGCCTCCCCTCCGGCTCTCTCCCTCCTCCAAACCCTCCTCCGATCCACAAGCCGCCGGCTGCCAGCCTTCTCTCATGCGCCAGCTGATGCAGAGCTCCCCTGCGACTGCAGATATAGAAAAAGAAAGAAGAAAACTGAACTGGAATAAAAACGCAGACTTTTTTGTTTTTCACCGGGATAACTAAGCACAGCCCACATTCATCATTCCGAGCCAGAAAAGAGAACCCAAATCTTTCTCCAACCTCTCTCCACGAGTGAGAAACGAGATGAGCAAAACCAGGTAGTAACCATTATACAAGAAAGAAAGCAGGAAGAGCCTAAGAAACACAACAATCACCCTCACCTCACCCACTGGAAGCGATCCCTTCAGCCGCGCGCGGCGCCCCCGCCTGACGCGACTGGCTCCGCGCAGATCGCCGAGGAAAGACTTCGCGAGATGAGCGAGCAGAGCGGGCGGCGGCGGAGGGGAGGAGGGAGGCGCGGCGAGAGGGAGGAGGCGAAGAAGACCGAGAGAGAAAGAGAGAGAGAGAGCGCGGTGTTTACGCGACCGCAAATGGACGTTTATAGTATTTTACAGGGATGGGAGGAAGTAAAGGACGGAGGTTTCGGAACAATCCGGACACCACAAGTCCATACAACACACCCCGGATCTCCCATCAGCCATTTTCAATCCAAGACACTAAAACAATCCATTTGTTTAATTTTAAGACAGTATCCTTCCTCCGGTTTATTTTAATGACCGCTGTTGCATACATGATGACGACGCTCATACAAGATAGTATCCCTCTTAGGGCCTTCTTATTTTGTCATTATAATATATTAACAATAAATAAATGCATGTTTACTTTATTATATGAGTGTTTGCGAAAGACACAAATCTAGTATATGTTTTTTTATTTTGTTAACACTAATAATTTTTAACAATTATTAATGGTCAAACCGTTATAAAATAATTTATAACGTCAATTTTTCCCAAAACGGTCACATTATATATTAGAACTAGAGGCGAGCACTGACACTACTCTTGCCAATGCAAACACTACATTCCATACTTAAATTAATGCCGTCACTAATCTTCAACTGATTGTTTTGGAATGTTTGTGGAAACCCATGTCTTGATGCAAGACACGGTTTCCTTCTCGTTTCTCATTTACTTCACTTGCCACATTATTTGTTCATCCTCAGGTGGCAAGCCTTATTAGATTGCTATGGACATTTTCCAAGTCATTGGGTTGGGAATGGCCTCATCATCTGGATAAAGGATTGTTTAGGGGCCGCCTAAGATGTGATCGATCGCCCATCCACCCCTATACACTCTCTCCCCCCTTCCTCCTCCTCTTCTTTCTCTCCCTAACCTACCACCCAATAATTTTTTCAAAAAATAAAAAAACCAAAGTTAGAAAAAAATTCTATGTATAGAATATACTATAATCATAAAAAATAATATTTAAAATTTCACAATTTAAAGATTTGAGTATACGCGCGTAATATAAACTTTTGACTTATATAAACTTTGGGGTCGAAAACTAATAATTTGATATTCAAATTCAACATTTGAAACGGTCGGTGGTATTGTAAACTTTTGACATTCATAAACTTTGAGCTATATTCATTTTATGGTGTTATAAAAGCTTTAGATGTATAGAAATTACTATAAATAGAAAAAATAATTTGAATGTCCACAATTCAAAATTGAAGAAGTACCGGATATAATCTCAAATTCAAATTTAAAATCGGGTACGTTTAAACTTTGGACTTATAAAGCGTTTGGTGGTCTATAGAGTTACCCTTCAAGTGGTATAAACTTTAGAATGTATGGAAATAACTATATATAAAAAATTATTGAATTTCAAATTTCAAATTTGAATCGGATATAATTTCAAACATTCAAATGTAGACTCGTGCGTATGTAAACTTTTGACTTATAAACCGTTTGGTCTATAAAACTTTAGGTATAATTAAAGCATTTAGATGTATTAGCAAAATACTATATATAAAAAATATTGAATTCAAATTTCAAATTCTGAGATCGGTATATAAACTTTTGATTTATAAACTTTTGGCCTGTCTATAAACCTTTTGATGATGTATAGAAATCACTATATATAAAATATTTGAAATCAAAATTCAAATTTGAATCGGCATACTAGAAACTTTTGAATTTATATACTTAGGTCCTCTAAACTTTAGATGTGTAATACTTTGAGGTTGTACAAACTTTAGGGTACATATAAATTAACTAAAATAGAACAAGTAATGCGGTGCCAAAAATGGACACCAGGTGGGACGGGAGCGGGATCTGAATTCTGATTTCGCTTAGGGGCGATCAATCGCCGCTTAGCTAATCTCGCATTGTTTACGGCCCTTGTCCTAGTTCTCAATTTTGTTTCTTTACCCACACACTTCACATCGATCTTTGAACACCATGCATGGAACATTAAATATAGATAAAATGAAGAAACTTAATTGCACATTTTGCTCATGCGAAATTCGCGAAACGAATCTTTTGAGCCCTAGGAGTAGTCCATGATTAGCCCGCATCAAGTGCCTCATAAACTAACCCACATGTGCTAATGACGGAGTTAAATTAGGCTTAAGAAATTCGTCTCGGGTGGTTTTTCCAAGGCGAGTTTATGAATACCATTAGTTTTTTTTCATTTCGGTTCCCGAAAACGCGCGTCCGACATCCGGTCAAACATTTAATGTGACACCTAAAAATTTTCTTTTCGCAAACTAAACGCCCAATAATGGTGGTACATGTAGCCAAACGTCAAATCATTATAAACTTCATCGTTTATTATTCTCTTATTCTCCTTCACAATTAGGAGTACAACCTTTTGATTTTTCGTTAACACATTTCCTAAATCGCTAAACGGTAATTTTTTCAAAAGAATTTTATCACATTAGTTTCTTTTAAAAATTAAAACAATCTATTATTTAAATATATATAATTAAATACTAGATTAATTATGCACTAATGATTTGTATCATTTTACGTGTCAAAAAAAACTAAACTCTAACTGCAACTCGAATGCAACCTTGAGGATTGCCGGTATGTTTACTGTCGTTTGTTTAAACATAGAGAAAATTTAAATAACTATAATTTTGTTGACTAAACTATCAATTTGTTGTAATATTAGGAAAAAATTTAAAATTGGCTACAATAGCATCATCGATATATTATAAAGTTACAGTTGTGTTCGATCCATAAACCGACTCCACATGTCACTCAGATTATTCATGCCTGGGGAGGAACAAGAAGCCACATCACTGTGCCACGTCATCACCTGCATTATAGAGGCACTCAAGTGCAAGCTCCGGCATAGGGGTCCTAGCCCAAAAAATTGAACCAAAGACATCCATTCCTACAGTGCTAGTAACCTATTTTGTGTGGCCTAATTGAATGGAGGTGCTGTGAAGGATACAAAGCCCATGACGCCGGGTGACCCAAGCAAATAGGGCAACATGAGCGGAAGGCGAAAAAAATTCCTCACCTATCCTTCCAGCGCTTCGTCTCGGCCCTCCATTCCATCGCCTCTTCGCTTCCTCCCTCCTCGCCCGCACCCACCGCTCCTCCTCCCCGTCGCCGCGGCGCTCCGCTCTGGCCGCCGCTCATCCGATCCACTTCGACTCTCCCATCCACCCCGTGGACTTGGCGGTGGCGGCATATGTGGTGGTCGATGCGGGCAGGAGCCCTGGCCCCCGTGCAGGACACCTTGACGACGGCAGACCCGAGAGTGGCGAGGAAGGTGGGGACGGGACGGCGCGACGCCGACAGGCGCCGGTGGTGGGAGCGGATGGCCGGACGCCGACAGGCGGCGGCGAGGGGTGGGGGCGGTGGGATGGCGGTAGCGGACGGCTTCTCCTCCTCCACCTCCACCTCACGCTTACCCTCGGCCTTGCCACACCCATCCTTTCTCCATGCTGCGTCTCATGTGGCGGCGGAGGAGGAGAAAAGCCTCGAGCGGAGGGTAGGGGAGGGGATGTCGCTGGGGTGGCTGCGGAGCATGGAGAGGCGATTTGGGGTTTTCTCACAGGCGGATTCGGCGCAAGGGCATGGGGCGGTGTTGATCGCGAAAACACACACACCAAATTTGGTCATCAACAGGCGGCGAAGCAACGGTGCCCACAGCGCAGGCGCGATGCGGTTTCGGTGCCCGCGCGTGACTCACCGAGACGAGGTTTTGTGCTTCCCTGCATGAGGACAAGTCGCTCTGATGGGATGCGGGAGCACCGACACGCGGGTGTTTTTCCGACGTGGCGCAGCGAAGGAAGTCGCCACGTCCCCGCACTATGAACGGCCATACAACGCCACATTGGAAGACATGACCTGCCGTTGAGCACGGAAGACATCACGCTCGACCTCTTCAGCGCCGGCTCTTATATTTAGAGGTTCTAGGGCGAACTTTGTAATATAGGCCCTAAAGACTAATATATACTTTAATATGTATTTTTATAAATCGATATCATCGAAAATAATGCAAAAAACATTATAAACACCTAAAATTACAATGTAAATTAATCAACGAGAACAAAACAAAATCCTAACCTAATTTTCAGACTAAATATATGCAAATGAGAAGATAAGAAGAGTATAAGACCTCACTCTAATCCTAGCCACGGTAAAATAAGATGTGGTCGCGTGAGAGTCACAAGTGAGGATGGGCAACGATATCTTGCCTAGCTGGGTTGGTGGTGATGGCCCCGTACTGGCTTGGATCTTAAGCGGTCGTACAACTGGCCTAGTCCCGTAAGACGGCCCTGGACCTCTTGCCTGCTATCTTCTTTGATTCAATGCCTCCACCGCTTCAAACTGAAACATAGCCGATGTCCGTATACTGTCCAAAGCGAAAACATTGTTTTGCACCTACTAAAAATGCCTCGTTGGCAGTAATATATAGCACAAACTGTAATTCACATCTAGATAGCATCATCATGGGATGTAAATAGATGCATTACATTTACTACTTCGTATAGATGTATTTACTACATCACAAGGACATATTTAAAACCCTGCTTTATAAACTTAGGGTGGTTTCCATGAAAAATAAAATAATGTTTAGTTAGTAGATATTACCATTGTGCCCTTGTTGTATTCCGTTGAACAATGACGATTCTTTAGGTACTCCCTCCATTTCATATTATAAGTCATTTAGACTTTTCCCTAGTTAAACATTTTCAAATTTGATTAAGTTTAAAAAAAGTATAGTAATATATATTTTCAAACAAATAAATGTATTATCAAAATATATTGAATGTTATGCTTTATGTTGTTAGTTTTTTTTTCATATAATCTAATCAAACTTAAAAATAATTTGACGAAGATAAAAAATCAAAACGATTTATAATATGAAACATGGGGCGTAATAATTTTCTTACCCCTGTTTTGAAGCCATTTTGAAGCCATTTTGCTTCTTTTTCAAAGTGAAGCACTCCGATTGACCAGCTAGATCCGTTGGTGGAGATTGAGAAACGTCCAAAGGTTTTCCGGCTAGCTCTATAAAAATAATAATAGTCTAGTCGGTCTAAATTCAAAACCTCACACTTTCTAATTATTCAAGGCCGACGTAGCCAAATCCAATGGCCTTGGCCTCCTCATTTGACGATGCTGCGGTGGTGGTGGTACGAGACGCCTTGATTTAATTAAGAACCACAAACTATACTGTCCGATTCATGGCTTCAACTGGCACTGATACTAGGTTTAGATCAGGAATTAAATCAAAATAAACCGACAGTGATACTGTACGTCATCGGTTCACATTCAAGCCGAGAATGATGGGTGGGCACTGGCAGGATAAGATTTTCTACGGCAGTGTACATTCCTTAGAAATCAAATAAACTATTTGAAGACTCGAACGCATTGACGGATCTTTAGGCTGTGTTTGAGGGAGAGAGGATTGAGAAGATTGGAAAGATACGTAAAAACAATGTGAGCCATTAGCGCATGATTAATTGAGTATTAACTATTTTAAATTTCAAAAATGGACTAATATGATTTTTAAAACAACTTTCATAAAAAAAACTTTTGCAAAAAATACACCGTTTATTAGTTTGGGAAGCGTGCGCGTGGAAAACGAGTGACAATCTCCCCGGTCTCTCCCCAATCTTTTTGAAAGAACGCAGCCTTAGTACCCAGAACATAGTAAATTGATACACATACCAATGTCGTACCATAAAAATATCGATTATATATACTCCATCCGTTTCACAATGTAAGTCATTCTAGCATTTACCATATTCATATTGATGTTAATGAATCTAGACATATATATCTATCTAGATTCATTAGCAATAATATGAATGTGGAAAATGCTAGAATGGCTTATATTGTGAAACAGAGGAAGTATATATATATATACCTGTAACAGGAGTATAAGTTGTCATACGTTTAATTTGTTGAAAGTCATCGGGGTCGTCCACCGTCCACCCCAAAGCTTTGTACCTGTCCATTGGAGACGTCATAGGCCTCTGTCTGGCGGTTTTTGTAGCTGCCAAGTTTTTTCCAATCTCCATCGACCTGCCAAAGTTTTTCCAATCTTTCATCGATTTCTTGCTTTGGCCATTTTGGGAAAGCCCAGCTGGGCTGGCTGCATGATGCAAAAGTATATGCAACCGGCAGGAAATTGACTGGAACGGGGGCAGAAGTTCTCAGGAAGCTCTCAGACATGATCTTGTGTGGCTTGACAAGCATATGCCTACTAGCTAGCTCTATGTTTCATGTGTGATAGCTGAGTATTAAACATCCCCGGCCGGGTTTACGAGACGCTAGAACTTCTTCTCTCCCGAGGATATGTTTAAGAGAAGGATAATTTTACCATCCTGACAGAGGTACCATATTTCCTAGTGTAACTAAGTATCTTAAGGTACCTAAAATAATTTTAGTGTAAAATTTAAGTATGTCAAGGTACTTTCTCAGAAACTATAAAATTCCTCTTGAGAGAAAGGAAAGTAGTATAAGATTTAGAATATATATGAGTTATTAGTATATGATTAATTAAGTGTTAATTATTTTTAAATTAAAAAAATAAATCAATATAATATTTTAAAGCAATATTCTTATAGAAAACTTAAGAAAATCACACCGTTTAACATCTTCGAAAACAAACATACGTAAAACATATCGCTTCACACACGCTGAGTAAGTATTTTACCCGCAGATATACCTAGTATATAAATACATGGTGAGTAAAAGTTTTACTCCTATGTCATACTGGGACGCTCTATTGGTAAAAGATTTTCCAGATTGTTCGACTTTGACAATCCATAAGAACTTTGCCAGATGTGTAATTAAGAATTTCGACACATAGTGTAGTAGTGATAGCACATACGACGTGCTGTGGCGATGCGATGTAGCGCGACAGCACGCGTCAAGGCGAAGCAGAGGAGGCTACCATGGCGGCATGGGGTGCATACACGGAGGTGGCGAGGCAGAAGGCCGTGGGCCGTGGTCGCAAGGTGGCTGCTCCCCCTCCCAACTTTCCCCTAGTGAGCTCGTTGCGGTGAAACCTAGGGCAAGATCCGACACCGCCGTGGTCAGATCCGGTGCCCCCACGAGCAAATCTGGTGCCCCCACGCACGATGGATCTGGTTGGGGTCGAGCGGCAACAATACTACTTGGAAACCGACGAGGTGTGGGGTTGGCGGAGGCGACGGCATCAGGAAGCCGACGCATGTAATGGCAAGGGTCTCCCATGTGGCTAATGGTAGCAAGTGGTCGGCATGGACAACAACAATGCCGATGAGGTAAGCTACTGCTTGGCTGGTGGCACGGCAGATGGCGGCAGCCAACTGCAAGGTGGTCGACGGCAACAGTCATGGGCGCGTTGGCTGGTCGCTCTACTAGTGGCCATCTTCCCCGACGGCGGGCCTACACATAGTGGAGTGGTGGGCATCGACGGAGCAGGGGTGCAAAGGCGAGGAGTGGATTGCTGGATCTGATTCCCCAAGGTTGGATGCGGCGTCTCTCTTTTAAGATGACCGCGACGGCGGGATGATGGAGAGCAGTGGTGCTAGATAACGGCGAGGCTCACGTGCTCATTGCTTATGCTGCATGTGGGGAGAGGAGATGGTGTCGTGCCACATTTCATTGGAACTTGGCAGCATATGGAGGACTGGTTCTCCTCCCCGATGGCCGACTGTGTTGCGGCTCTAGTACGGTTACTGCATACTGAAGGTGGTTCGGACGATGGAGGCTTAAGGCAATGACGAGGAAGCAATGACATTGCAAGGGCAGGAAGTTTTCAAAGAATATGTATATTTGGATTAAGAATATCATGAAAACCATTATTAAAACTGAGTTTATTACAGTTAGCTAGTTTTGATAGTTGAGGGGGTGTAGAATATTCATTTTGATAGTTCATGTATATATTTTTACACAAAGACGATAGTTGAGGGTGTAATATCGACTTGTACCTATCTAAAATAGAAAAAAAAATTAAGATTATTACATATGAAACATTTTTTTAGAGAGAAGGCCAGAGGCTCGGCTTTTACTTGAAAGCCAAAATATGAAACATTGACAATATTATAATTAGTTTAATCTATTTAGATAGTTTGTAACTAAAAGAATATAGGAATGGAATTTCTTACTTACCAACGAAAATGGTTTTCTCTTGCGGCCACATCGCCGGCCACATCTACTACCATACTTAGGTATGAAATCTGAAGCATAAGTATGTCTAGATAAGTTAGTGAATAAATATACTAATTTGTATTAGCAAATACCTCATTAATTATTCATACCTAGAAGATTTAGTATGGGATTTGGAGGTGTTTGGATTGTCACGGTCTCCTTTGTAGCAAGCAAATAAGATTCACCTACCAGAAGAGTTTCATGAGCATGGCTGATTGTCATGTAAAGATTGAAAACAGACAACACTTACTAAATTTTGTACCTGCCAAACATTTGTAGATGTCTGTTTCATCTCTTGGCCCTTGTAATAATTGTTGAATTTCGCCTTCGCAGGCTAGATATAACATATCATCCATCTACAATGAAGAAAACAAAATATTAATGTAAAATTGTATATTTATTTGTTCGAGAGTATATAATCAAATGGAAGCATCAAAATAGTATAGTCCACAATAGATGCAATAAAGAAAAACAAAATTGGTTGATCCCAGACAAACTGTGCTTTAAAAACTACCAATGAAAATAGTATTTTGCATATCTTAGATGGCATAAAGTATTCCAATAAAAATCATAACACTAAGAAAGCACGAACATGATGTTTGAATTAAAATACTTACCACACATATACATGACGTCCTAACAAATTATGAGATCATCAATAAGTAACATGTGTCAATTTAGCTGTGGTACTCCGCACAATAATATACAAGTTCATGTAGCAGAACAAACATATTGCACGATTGCATAAGTTTACATCTATCTCTCACAAGTTCATGTACCACTAGTACAATCTATTACTTAATCAATTTTCAAGCTGACACATCATGATGTGATTTGTGCGACTAGGGACTCATGGCCCCATGAACAGCCCAGCAACCTAATAATAAGCCACTGATATAAGGTAGTAAGGAGAAATATGGTCGGATAACGCTAATTTAAATCGCTCGGGCAAAATAAGAACAACACCTACAATCAACACCCTCCCTTTTTCCCATTAGCAAAAACTTGTTTCAAATACAATATCAGGAAGCACACTTATTAGGAAACTTCATAGCCACCCAGTTCAGGGGAGGAGCCATCCCCGGCCACCAGCGAAAACTCCATTAAATTTTTATGTTGTTAAATAAATTGATATGAAATTTATGTAGCAAATACTTGTTATATTAAAGTTTTTTCGGGCTCAAAAATCTTTCTACCTCCCCACTGTCCCAGTTCAACTTTGGTAATTAAGCAGAATCGGGCACCCGGCCGGCAGCATGTAAATAGCCCGATAGGCAACCTTCGATACTATTGCCAGCAGATTTTTACTGCATATACTGTTTGGCAATTGCGTTGATTTTTTTCATTAAATCTTAAACATGTTTAATCATGACAAACCATATACTACCATTTGCTTCAGTTTGGTAGTCTTAATTAAACTAGTTTTGTTTCACCCTTACTTAAAATTTTTGTTCTGCGCTTGCCACCAATTTCAGTCCGAAAGTGCATCTCGCTGAAGTCTCAGGTAACCTCCATCTCCATGTTCTACTACTGCAGTAAAAATACAGACAAAAAAAAAATCATCAAAGGAGAGAGCGATGGCCTCTTGCCTGGCTGCCGCCGTCCGCCGCCGCCGCCGCCCACTCCGGCTCTCCCACCACACCCCACCTCCACCCAGAAGCCAGCTGCTCCTCCATAGCCGCCGGCAAGAACAACGCCGCCGCCGCCGCCGCGGTGCGAAGAGCTAGCAGCTCCGGCCGGTCCCTGCAAAAATGCAGAAAAAAAGAAAGAAAGAAAAAAGAGAACAAAATCTTTACACACACCCCGATGGATAACAACGGCGACATCCATCCATCCATCAACAAGAAAGCCACAAGAACAAACCGAATCTTTGTTCAGGTTTCCACAAGTGGAAACCACAAGCCAAAGCGAAGGCAACCATAAACAGAAACAAAAAAAAAGAAGAAAAAAAAAGAAAAAACAAGTCACCCCGATTGATTGATCCCCTTCAATATTCCTCACTCTGAGTCGCAGTGCGCGAGAGAGCGATCGGCTGCTGCGGGCGGATCGACGAGGACGAGCGGAGAGAGAGGCCGGCCAATGGAGCTATAGCTTCGCCGCGCGGGGTGAGGACGGACGCAGCGTTTACGCGAGCATGCGGTAGATATAAGTAAGCGCGAGAGGACGGACGCCACGGCTCCCGCGAGCCGGATTTAATAATCCGCGCGACGTCCAGACTTTTGACGTGATACTGCAGCAGAATTTATCACCTGGTTCAATCCACAAATATCTTTGACGTGGTTTCCAACGTTATACTTTGACCATTAATTTTTTTTTATAAGAGAGTGTCTATTTAGCTTCTCATGATTACTTTGACCGGTGTCTATTCAGTTTCTCATGATTTTGGAATCTTAAATCTACTTTTTAATGGCTTAGGCTGAGTTTTAAAGAGCAGTTAGGTGGGCTACTCTATCGTTTTTCGTGAGCGCGTTTTCTAAACTTACTTAAAAATTCTTTTAGAAATCAAATAAATATATTTTTTCAAGTTTATAATAGTTCATCAATGGTGTGCTAAGGGCAGTCCCAACCCATAGTGTCCATAAGCAGTGTCTATAGTACCATGTTAATAAGACATCACAATAGAAAGTACACTCCACAACCCATGTTTTCTTAAAGTGGGCCATTAATAAATACATCATCTCTCTTCTCTACCAATCATATTTATTCTTCATCTATTATGAAGACACTATTCTCTCCCAATGCAAAACTTGATAGTGTCTAGTGCATAGGTTCTCGTGTTGAAGCTGTGTCTTGCATGAGACCCAGTTTATTCCTCTCTTCACTCTCTCTCTTAATTAATATAGTGCCACATAAGCTAAAAGTTTTAGCTGACAATGTAGTTAATGCTATAGACACTATTCTGGGTGGAGGGTTGAGACTGCCCTAATGACTCACGTCTTGTCTCGTTTTCCTTACCAAAAATAACTCAATCCTCGCCTTTATTCTAAACTCAGCCTTAGACTCAAGTGCGATGCAACAGCCAAAAAAACTGAATTAGATGGAGAGATCCTTCGACAAATTTTTAGCACACCTTTTTTAGTTTTTATAATGTGCTATCAATAATTAATATTATTATGTAATAATTATTTTAAATATGAAACTAATAGTATCACACATGCATAACATACAGTAACGGATGCGCTAAAAATACATCTTGGGACAATAATTAAAACATGCTACTCACATAGTAATATTTTTGCTGCAAGTTATATTATCCTCAAATACATAATAGTAAAAATTTTACTAGTAGACACAATAGAGATATCAACCTCAAATAATACTTCCGCAGTGGAAATTTTATTATTTTGAGCTACGTTTTAGTTGTACCATATGTCTAGTATTACTAATTTAATTTATTAAAAGATTAAAAATATTAATTTTTCCAAATAATGCATCTACTACTTCGTATAGGCACACATGAATATATTTACAACCATAGATTCAGGTACCGGCGCTTCGATGAGGATTATTTCCTCCGTTTCACGATGTAAGTCATTTTAACATTTTCCACATTCATATTGATATTAATGAATCTTAGATAGATATATGTCTAGATTCATTAATATTAATATGAATGTGGAAAATGCTAGAATGACTTACATTGTGAAACGGAGGGAGTAGTAGTTAATTAGACATCAAACGCCAGCTGCTATATATATAGCGGGTTTGTCAAAATCATATATATTCCATCCGTTTCAATTTGTATTCAAAAGTTTTGTTAAAAACTAATCCTTCTCGCTTCTCGCTTCTCAACTAATGCATTTTTAAAAGTATTTTCCTTTTTACCTTTAATTATACTAATACATTTATACTAGTATGTTCATCGTATCAAATTTTAATGTTTGTTTTAGAAAAAGAAAACATACGAATTACCTCCAAACTTTTTCCTTTAGAAAAAAATAATTATGATCTACGTTACCAGATACGCCTCACACCTCACGTATCAGTATCAGATACGCCACCGGATACGGATACGTATCGGATAACATATCGCTAATTTCTGCAATCGAAAAATAAATAAAACAATTCGGATACTTCCCAGATACGCGCTGATAGATATGTTCCTCTTCGCATCTCACGGGAGCGTCGATCCAATCCACGCACAACGCTGCCTCCTATCAGTCCCAGATGCAGTTCGTTCCCAACGCCGCGTTGCCGCTGGGTTCCGCCTCCGCATCGCCACTCGGGTTGCGGGCCCTCCGCTGGTAGCAGGGCGCCGCTTCGCCGCCCGTGAGCGCAGGCTGCAGGGTCTCCGTCGACCATCGGTCACTGCATGGTTGCCGCCGGGCACAGCGTCTCCGCCGGACGCGAAGCCTAATATCGTTCGTCCATCACCACCAGCACTTGTTTTTTCCCCATTGAAGTCTCGATCTGTGTTGATTTTTCCTGTGTTTCCCCTTCTCATCTTTTGTTAGTACAAGAGCTATCTCTACTCTTAGATCTGATAATTTTTGGGATTGGAAGCTTAACTGCTTGGGAGAATTAGTGACTAGGCATGGGAGCACATTATCCATGGGAGCTACTTGGTGACCCTGATCTCCGAGATAGTGCTTAAAGATTTTAGTGCAATGGACATGTTTGATGCTGTAGGACCTTCAGGCTTCAGGGAATTAAACTTATGTTTATAGCTATTGAGTTGAAGTGTTGAACTTAATTATCTGTACTAGTTGATGTCATGTATTTTAGCTCTCTTTACAGTCTTGTAGTTATTTACCCTTGCAATTATTTACCCTTTGTGTTTTCTCTCTATATTTTTATATTTTTAATATATATATAGGTGTATCCCCGTATCAGTGTTTTTAAGAAAATGCCGTATCCTCGTATCCCCGTATCGCGTATCCGTATCCGTATCCAGGTATCTAGGTAACATAGATTATGATAGTACCAATATAATTTTATCTAGTTTAACGTAAGATTTATTTAGAACTGAGGGAGTATATGATTTTTATCTATGCCCAAAGATCGGGTACCTGCTCTGCTTCTCTCCCATAGGGCAAGTAGTGATGCTCTATATGCTGCCCATAAAAGTGCCATGTTAGATTGAGTGATGAAGTGAATGAGAGAGATGATGAGAGTCACCTCTAAATCAAGAGACAACCTCTACACAAACTTTAAGAACGGTGTGAGAGTATTAGAGATATTAGTATTTGTGTACTATATATGACATATTGTGTAGGTTGTCTCTTAGTTTATTAGTAAATGATATGGATAAAATTGAAGGGGTAGTCACATCTACCATAGCACTTGCTCTTATACCCTCCCTTTTTCCCATTAGCAAAAACTTGTTTCAAATACAATATCAGGAAGCACACTTATTAGGAAACTTCATAGCCACCCAGTTCAGGGGAGGAGCCATCCCCGGCCACCAGCGAAAACTCCATTAAATTTTTATGTTGTTAAATAAATTGATATGAAATTTATGTAGCAAATACTTGTTATATTAAAGTTTTTTCGGGCTCAAAAATCTTTCTACCTCCCTACTGTCCCAGTTCAACGTTGGTAATTAAGCAGAATCGGGCACCCGGCCGGCAGCATGTAAATAGCCCGATAGGCAACCTTCGATACTATTACCAGCAGATTTTTACTGCATATATACTGTTTGGCAATTGCGTTGATTTTTTTCATTAAATCTTAAACATGTTTAATCATGACAAACCATATACTACCATTTGCTTCAGTTTGGTAGTCTTAATTAAACTAGTTTTGTTTCACCCTTACTTAAAATTTTTGTTCTGCGCTTGCCACGAATTTCAGTCCGAAAGTGCATCTCGCTGAAGTCTCAGGTAACCTCCATCTCCATGTTCTACTACTGCAGTAAAAATACAGACAAAAAAAAAATCATCAAAGGAGAGAGCGATGGCCTCTTGCCTGGCTGCCGCCGTCCGCCGCCGCCGCCGCCCACTCCGGCTCTCCCACCACACCCCACCTCCACCCAGAAGCCAGCTGCTCCTCCATAGCCGCCGGCAAGAAC
>CM020187.1:13965009-14000272 GCA_009805545.1 Oryza longistaminata | reverse complement strand
AGTCAGTTTCTCATGATTTTGGAATCTTAAATCTACTTTTTAATGGCTTAGGCTGAGTTTTAAAGAGCAGTTAGGTGGGCTACTCTATCGTTTTTCGTGAGCGCGTTTTCTAAACTTACTTAAAAATTCTTTTAGAAATCAAATAAATATATTTTTTCAAGTTTATAATAGTTCATCAATGGTGTGCTAAGGGCAGTCCCAACCCATAGTGTCCATAAGCAGTGTCTATAGTACCATGTTAATAAGACATCACAATAGAAAGTACACTCCACAACCCATGTTTTCTTAAAGTGGGCCATTAATAAATACATCATCTCTCTTCTCTACCAATCATATTTATTCTTCATCTATTATGAAGACACTATTCTCTCCCAATGCAAAACTTGATAGTGTCTAGTGCATAGGTTCTCGTGTTGAAGCTGTGTCTTGCATGAGACCCAGTTTATTCCTCTCTTCACTCTCTCTCTTAATTAATATAGTGCCACATAAGCTAAAAGTTTTAGCTGACAATGTAGTTAATGCTATAGACACTATTCTGGGTGGAGGGTTGAGACTGCCCTAATGACTCACGTCTTGTCTCGTTTTCCTTACCAAAAATAACTCAATCCTCGCCTTTATTCTAAACTCAGCCTTAGACTCAAGTGCGATGCAACAGCCAAAAAAACTGAATTAGATGGAGAGATCCTTCGACAAATTTTTAGCACACCTTTTTTAGTTTTTATAATGTGCTATCAATAATTAATATTATTATGTAATAATTATTTTAAATATGAAACTAATAGTATCACACATGCATAACATACAGTAACGGATGCGCTAAAAATACATCTTGGGACAATAATTAAAACATGCTACTCACATAGTAATATTTTTGCTGCAAGTTATATTATCCTCAAATACATAATAGTAAAAATTTTACTAGTAGACACAATAGAGATATCAACCTCAAATACTTTCGCAGTGGAAATTTTATTATTTTGAGCTACGTTTTAGTTGTACCACACTCTAGGTGTGGTACGTATAATATGTCTAGTATTACTAATTTAATTTATTAAAAGATTAAAAATATTAATTTTTCCAAATAATGCATCTACTACTTCGTATAGGCACACATGAATATATTTACAACCATAGATTCAGGTACTGGCGCTTCGATGAGGATTACTTCTTCCTCCGTTTCATGTAAGTCATTCTAGCATTTTCTACATTTATATTGATATTAATGAATCTTATATAGATATATGTCTAGATTCATTAATATTAATATAAATGTACAAAATACTAGAATGACTTACATTGTGAAACGGAGGGAGCAGTAGTTAATTAGACATCAAACGCCAGCTGCTATATATATAGCGGGTTTGTCAAAATCATATATATTCCATCCGTTTCAATTTGTATTCAAAAGTTTTGTTAAAAACTAATCCTTCTCGCTTCTCGCTTCTCAACTAATGCATTTTTAAAAGTATTTTCCTTTTTACCTTTAATTATACTAATACATTTATACTAGTATGTTCATCGTATCAAATTTTAATGTTTGTTTTAGAAAAAGAAAAATTACGAATTACCTCCAAACTTTTTCCTTTAGAAAAAAATAATTATGATAGTACCAATATAATTTTATCTAGTTTAACGTACGATTTATTTAGAACTGAGGGAGTATATGATTTTTATCTATGCCCAAAGATCAGGTACCTGCTCTGCTTCTCTCCCATAGGGCAAGTAGTGATGCTTTATATGTTGCCCAAAAAAGTGCCATGTTAGATTGAGTGATGAAGTGAAGGAGAGAGATAATGAGAGTCACCTCTAAATCAAGAGACAATCTCTTGATTTACTTTAAGAACGGTGTGAGAGTATTAGAGATATTAGTATTTGTGTACTATATATGACATATTGTATAGGTTGCCTCTTAGTTTATGAGTAAATAATATGGATAAAATTAAAGGGGTAGTCACATCTACCATAGCACTTGCTCTTATCTCCAAACATACCCTATTACTCCTGCCTCTGCACACATGTCAGACTCCTTTCTCTTAGCCTCACGCATCATCTCTCCTCTTGGGTCATTAGGCCTTGTTTAGTTCCAAAAACAAAAACTTTTCACCCATCACATCGAATGTTTGGACACATGCATGAAGTTATTACTTTTAGTCATACGGGAAGAGCTGCATGCTAGCCGTGCTAGGCTGCATAATGCAACCAGAAATTGCATGGAACTGCGCGGCAAACTAGCTAGTCATTAGCCCATGTATGTGCGTGCATTATCAGATGTGTTGTTGTTGATGTTGTTTGGGCTGTTTTTGCTTAGGTAAATGACTTTGACTTGGACTTGACCTAATGACCTACATATGTGGTAACTTAATGAGTGCGTGATGAGGTGTTGTTTGGTGGGTTTTCTTGCTAAGGGACAGGTAGCTAGCTTGACTTGTCTTGCTATACCTTATGTGATAGCATACTGACCCGGCCTGGATCAAGTATATGACACCACTATGGCTACAATTTTGCTATACCTCTTTGGCTCAATTTAGTATCTCTGTCTCTCTCATGGCATCTAGAGAGCGCTCTGTGAAGCAACTTCCAGGAAGTTTCATCCCTAAAACTCAAATACTCACAATTTCACTCCGTAAGTACACAGAGAAAAAGAAACAATAAAGAGGTTTCTCTAACAAGCATTATTTCAGTTAGCCCCCTTGAATATTCTTAATGCTCCCCTCCGTATAAAGAGGATGCATGCACTTAAAAAAATAGTCAAGAGTTATAACTTTTAAGTAACTACTACTCCCTCCAGGTTGATAATACTCGTCGTTTTGAATAAGAACACGGTCTAAAAAAGTAACTTTGACAACTATTTTCTATTGTAATATATATAGAAATATCAACAAATATATGATTTTATTGAAGTATTTTTTTAAATTAATCTACACATATGGTTTCCATTTTTTAAGATAAATATTTTAGAAATTATTTATAGTCAAAGATTTTAAAGTTTGACTTTACTCTTGTTCAAAACGACTAATATTATCGGTCGGAAGGGAGTAGCTAGATGAATACCCCCACCGTGTTGATGAGGTAAATTAAGTTGCATAATATGTACAAATAATTAAGATGCAATATGAATGTTAAAACTAAAACAAATCAATATAATTTTGAGCTTAAAATAATTGAGATCGCATGGTTTTATGAGAGAAGAAAGAAAAGATAATTTGAATCATAGATCTATCATTCAAAGGCTAGAAATAATTGGGATGATGTGGTTTAATAAGAGAAGAAACAAAATCCTAGCAGAAACTAGGGAGAGTGGAGGAAATGGGGCAAAGTCCGAAGAGGAGCCGACATGGGGAAGAGCCGAAGAGGAGGATGCCGCCGGTGGTTTAAAGATGGGAGGAGATTGGAGGAGCTATCCATCTCCGCTTGTAGCAGCGGTGCGGTTGCCATGAAGAGATGGAGAGCAAGAGGGAGGAACAGAAGAGATGGAGAGCGAGAGAGAGAGGGAGGGAGAAAGGAGATGTTTATTAGGGCCTGTTTGGATCCCCGGGCAAAATTTTTTACCCTGTCACATCGAATGTTTGGACGTATGCATGGAGTATTAAATAATATACGAAAAATAACTAATTACACAGATTGCATGGAAATTGTGAGACATATCTTTCAAGCCTAGTTGCTCTATGATTTGACAATGTGGAGCTGCAGTAAACATTTGCTAATGATGAATTAATTAGGCTTAATAAATTCGTCTCGCAGTTTACAGGCGGAATTTGTAATTTGTTTTGTTACTAGTCTACATTTAATACTTTAAATTAATGTGTATCCGTATATCCGATGTGACACGCCAAAACTTTACGCCATAGATCTAAACACCCCCTTAGTTGTTTTTTTCCCTGTCGGATCGGCTTTCTTGATGGATGAGCTTACCGATCGATTTACCTAAACAACCGACATTGGTCTTATATCAGTGATGATTTATTAAAAAACCGACACTGAATACATTAGTATCAGTTCATTTAAATGGTGATGGTGACCTTATATTAGTGCCAGATAGTGTACTCTCGTACGCTCTCAGGGGGTGTGTAATCCCCTATCAGTATATACCAGTTTTTTTGCTAGACGGCACTGAGCATCCTTGATGATGTACTCTGTAGGAGTATAATAATTCCAATGCATGAAAATTTATAGATTTCCAGCCAATTAGATGCTTAACAAGAGAAACTAAGTAATTAAAAATTCAAAAGTTATGACCGAAAGGAAATTGTTTCCTTAACCATAATGTATATATGTTTTAATTATATGCGAATAGAATACTCTTGTGTAAATGTTTTTATGTAAGTCGTTATTCACATGCTATACAATTTTTTTATGCGGCGTATGTGATTCTTCTTTTATATGCTACATAAAAATAGTTTTGGAAAAAAAAATGAAAGAAAATATTAAAATACACACAAACTTCTATATTTTGTAAGAAGTCTATGTACACAAAAAACTTTTTTTTTTCTGAAAGTGGGTCAATCAATTGTTTGTCCTTATATGACTTAAAGGGTATTTTAGGTAGTTTTCTTGAAAATTATCTACCCTAATAGTACATTGTAAAAGAATTTAACAAATTCAGTGTCACATTAATAAAGAGAAAAAGTTGATAGCAGAATTAAAGTAAACTCAGTGGCGTAAAATAGATTCTCTAATAATTATTGCTCTACATACATGTTCGATCAAGTACATAGATACATCTAAGATAACCAAATCACCTACTTGGAATATATCTCAATCACATCGGTGCTCCTTTTGTAAAGCATGCAACCCCAACCCCCAACCCCACCCCTGCACGTACCCTTCTTCTTCTTAATGAGTAAATTGCATCGTCGATACACGAACTTGTCAGGTGGGTGCAATCTAGTGCACAAACTTGTAAAATGCTCGTTTTGGTGCATGAACTTGTGTGGTGCGTGCGGGGGAAGTCAAAAAGGACACTATATGACTAATCCTATTGATTTAGGGGCTGATTAGGATGCTATGTAAACATATATATGAGAAGGTTGTCACTAGACTTACACCTATTCAATAAAATATAGAATAGAATTTAGTGATAGTAGAAAAAGATTAAAAATATCGAGCACTGATATAAGGGTTAGAAACATATAAAATTCATCATTTCAATGATGAAGGATAAAGTAGAGACTAAATTTATAAGTATTGCATGTCTTATGCATACTCGCTATAGGTATACACGTCGCATCCTAATCAACATCAACTTCATAAAATTGACATTGCTAAGTTATTTTGGTTCTCGTTCGCACGAACTTGTCGACAAGTTCGTGTACTGAAACGAGCATTTTACAAGTTTATGTACTAAATTGCACCCACCTAACAAGTTTGTGTACCACCAATGCAATTTACTCTATTTGTTTTTATCCCGAAAACGTTCTCCCTTTTGAACGTAGTTGGAGGAAAAGCAACCTTCCGATCGATACGGCCAGCAAATCACCAACATCATCATGCATGTGTTACCCCAAATCCATTTTTTCCTGACGGATTTTGTGATCAACCGACCGGAGAAATAAATGTCATGATTTTGGATGGTGGATAACTCTTGTGGTCATGAACTCATGATGTGACTCGATCAACACACTCTAAGCAATAGGACTCGATCCCGTAAAATAAGATTTAGTCAAACTTTAAGATTTCGATGATCAATAATTACTTAAAAAGGAGATAGGGCGTTTGCAGAATTGTCTTCAAAGTACTACTCCGTATTCTATATCACAAACTTAAAGTAGTAAGTTATTCTACTACAAAACTAATGTTCAATATGATATCATAAATTAGTAAAACTTATGAACTTATTCTATGATAAAATCAAAACTGGATCTTGAACCATACGTGAGTTGACACATGATTGAAAAGAGCAACCCCTACTGCTTGTATGGATAATTCAGTGGTGATTCTAGAAAAAAATAATCAAGTGCTCGATATACTTACAGTCTGTTTTCTTAAACTAATATAATGATTAATACGATATAAAATAGTTAAAAATAGAAGCACTATGTCCGGTTTGTTCATGTCACCAGGTATTTGCACGTAGGAACACCACTGCGTTAAGGGTGTGTTTAGTTCATGCCAAAATTGAAAGTTTGGTTGAAATTGAAACGATGTGACGGAAAAGTTGGAAGTTTATGTGTGTAGAAAAGTTTTGATGTGATGGAAAAGTTGGAAGTTTAAAGAAAAAATTTGCAACTGAACAAGGGCTAAATAACTTTATAGCAACAAATGTCAACCATCCACTTTATGTTATTGACTTGAATCTTGGCAACGGGTCGTAGGCTTTCTTTTTCTCTCTGCAGATAATTAATGGAAGCAACAACCAGGCAGGCGTGGTAATTAGCCCAACATTAATTTTGACCTACAAATTGTGAGGGCCAGACCTATAAAGGGTTGTGCTAAAATTTAATAGTTTTTTGCGCTAAAAATATTTAAGGGTTGAGATGGGTTTTGAAAAGGCCCATGGCCTTAACCCATTACCACCCCTGCAACCAGGTCAGTCGTGGTTGATCATCGGTCCAGCATAGTCGTTTGATCACATATCAGTTTACCAGATTGCTAGAGTCTCTACATGCATTGACCACCGCAATGTGTTATCGAATTTTTTTTAAGAAATAATACGATTTTAATGGAAAATCGTAAAAATATAGGCCGGTTAGGTGAAATCGCAAGTTTAGTACGTCGACAGGGTACCTATTGAATAACCGCAGTTCGACAGGGTACAGCAGTTCAACAGGTGATAACAAAATTTTAAAAAAGAGAATAATCACTGTAGCGGCAATGTGAACCCTAAACCCTAACATATTGAACATTGGCAGTTCGATATGCCCCTGTCGATCACTGTAGCAGCATTGTTCGTGTACTTTTTTTTTACCAACTACCCTGTTGAACGTCGCAGTTCGATGTTCGACAGGGTGCTAAACTTATGATTTCGCCTAACCAACCTACATTTTTGCGATTTTCTATTAAAATCGTATTATTTTAAAAAAAATCTGCATGCACTACACAAGTGAATGGTGTAGTGCTGTTTGGCAAATCCATAGCTAAGCTACAGTTACAGCTAAAGATTCTCACCACTGGCGACGACTTGCTACTTGAAAGCTATACTTCACTGGTTTTGTACTTCACTAGTTCCATAATTCTTGATATTTTGAATAAGTTTAAGATCAAACTTTTAAAACGTTAACTATAAATAGCTTTGAAATACTTAGACTGAAGGCACTAAAACAAAAATATATAAATTAGTCTTAAAAGGAACTATAATAAAAACAAATATTTATCTATTTATTATATATTATATACTTAATGAGTATCCCTCTCCGTCCAGAAAGAAGGGATCCTGGAAGCCGCAAGGTAGTTTTAGGACAAAGAGCAAAAGGCTAAACTACCCTCAGTACTAGTACACCTAATCATTAGGTACAAATAAAGTATTACTACTGCCACACATTAATAAAACAGGAGTAGTACTCCATACTCAAACACACAGGCAGACCAGGGCGCCAAGGTGCCAAAATAATTTGAATGAAGAGTTAAGCGCCATTCATTGGCGGATGTAATACAAATTTAGCACACCCCACCACAACAAACCCTACAGTTTCAAATCAGAAGTTTCCCTCCCACTTTATCACTTCATAACTCTGCAAAAACACAAAGTTTTCCCTCCCACTTTATCCCTTCATATCTCTGCAAAACCATCCATGGCTTTTAGATCTAAATATAGCATTAGATGATGGAGATGAACAGCTATAACCAACCTCAATGAAGCAGTGGCTGAAGAAGCAGCAGTGGCTGATCAGGAGGATGACCAGGTTTGGAGGTGATCTCCAGGGAGGTGCCAACCATGAGCTTCCTGGAGGTGATTTCCAGGAAGGTGCCAACCATGTGCTCTCTTTTGATCTCAACTTGTAGCATCTGACCACCAAGGAGAAATACATCTAGGTAACCTTGTAAACATGAATAGAAAACAATTGATCTTTGTGATATGGCTTGCATAAATCACTCTAAAATCTTTGCCATTTCTCTGTAAAAATGATCTATAACATGTGCATTGATGCAATTGCTATGCTTCTTGAACAAAATTGGTCTTTGATAAGTTTGAGAAAACATTAGGACTTGATTTTTTTCTTTGATTATTTACCAACTCAATTCTGTCAAGAGTTGAGCATAATGAAATTCAATTTTCCCTTACATAATATCAGAGGTTATACTAGATTCTAGATATGCTAGATTCTGCATGGATAGTTTCCTTTAATAGTACTGTATTGACCTAAATTGTCTGTAGCTGCAAGCAAACATCATCTTATATAAAGTAGGAATAAACATGAGAATTCAGAAAGCATGAGCACTGTTTTCATCTATGTGTAAAATACATGAACTGGAATAATAAGCAAACAATTATAATATATATTATTCTTTCTAATGTTTTCAGCTAGTACTAATGTTAGGTTGTACCTCCAATGTTGTACACAGAGCCTGCTAAAACTTCAGCAATGAAGTTTGTACAGAAACAAACCAACTCATTCATGTATGACCCAAATATCGTATACCAGCAAAATAAGATAAAATCACAATCGAGAAGATTTGATAAGAAATGTGTAACCACATTTGGGGAAAAATAATCATGAGCACTTCCATCAGTATAACACTACTACTGATATGGATATGTCTTTGACCAATTAAACCTTTGTCATAATAAAAGGACACATAATTCAACAGGACATCAAATATGGAACAATGGATCATATAGAATAATCTGCATGGCAAAAAGTATTGTTTTTGTACATGGTACTCACATGGTAATTTGTTATTGTAGACGATGTTGATGTCATGGATCAAGTTGTGCAAGTAAATGGAGGTCACAACCATAATGCTTTTCCTTTTGATCTCAACTTTTGATCTCAATTTGGATGACGATGAGGAAGACCTACAATACCATCCAGGTAAGCCTTTCAACCGACATGACTATCAGACTTAAAAAAAAAGATAAATGTGGTTTTACCCAAAGATCAATTGTAGAATATATTATTTATCTGAAACCATGTTTTTAATTAGAAGTTAGTAATATTATATCATGCCAACTACCTACAATAGTCCAACCGTGTCATTTGGTTGTATTAGTTGCAATAACAATTCAGGATTGTAAATTAGACATTTCAGCACATAGTAAATCACAAAGAATAATGAGATTTACAATAAATACATTGATATCTGTATTTACATAACAATTGGTCATGTCAATCGGTCACTACCACAGCAATCTGAAGAAAGCACATAAACTAAATTGTCCAATGTCTCTGTCCCTCTTAGATGTGATATGTATGGTTAAATCATATTACAAATAAAACCATGTGGTGAACCTAAAAAGTTATGCCATAATTTTGAAATCATGTTGATCAATGACAATAAAATATAAAATTCTGAATTGGTAACATATGATATAACCTTATAATTGCTGTTGTAGACATGCAAGAGTACGGCGTGTATGCGGGTGATGTGGATGTTGTTTTCGAACAAGAGGAGTGGATGATTCAGATGAGGAAGATGAACATCAAAACAAAAATCTGACCAAATACAAAGGCACAGATATATGCAGCATTGGTGGAAAAACTAACAATGGAATCCTGAGAAAAAAATGCTACAACTGAAGTTGCAGCAATGTTTAATGTGAAAAGGGCTAGAGTGCAAGCTATTTGCGAAGAGTGAAGCAATGCGTGCCAGGAATACCATTGATGTAAGGTCTAGGAAAAAAAGAATTGTGTCGCAAAAAGAAAGAAATCAACCTAACAGATGTTGCTAATGTTCCCTTGCAACAAAGAGGCACTTTACGGTCATTTGCATCAGCCTCAGTTCATTTGAATCAGCCTCAGGTATACCAAAGAGCACACTACATAGGATGTGAAAGAAGGGCTGCTAAGACGTGCATCAAATACACTAAGCCATTGTTGAAGGAAGAGAATAAACAATCAAGGCTGCGGTGGTGTCTTTCCATGTTAGATTGGCATACTTGCCAAATCAACCCAAGTTCATTGATATGCGAAACATTGTGCACATAGATGAAAATGGTTCAAATACAACTAAAAGGACAAGAACCATTTATATGGTCCATTGGGAGGATGATCCATATAGACCTGTCCAAAACAAAAATTCTATCGATAAAGTGATGTTCTGGCAGCAGTTGCTAGGCCTAGATACAATGAAGAAGGTATCTGCACTTTTGACGACAAGATAGGATTGTGGCCTTTCACCAGAAAGGTACCATAACCTCTTCATATAGCATTTTTACTTAGTGATTTGAATCTGAAAATTAATTGTTAACTAACTTGATTATTGTACTACTTGGAACCAGCGCAAGGACAAGTCATAATAGACCAAGGGGGACTCTAGTCACCAGACAATCAAGGTTGATCGAAATACCGTAAGGTCATTTCTGATTGCTAAGTCCTACAGCTATTATAGCAAGTTGGCCTCCAGAAGAAGGCACACAAACACTATATGGATTCAGCAGGATAATGCTCCCTCTCATGTCCAGTGGATGATCCTCAAATTTGCCTATGCCAGTTTCCCAAACAGGGTTTGACATCCGACTCATGCATCAAGCCTCCTATTCCCCAGATATGAATGCACTAGATCTTTGGGTTTTTTGCGTCTCTACAATCATTAACATATAGAAGGATATCCAGGAATATGGATGACCTAATAGATAATGTTGAGCAGGATATTTCAAGCCTATGATGACAACAAGCTAAATAGGGTGTTCCTAACATTGCAATCTTGCTTGTTAGAGGTTATAAAAGCTGATGGGGAAATGGATACAAGATCCCCATATGGGTAAAGAGAGGCTAGAGCGTCTAGACATTCTCCCCATACCTTAGTTTGTATTTTGAGCTATATGATAAGGTAACAACAGCATTAGCCAACCAAGTGCAGTAAATCATGGCAATATGGGAAAGCAATATCATGGTTTCAGCTTTTGGTTAAATGTCAGGATGTATATGTGATAAGTTAAGATCAGTGTTGCGCAAGTAATGCAACAAACCATGTAATGTGGGAAGTTTTATGATGGTTTCAGCTTTTGAAAATATGTAATGTGGGAAATTTATCATGGTTTCATATTTTGGCCAGATTTCAGGTTGTATATATGACGACTCTAATATACAGTATTAGGAGTAAATCATGTCATGTGGAAAGTTTATCATGCTTGAGTTTCTAGCTAAACTTCAGATTATATATATATCTATATGTAAGATAAGCATTGCATCATCATCGTCATATTGTTCGTAATGTAGGAACAATATTAATTTCATTGAGCACAATTAAACCATCATATTTTACAATAATTCTGCAGGATACCATTCATAAGCACTCATGTAATACCATAATTACACATGCTTCCATATACAAATACCAAAAGTCTAAGTGCTATGTTAGGCCATCATTCATAACCACCAAAACCGGCACAAAAGCAACACATATTTAAGCATTCATCTAAACTTTTTACTCTTAAACATTCCAGAAAATTCTTTACCGATTTTCCAAGCATCTTCATCTTGCATGAGTTCTTCTAGGCCACTATCATCATATGGATCTTGCGCATATCCCCCAATGACCATGCCAACATCATCGTCGCTATCCTTCATCTCCTCGCTGTTCCCATCCTCGCTGCTCCCCTCCCTCGTGATCACATCCTTAGCTTTTCACTCATATCGCTCGATGTTGATTTGCCCGACGAGTGACTTCTCGAACAGGGCCTTGTGGTCGCTATCATCTTTCCAATATTGTCCTGCAAAGGATAAAACACAATACCATACAAGATGGGATCAAATTCTGTTTTAGGAGAAACTTGGACTTCCAACATATATTAAAGTATTTGGAATTGTGGTGTAAAGTGAATCTATCCACCGAATGAAACTAAAATGTATTTTGATTCATTATATATATGGTGCAACATGTGAACAATCAATGTCTAAAATGAAGTAAAGACCAAAGGGACTGTCATGGCAATGATAGCTAAAAATTAGAGTACATCAGTGTATATATGTGTACCCTACATCCAGTGAATTAGTTTTTAAACCTTCGAAAAAGAGTTGCGCTCAATAAATGTTAAGCATCCAGGCTATTTCTCGTAGAACAACAGCAGATCATCTAGTTAATTTAATTGGCTATGATGGCATATATGAAAAAGCACTCCTAACTATTCGTGGGTGCAGTTGGATCTGTTGGGCAAGCTGAAGCTGTTCAGGGCAAGGTTCCAGAACCTCCTTATTCATTATTCTACTCTTAGTGTTACTAGTAGTTTTAAAATAACAGGTCAAGTAACAGCAGCTAGCTAGCTAGCTGCAGCCAGCAGGGGTCCCAAATTAATCATGCCATGCCATGCAGGAGGGAACAAAACAAGTGTGACAAGCAGCATTCACGGACAATAGTCTACACATTATCTGACCTCCTGTAAAGTAGTTTTAGCTCAACTGAAAAAGAGGGGAACAGGTGTGTAGTGACCTAAAAAATGAGGGGTGGAGTGAACCAAAGACTAATATTGCTTGTAGCATTTGGAGTTGGATCCTTTCAAACTAATATTGTGGACATAGAGAGTATTATGGATTATCGAGGGTAACGCTTTGTAAGTTTACAATTTCCATGACTTCTTTGCCTACAATCAGTCCTTTTTTTAAGGCAAAAAAACTATCAATCTTTCTATACTTTTTCAGAGGCCCTTGTAATATTTTAACTCACACCTACTTTCTACTTTCTTTAATACTTTCTAATATTTAATTATCTCAAGAAATTGGTAGAAACTCAACATATATAATAAATCGTCCACCGGAAACATAGATTGGTTTCAACATTATAATTAATCCCATATTAACATTGCAGGAGATTATATATTACTCATAATGATATGCAAGAGAATACAAAATTTGATGGAACATGAAAAGTTGAAAAATAACTGCTAAAAATATCTTCTAAATTTTTTCATGTTTCAAGCACGCACTGAACAATATTGTAACGAGCTATAAAGAAAGCGTGCCAACCGGCACACGAACAGAAGAAACTCGGTCTTGTTTGGTACCGCTGAATTGATAACTTTTCCAGACCCTATTCCATTGCTTAAAACAAGCTATTGCAAGGAAATAAATCCTAATTACAAGAAAATAAATCCTAAAATGAACAACTAACCATATAGAGCTACTACTAATGAACACACAAGGGTTATTATTAACAGTATGCAACCAACACCCTGTGCATCTGTGCTACATCCGCCCATTCAAAGCAGTTTTCATTGCATGACAAGAATGTATTGGTGGCAGGGAGATGGAGCGGGAGATACCTTTGGTGGTACGATGGATTGTTCACCTCACCATGAGATATGCTTGATATACTTTCCACAACTGGAATTAAACCACGCCATATCACTGGCCAATGTCCCCAGTTGTTGGTGCCGGAATCAGAAAAGGAGGTCGGAAAGCCACCTCCTCCGCTGCTGTCCCTCCTGCATCAGATCCGCGGGCTCCGCCACCTCCTCCGCCGCTGTCCCTCCTGCATCAGATCCGCGGGCCCCTGCCACCTCCTCCGCCGTTGTCCCTCCTGCATCAGATCCGCAGGCGCCGCCACCTCCTTGTGCATCACATCCGCCGCCTTGCAACCTCCAATGCCTTTGCCGCATCTTGAACCGCCTCCACCCCTCGCGCGTTGCACCACCTTGCGAGCTTCGATATTGCTACCGGCATTCGATCCGCCTCCTGCCGTAGCCTCTTGAATCAGAACCGCAGCCGGCACGCCTCCTCCGCCTTGGCTCGCGTATCTTTAATCAAAACTATAAACCGTTCGCCGCTTCCATGAACGCTGCTACGAGCCGAATCTTCCACCGGAGCCGCCTCCTTCATCGGATCTAAACCCTCGCAACTGTCTGCCACCACATCCGACGCGCCCGCATCCTGGTAAATGCAGAACGTCGAAGGGAAAAGCGGGAGCGAGGGGAAGCGGCGTGGAGCGGGGAGGGCCGTGCGGGGAGGATCGGGAGGGAAATGCCGGAGGGGGTAGGAAGCTTGCTAAGGTCTCGCATCTGGACGTCGCGGCTTTGATTTGGCCGTGCGGGAGGATCGGGAGGGAGATGTGAGGGGAATACGCGAGGAACGAGAGAGAGGAATAGTAACGCGAGAGAGAGCGGCGATTCCGGGAAAGGGAAGGGGATAAGGTTTCTGTGGTGTGAGAGGAGAGAGAGATCGGGGCCCACTATTGCCCACAGATGATGCGACACAGATAAAATATCTGGTGTTTTGTGCACGAATCGCTTTTTTTTGGGACAAAGTCTCCCCCCCAGAAATCGCTTCTTTCTGGGACGGAGGGAGTCAATTCACGGTCTATAAAAAGTAACTTTGACAACTATTTTCTATTGTAATATATATAGAAATATCAACAAATATATGATTTTATTGAAGCATTTTTTTTAAATTAATCTACACATATGGTTTCCTTTTTTTAAGATAAATATTTTAGAAATTATTTATAGTCAAAGATTTTAAAGTTTGACTTTACTCTTGTTCAAAACGATTAATATTATCGGCCCGGAGAGAGTAGCTAGATGAATACCCCCACCGTATTGCTGAGGGAAATTAAGTTGTATAATATGTACAAATAATTAAGATGCAATATGATTTTTAAAACTAAATCAAATTGATATAATTTTGAGCTTAAAATAATTGAGATCGCATGGTTTTATGAGAGAAGAAAGAAGAGATAATTTAAATATATAGATATATCATTCAAAGGCTAGAAATAATTAGGATGATGTGGTTTAATAAGAGAAGAAACAAAATCCTAGCAGAAACTAGGGAGAGTGGAGGACATGGGGCACAGGCGACTGCAGTGCAAAAATCCTAGTAGAAACTGACAGGGGTAAGAGCCGAAGAGGATGATGCCGCCGGTGGTTTAGAGATGGGAGGAGATTGGAGGAGCTATCCCATCTCCGCTTGTAGCAGCGGTGCGGTTGCCACGAAGAGATGGAGAGCAAGAGGGAGGGATAGAAGAGAGGGAGAGCAAGAGAGAGAGAGGGAAGGAGAGAAGGAGAATAGGAGATGTTTATTAGGGCTTGTTTAGATCCCCGGGCAAAATTTTTTTACCCTGTCACATCGAATGTTTGGACGTATGCATGGAGTATTAAATAATATAAAAAAATAACTAATTGTACAGATTGTATGTAAATTGCGAGACGAATCTTTCAAGCCTAATTGCTTCATGATTTGACAATGTGGTGCTGCAGTAAACATTTGCTAATAATAAATTATTTAGGCTTAATAAATTCGTTTCGCAGTTTACAGGCAGAATCTGTAATTTGTTTTGTTATTAATCTACGTTTAATACTTTAAATGTATATCCGTATATCCGATGTGACACGCCAAAACTTTACACCAAATATCTAAACACCCGCTTAGTTGTTTTTTCCCTATCGGATCGGCGCCTTTCTTGATGGATGAGCTTACCGATTTACCTAAACAACCGACATTGGTCTTATATCAGTGATGATTTATTAAAAAACCGACACTGAATACATTAGTATCAGTTCATTTAAATAACTGGTGATGTTGACCTTATATTAGTGCCAGATATTTACTCTCGTACGCTCTCAGGGGGTGTGTAATCCCCTATCAGTATACCAGTTTTTTTGCTAGACGGCACTGAGCATCCTTGATGATGTACTCTGTAGGAGTATAATAATTCCAATGCATGAAAATTTATAGATTTCCAGCCAATTAGATGCTTAACAAGAGAAACTAAGTAATTAAAAATTAAAAATTTATGACTGAAAGGAAATTGTTTCCTTAACCATAATGATATATGTTTTAATTATATGCGAATAGAATATTCTTGTGTAAATGTTTTTATGTAAATCATTATTCACATGCTATACAATTTTTTTATGCGGCGTATGTGATTCTTCTTTTATATGCTACATAAAAATAGTTTTGGAAAAAAACATGAAAGAAAATATTAAAATACACACAAACTTCTATATTTTGTAAGAAGTTTATGTACACAAAAACTTTTATATTTTTTTTTTCTGAAAGTGGGTCAATCAATTGTTTGTCCTTGTATGACTTATTGGGTGTTTTAGGTAGTTTTCTTGAAAAGTATCTACCCTAATAGTACATTGCAAAAGAATTTAACAAATTCTTTTTCTTTTGCGGGGAAGAATTTAACAAATTCAGTGTCATATTAATAAAGAGAAAAAGTTGATAGAAGAACTAAAGTAAACTCAGTGGCGTAGAATAAATTCTCTAATAATTATTGCTCTACATGCATGTTCGATCAAGTACATAAGTACATGTAAGATAACCAAATTACCTACTTGGAATATATCTCAATCACATCAGTGCTCCTTTTGTAAAGCATGCAACCCCAACCCCCAACCCTTCTTCTTATTTGCAAAAAATTATAATGGCATGGTTCCAATTTACCCTTGTTTTTAACCCGAAAACGTTCTCCCTTTTGAACGTAGTTGGAGGAAAAGCAACCTTCCGATCGATACGGCCAGCGAATCACCAACATCATCATCATGTGTTACCCCAAATCCATTTTTGCCTGACGGATTTTGTGATCAACCGACCGGAGAAATAAATGTCATGATTTTGGATGGTGGATAACTCTTGTGGTCATGAACTCATGATGTGACTCAACACACTCTAAGCAATAGGACTCGATCCCGTAAAATAAGATTTAGTTAAACTTTAAGATTTCGATGATCAATAATTACTTAAAAAGGAGATAGGGCGTTTGCAGAATTGTCTTCAAAGTACTACTCCGTATTCTATATCACAAACTTAAAGTAGTAGAGTTTCTAAAGTTATTCTACTACAAAACTAATGTTCAATATGATATCATAAATTAGTAAAACTTATGAACTTATTCTATGATAAAATCAAAACTGGATCTTGAACCATACGTGAGTTGACACATGATTGAAAAGAGCAACCCCTACTGCTTGTATGGATAATTCAGTGGTGATTCTAGAAAAAAATAATCAAGTGCTCGATATACTTACAGTCTGTTTTCTTAAACTAATATAATGATTAATACGATATAAAATAGTTAAAAATAGAAGCACTATGTCCGGTTTGTTCATGTCACCAGGTATTTGCACGTAGGAACACCACTGCGTTAAATAACTTCATAGCAACAAATGTCAACCATCCACTTTATGTTATTGACTTGAATCTTGGCAACGGGTCGTAGGTTTTTTTTTTCTCTCTGCAGATAATTAATGGAAGCAACAACCAGGCAGGCGTGGTAATTAGCCCAACATTAATTTTGACCTACAAATTGTGAGGGCCAGACCTATAAAGGGTTGTGCTAAAATTTAATAGTTTTTTGCGCTAAAAATATTTAAGGGTTGAGATGGGTTTTGAAAAGGCCCATGGCCTTAACCCATTACCACCCCTGCAACCAGGTCAGTCGTGGTTGATCATCGGTCCAGCATAGTCGTTTGATCACATATCAGTTTGCCAGATTGCTAGTCTCTACATGCATTGACCACCGCAATGTGTTATCGAATTTTTTAAAAAAAATAATACGATTTTAATGGAAAATCGTAAAAATATAGGCCGGTTAGGTGAAATCGCAAGTTTAGTACGTCGACAGGGTACCTATTGAATAACCGCAGTTCGACAGGGTACGGCAGTTCAACAGGTGATAACAAAATTTTAAAAAAGAGAATAATCACTGTAGCGGCAATGTGAACCCTAAACCCTAACATATTGAACATTGGCAGTTCGATATGCCCCTGTCGATCATTGTAGCGGCACTATTCGTGTACCTTTTTTTTTTCTGACCAACTACCCTGTCGAACTACCGTTCGATGTTCGACAGGGTGCAAATTTGCGATTTCGTCTAACCAACCTATATTTTTGCGATTTTCCATTAAAAACCGTATTATTTAAAATAAATATGCATGCATTACACAAGTGAATATGGTCTGTGCGTCGAACGAATAGTGCTGCTTTGGCAAATCCATAGCTAAGCTACAGTTACAGCTAAAGATTCTCACCACTGGCGACGACTTGCTACTTGAAAGCTATACTTCACTGGTTTTGTACTTCACTAGTTCCATAATTCTTGATATTTTGAATAAGTTTAAGATCAAACTTTTAAAACGTTAACTATAAATAGCTTTGAAATACTTAGACTGAAGGCACTAAAACAAAAATATATAAATTAGTCTTAAAAGGAACTATAATTAAACTTTAAGATTTCGATGATCAATAATTACTTAAAAAGGAGATAGGGCGTTTGCAGAATTGTCTTCAAAGTACTACTCCGTATTCTATATCACAAACTTAAAGTAGTAGAGTTTCTAAAGTTATTCTACTACAAAACTAATGTTCAATATGATATCATAAATTAGTAAAACTTATGAACTTATTCTATGATAAAATCAAAACTGGATCTTGAACCATACGTGAGTTGACACATGATTGAAAAGAGCAACCCCTACTGCTTGTATGGATAATTCAGTGGTGATTCTAGAAAAAAATAATCAAGTGCTCAATATACTTATAGTCTTTTCTTATACTAATATAATGATTAATACGATATAAAATAGTTAAAAATAGATGCTCTATGTCCGGTTTGTTCATGTCACCAGGTATTTGCACGTAGGAACACCACTGCGTTAAGGGTGTGTTTAGTTCATGCCAAAATTGAAAGTTTGGTTGAAATTGAAACGATGTGACGGAAAAGTTGGAAGTTTATGTGTGTAGAAAAGTTTTGATGTGATGGAAAAGTTGGAAGTTTAAAGAAAAAATTTGCAACTGAACAAGGGCTAAATAACTTTATAGCAACAAATGTCAACCATCCACTTTATGTTATTGACTTGAATCTTGGCAACGGGTCGTAGGCTTTCTTTTTCTCTCTGCAGATAATTAATGGAAGCAACAACCAGGCAGGTGTGGTAATTAGCCCAACATTTTGACCTACAAATTGTGAGGGCCAGACCTATAAAGGGTTGTGGTAAAATTTAATAGTTTTTGCGCTAAAAATATTTAAGGGTTGAGATGGGTTTTGAAAAGGCCCATAGCCTTGACCCATTACCACCCCTGCAACCAGGTCAGTCGTGGTTGATCATCGGTCCAGCATAGTCGTTTGATCACATATCAGTTTACCAGATTGCTAGAGTCTCTACATGCATTGACCACCGCAATGTGTTATCGAATTTTTTTTAAGAAATAATACGATTTTAATGGAAAATCACAAAAATACAGGCCAATTAGACGAAATCGCAAGTTTAGGGTACCCTCGAACAACCGCAGTTCGACAGGGTACGGCAGTTCGATAGGTGATAACAAGATTTAAAAAAAGAGAATAATCACTGTAGCGGCACTGTAAACCCTAAACCCTAACATATTGAACATTGGCAGTTCGATATGCCCCTGTCGATCACTGTAGCAGCATTGTTCGTGTACTTTTTTTTTACCAACTACCCTGTTGAACGTCGCAGTTCGATGTTCGACAGGGTGCTAAACTTATGATTTCGCCTAACCAACCTACATTTTTGCGATTTTCTATTAAAATCGTATTATTTTAAAAAAAATCTGCATGCACTACACAAGTGAATGGTGTAGTGCTGTTTGGCAAATCCATAGCTAAGCTACAGTTATAGCTAAAGATTCTCACCACTACTGGCGACGACTTGCTACTTGAAAGCTATACTTCACTGGTTTTATACTTCACTAGTTTCACAATTCTTGATATTTTGAATCAAACTTTTAAAACGTTAACTATAAATAGCTTTGAAATACTTAGTCTGAAGGCACTAAAACAAATACTAATATCAAATTCAGTCTTAAAAGGAACTTAATAAAAACAAATATTTATTCTATTTATTATATATTATATAATAGTTTAAGATTCGGTTTTTGGACACGTAATCATTGTCCAAAATGTGAACAGGAGGGCAGTAGCTTAATTAAGCTTCGCGGCATTTTGATCACTGCTACTTGGGTATACATAGGGTTTATTAATAGCCAGGGCTCCAGATAAAATATAAGAGATGATCGATTGAATATAATAATGTAGTTGGACTATTTATATTGATTATAGATGATGTTCAAATTTTGAAGCTTTGGCTATATTATTAAACTTGCTATAACTTAGAGGGAGTGATTGTAGCATGGGCTCCAATAAAGATAAGTAGATTTGAATATTAATAACGTAGTGGACTATTTTATATTGATTGTAGATGAATGTTTTAAATTTTGAAGCTAGGTAGTTGGTTATATTATTAAACTTGCTATAACTGGAGGGAGCGACTATTATTAACCGATTTTAACTCATAATAAGCTGGCGCATGAATTAGAGTGATTGGTTTGTTACTCCTACATCACAGGTTAGCTTGGGTCTACTTGTGGTGCTCCTGAATATTCTATTTAAGGCCTTGATATATGATTCAATAAAGTTTCCACCGTTTCACTAAATTGGTGGCTCGATACGAGTCGCTCGTATAGATGCCATAAGGCCCGATTCGGAAGGCCCAGCCCACGGTACGGTTATTTTTGGCCCAGCCCAAGCACGACACGGCCCGACTTGGATCGGCCCATGCTGGCCCGGCCTGACCACGGGCCTGCCTGGGCTCCCACCGGCACGCGCTGGTCCGACAAGATCGGGCCGGCCCGGCACAATGGGCCGGCAGGCCAGGCCGGCATACAAAGTATATGGACTAAAAAGACATATTAATGTCATGGCCAAAGAATAGGACCTAAAATAGACTTATTTTAGCTATTTATATATCACAGCCCAAAGAAGAGGAGGGAAAATAGACTTTTTAGCTATATACATGTCACAGCGAGAGGGAGACAATTTAGACTTATTCCTGTGGAAAAGCACGATGGCCATCATGCTTCCGCCTGCCGCAAGCCCGAGTCATGTTGGGCCATGCCTGGCCCGTGCTGCTGCGGCTCATGGGCTGCCACGGCACAGCCCGGTGTGTAGGTCGGGCTGTGCCGGCCCGACTACCCTCAGCCCAGGCACGGCCGGGCCTAGGTTGCACGTGCCTAGGCCGTGCCATCTATAGTCGCTCGCCATGATAACAAACTAATCCTTAGTCCAGATCGATCATTTTCATTAGAACAGATCTGAATATATTTGCCACATGCCTACTCTAGAAGGGTTCGGGTAAATTTGGCAGCATAGGCCAGCCCAGTCGATATTAGAGGAATCCAAATGACTCCAACAGGAACTAGCACAGTTTAGACAGGAGTCAGGAGAACAAGTGACGGATCTTGCTAAACGCGTGACGGATCCAAACAACTCGGTGAGGAACGACAGTCTTGCTAAGCTGCCTCTTGTTTGGACTCCCCTGGTACAAGTCCTCGAATCTTCACATCATAATACACCTCCTCTACCCTCCTCAAATCATACTTCATCCCTGCAAAACAAAGTACAGAAAATGGGAAAAAGAACATGCCACAACTTAACAAGGAGTACCATGATAAAAGTAATGCTCCCAAGTAAATACGAAGAGTGAGGCAATTTATCATGTGATGCCCAAAAATTATTACCTGCCAGTTACACGAATTATAGATTTTGCAAGAAACTCACCATCAAACTTCTTACGTAGAAAGTCATTGCGCAGGTTCAGCATCCTAAATGAAGCATGAAGGTCTGTCAGAAATGCCAACACCTTTCTTGGACAGCCATAGTCTCCAGCAGTGACACGGTTCACTACATATCTCGGCTGCACAAAATAGCATTACAGTTATGTACTACATCAATCAAAATGTAACAGAACAATAGAACATTCAGTTAAAAAAAAACAGACATTATCGTGTGAAGTTCACAGATATGCATGCCACACCCATGGTCACGCACAAGTACACATACAGTACAACGGTCTGGGTCAACTGACCAACTTTAAATGTTAGTACAAATTCTACATGTGTAATTTTTTTTATTCAGATAGGATTTTATAGTTTGTAGGCACATAAAATGAATGTTCATATAACCACAACATTCATCAAGTTTAAATATTTAGTGTTGTACTTGCGTAGTGCTATAGCCTGTTTTTGTCTCGCAAAAAAAAAGGTGCTTATCGTCTCAAAAGGAAAATGAGATATTTATTCCAGTCATTTGTTCCCCTCTTGATGTCAACTAGTAGCATTTTAACAGATTAAACAAGAAAAATCGGTGGAGAATACAACTAAAGCACGAATACATGACAGAAATTGGAAAGAAGAATACATAGGATGCTAGGATAGAATATAAGGATTTTCACAAGTGCAAAGTACAATTAAAGCATGAAATACATGACAGAAATTGGAAATGAGAATGTAACATATGATGCTAGGATAGAATACAAGGATTTGACAGAACGAAACCAACAAACCTAGGAAGCATTTCAATCAAAAATACAAATCAGATTGACAAATTATGGATTTGGCATAACATTCATACTCCTATCACTGATCCTTTTGCCTTACAGGCAACAAAAAACTGAACCATCAATTTCATCTAAAAAGATCAGGGGAATACATTCTACGTACTTTATTGTATTTAACTTGCTGGAATCCTCATGTCTCACAAAAACTTTAAGTCCGCAGTCAATGAATGTAATAGAAATTCATGACCAATATCCATTTGCACCAACAAAGTTGCAACCATAATGTGCTCTATTACTGTACATACTAAGGTGGAACACTGGAATTTGTGATTCTGAACTGAAGTGTCAAGAACTCTCACATCAATATTTATTTTCAATAATCAAACATAATGAGCTAGCAGCCAACCAGAAAATTCTAAAAGATATTGATACTTAAATTTTAATCATCCTTGAAGCCAGAATATAGTTTACACAAGATCACATGACAGCTAGTCCTAATTTCCCAGTTACCAATTTTTCATCAATCTGAACTAACACAACTGCACCAGTGCTATTATATGCTACATTTTCAACTTTCACATGAAGTCAAGATAAATATCTATTACTTTCTAGGTTGCAGGTTAAGCACACATATTGAGACAGAAAGGGCAGCATGCAATTATTTCTAAACATGAAAAAACACCTCATATATGAGGTAGTATAACTGTAGTAAGTAGTCACCTAATGGTTAATACATGGTTCGAGAACCAATGTTGTCTACACAAAAAAGGGTAACAGAGACCTATCAACCAAAAAAGTGCCAAGACCCAATGACCAGCTTAAAATGTACTTTATGCTATACAACAACCAAAGGATGAAAGGAATAGCACCATATGGTAATAGGCACTCAAGCTATCCAAAGTTGTACATATCAATTGATTGTTCTTTATATATATTACATTCTAGTTCTAAGACAATCTCAGGCTCTTGGCAAAGTCAAATACAGTATTCTCTAATGACATGTCGGATATGAAACTATGAATTAATATTTTATAACACCAGTCCTTTGGGACTCTTCAGACAAGTCATGCTTATTATTCTTTCCAGACACATGGCTAATGAAAAGGTAGCCTGTTACTGCAAGATAAAATCATATGAACAATGTAAGGAAGTGGGCAAAAATATGCATAGTGATGATGAACTTACGAAATCGTTGGACATGAAGCACAATCCTGCAAAGCAAAGAAGTCTTCATGTGAGCAGGCAGTGTAATTTAACCACAACATGTTTCAACAAACATAAGTGTAACAGATATAGATGAAAATCGTTTTTTGACAAAAGCAGGTTCTGATATTTTTGGCATTTTGTCAACACAAAAATTTCAATGCCGATAACATGCTAAATGATGTTATCTGCATAAAGATCACCACTAGTTCCAATTCGAAAGAAGGGACTAACCACCATTTCTATTCCCCTGTATAGTCCAGGCCCATTTTTCCCCACTAACCAACATTATATAGCCCGTGAGAAAAACATTTTAACAACAATGACCAGTAGATCCCATAAATAACATCCAATTCACATTAGCAATTAAAATAGCAGATAGCATAAAGGAAAACTAACCAGTAAGGTAATCTTCAACATCCAGGCCAAACTCCCCGGAGCTCACTGCAAAGAACAGAGACAGAAAACACCTTTCAGCTTCCGCGTTCCTGCCCCGTCGGCACCCAAACTTACCCCGTAAAACTCGGAGGTTGCTACACATCAGACGTCTGATATTTAGCAAAAGATCGAACTCGGACGTTGTTCACCCACATATTTAACTGCATGAAAAAAACCATCGTAGTTAAGCTGCTATGCTGCAAGCCTATACCCTACTCTCGTGCATGCATACATGTAGTCTCTCTCTTCATCTTCCATACCAATAAACCTTTAAACTATTTTCCCTTCTAAATTACTTATCCGATCTACCATCCAATTTCACTGTTGTGTTCGTTACAATTAAATCTTTACAATAATATCTCACTTGACTATATTTCTAATAAAATTTATAAATATGATTATATTACTAATTGAAACATTTATATATTATACATGAAACAACGAGTTATAATTATTGAAACATTAGAAAATATTCACTGCAAAATCCCAAGCAACACATGTAACATTTATAAATGAATTAGTGAAACATTAGAAAATACTTACTGAAACATCCAATAATACTGTGTGCAACATTCACAAATAAACTAGTGAAACGTCAGAAAAATATTTATTGAAACATCGAAATAATGCCATGCACCTTTTTATATGTGTTTTAGAAAAATCAACCTTTTGTTGCACCATAATATTATTTTATCACTTGTACGGATAACTCAACTCACTTTAAAAAATGTTTCAGAGAGATGTAACTTATAAAAATTACTAAATGCAGCAATAACCACCGTCACATAAAACATTAGGTCCCAACTACTGAAACAAAAAAAATATGATGCAACATATTTGCAAATATTGATTTGTTAAATTTTATATCATTCTTGAAACATTAACCTGTAATTTTTGAAACATAAAATAATTATTTGCTGAAACATATAAATAGATCACGTGCAACAATAACTATATAAAAATTATTGGCTGCAACAATAACCACCATTATATGAAACATTATGTCCTATCTAGGGAAGCATAAAAATATATATGATGCAACATATTTGCAAATACTTTATATTGTTAAAACTTTATATCACTCTTGAAGCGTCAAGTTATATTTGTTGAAACACAAAATATATTTACTGAAGCATATAAAAAGACCACATGCAACATTACATCTGAATAAGTGAAAGATGAGTAAATACTTATTGAAACATCGGAATAACATTATGTGATAAAAATCATCGGAGTATTGTCATGTGAGATCTTGTTATAAAGAGTTAATTATAACAAATCCAATGGTATAATTAGTTCATAATTCCGATAAATAGTTTAAGAGAAAAGATCATTTAAATTTTGAATCCATGTGACTTGCATGCACGCTCCATTGGCTGCATGCACTTGTCATGCACCTGCGCTACTACTACTCTGTTGGGTTGAGGTGTCCGATTTTTCCTCCTTCATTGGACGTTTGACGACAAGCATTTTCGGTAAAACTCACGCAGATCAACCAGCGTTGGAGTTGGATGGATGGATTTGGATGAATGGATGGGGACAAACTGAAAGATTCCGCTCCCCCGCGGCCCGCGCCGGTCGCCAAACTACCACCGAAAACCTCACTAAAACACACCATTTTATTAAATCAGTACTATACGTTTTTAATAGCGCTAGAGAGACCCAAACCCCGCTCACCCTACAATTGACCGAATCGGATCACCCCGATTGGCCCAAATCCTCCTCCCCTTCGTCGCCGCTACTGCAGTGGCTACCCAAATCTCGCCGATCGCTGTGTGCACCATGTGCGGTGACTGCTGCGGCGGCGGTGCCGGGGGAGCCGCCGAGGCGAGGGCGGCCGGCGCCGGCGGCGGCAAGCACGGCACTGGAAACAATATTGTAACCGGAGCTATAAAGAAAGCGGGTGCCAACCGTTGCACACGTAACAGAAGAACTCGGGGTCGTTGTTTGGTACCGCCGAATTGGATCACTTTTCCAGGACCCTATTCCATTTGGGCTAAAACAAGGGCTATGGGCAAGGGAAATAAATCCTATCCAAAGAAAATAAAATCCTAAAATGACCACTAACATATAGGCTCTACTAATGAACACCAAGGGTTATTATAACAGTAGCAAACAAACCTGTGCATCTGTGCTAACATCCGCGCATTCAAAGCAGTTTTCATTGCATGACATAGAATGTAGTGGTGGCAGGGAGATGGAGCGGGAGATACCTTTGGTGGTACGATGGATTGTTCACTCACCATGAGATATGCCTTGATATACTTTCCAGCAACTGGAATTAAACCAACGCATATACTGCCAATGTCCCCAGTTGTTGGTGCCGAAATATCAGAAAAGGCAGTCGGAAAAGCCCCCTCGCTCCGCTGCTGTCCCCTCCTGCTCAGCTTCCCCGGGCTCCGCCCTCCCTCCGCCGCTGTCCCTATGCATCAGATCCGGGGCCCCTGCCACCTCCTCCGCCGTTGTCCCGCTCCTGCATCCAGATCCGCAGGCGCCGGCCACCTCCTTGTGCATCACAGTCCGCCGCCTTGCAACCTCCAATGCCTTTGCCGCATCTCTGAACCGCTCCACCCTCGCCGTTGCCCACCACTTGCGAGCTTCGATATTGCTACCTGCATTCGATCCGCCTCCCTGCGCCGTACGCCTGTTGAACTCAAACCGCAATGCCGGCACGGCCCTCCTCCTGCCTTGGCTCGCCGTATCTCTCTTAATCAAAACTATATAATCGTTACCACCGCTTCCATGATACGCTGCTACCCCACTCTCCGAGCCGAATCCTTCCACCCGGAGCCGCCTCCTCATCGATGCTAAACCCTGCAACTGTCTCCACCACAATCCGGCGCGCCCGCATCCTGGGTAATGGCAGAACGTCGAGGGAAAGCGGGAGGCACGGGGGCAAGCCGGCGTGGAGCGGGGAGGCCGTTGCGGGGAGGATCGGGAGGGAAATGCGGAGCCGGGGTAGGAAGCCCTTGCTAAAGGTCTCCCGCATCTGGACGCATCGCCGGGCTCTTGACTTTGCGCCGTGCGGGAGGATCGGCGAGCGCGAGATGTGAGGGGACATCCCACGCGAGGAACGACGAGAGAGGAATAGTTACCGCGACGCACAGCCACACGCAAAGCCCCGCGGCTTCCGGGCGACAAACGGCGCGCAACGGGGGCCGCCATAACCGGTTTTTCCTGTGGTGCTGAGAGGAGAGAGCAGATCCGGCCGGCCCATACTGGCCCAAGCATGATCCGCGACACAGATAAAATATCTCGGTGTCTTTCGTGCACCGAAATCGCCTTTTTTTTGGACAAAGTCTCCCCCCCCAGAAATCGGGCTCTCTTTTCGGGGACGCGAGGGCGGAAGTAACATTGCAATCGTCGATTTACACGCAACTTGTCAGGCCTGGGTCAATCTAGTGCACAACATTGTACAATCTCGTTTGGTGCATGAACTTGTGTTGGTGCGTGCGGCCAGCGGCAAGTCAACAAAGCGACACTATACGACTATCCTACCCTTCGATTTAGGGGCTGAAATTAGGATGCCCTATGTAACATATATATGGCAGAAGGTGTCACTAGACCTACACCTATCAATAAACATATAAGAATAGAATTTACGTGATAGTAGAAAAAGATTAAAAATATCGAGCACGATATAACGTTAGAAAACATATAAAATCTCATTACATTTCATGAATGAAGGATAAAGTATGAGACTAAATTTACTAAATATTCGCATGTCTTATGCATACTCGCTATAGTAACCACTCGCCCTCTAATCCCAACATCAACTTTCACAAAACTTGGAGACATTGGTCTTAAGATTATCTCTTGTCCTCGTTCGCACGAACTAGACAAACGTTTCGTTACTGAAACGAGCATTTTTACAAGTCTTTGTCCACCCCTAATTGCACCCACCTAACCCAAGTTGCTATACCACCCAATGCAAATCGTAGCTCTATTTGTTTTTAATCGCCGAAAACGTTCCTCCCTTTGAAAGTTAAGTTGGAGGAAAAGCCAACCTTCCCGATCCGATACCGCCCACGCTCTGAACTCCACCAACATTCATCAATGCATGTGTTACCCCAAATCCATTTCTTGCCCTGACGACTTTTGTGACAACACGACCGGACGAAATAAACTGTCATGATTATTGGATGGTGGACTAACTCTTGTGGTCGTGACACTCATCGATGTGACTCGATCACACACTCTAAAGCAATAGGACCGATCATCCCGTATACATAAGATTTAGTCAAACTTAAGATTTCGATGATCATAATTACCTTAAGAAAGGAATAGGGCGTTTGCAGACCATTTGGTCTTCAACAGTACCTACTCTAATTCTTAATTTCACAACTTAAGTAGTAGATTTCTAAGTCTATTCTACTACAAAAACTATGCTTCAATATGATATCTAAATTATAAAACTTATGAACTTATTCTCGATCAAAATCAAACTAACTGGATCTTGACACCATACGCTGAGTTGAACACATGATTGAAAAGAGCCAACCCGCTACTCGCTTAGGTCATGGATAGATTCAGTGGTGATTCTAGACAAAAATAATCAACGTCGCTCGATATACTTCACAGTCTTTTTTTCTATACAACTAATAGTAATGATTAATACGTATAAAATAGTTAAAACCTAGCAGCCACTATGTCGTTGTTCCAATGTCACCAGGTATTCGCACGTAGAACACCACTGCGCTTAAGCGGGTTTAGTCTTTCATCACGCCAAAATACTTTGTGACAATGGACATGTACGGAAATTTCTGAGAACACTCTTGATGTGTAAATAGTTTAGACATTTGAAATACAGGTCACTAATAGCATGTCAACCATCATAGTTTCATGACCGACTCTGCGGTACGTATTTCCTTTTTTTCTCTCTGCAGATAATTTAATCCGGAAGCCCAACAACCTCAGGCAGGGTGGTAGATTAGCCCTAACCATTATTGTACCATACAAATCCTGTGAGGCGCAGAACCTACTAAAGGGTTGTGCCTGCTAAAATTTTAATCCATCTTTTTGCGCTAAAAATATTAAGGGTGAGATGGGTTTTGAAAAGGCCCTAGGCCTTGAACCCATTACACACCCTGGCAAGCCAGGTCAGTCGTGCTTGATTCATCGGTCCAGCATAGGTTCGTTTGAAAATTACAATAATCAGTTTCCAAGATTGCTAGAGTCTTACATGCATTGACCACCCGCAACGTGTTATCGGAAATTCTTTTTTTACAGAAAATAATACGATTCTTAATGAAATAATCGTAAAATTATAAGGCACGTTAGGTGAATCGCAAGTTTTACTCGAGGTTACCTCATGAAAACCGCAGCTTCGACAGGGTACGGCAGAGTCGCATCACGGTGATAACAAATTTTAAAAAAAGAGAATAATCACTGTAGCGGCACGTAACCCTAAACCCTAACTATTTGCAACATTGGCAGTTCGATATGTCCCCTGCCGATCACTGTAGCGATGTCCATTGTAACTATCGTGGTACTTTTTTTTCACCAACTACCCCTGTTTGAAACACGCGCCGTTCGACCTGTTCGACCGGCGTGCAAATTATGGATTTCGCTCTAACACACCTATATTTGGATTTCTTTCATCAAAAACCGGGTATATTGTAAAATAAAATTGCCATGCACTACACAATGAATATGGTGTGACGGAATAGCTGCTTTTGGCAATCCATAGCTAAGCTACAGTGTTCACAGCTAATGATTATCAACCACTACGGCGACCGACTTGCTTACTTGAACAGCCTGATTACTTCGTCACTGGTTTTGTATTCACTAGTTTCCAAATTCTTGCATAATTTTGAATTGTTAAGTTCAAACTTTTAAAACCGTTAACTACTAAATAGCTTTGAAATACTTAGACTGAAGGCACTAAAAACAAAAAGATATAAATTATCTTAAAAGGAACTAGTAATACAAACAAATATTATTATTTATTAATATATCATATCTAAAAAATATAGTTAAAAGATTATGTTTTGGGACACGTAATCATTGTCCAAAATGTGAACTGGAGGGAGTAGCTCAATTAGCCTGTTTTGCACAGCAAATTGTAGCTTCAGGGTTGGGTCTGATGGTTGTGGAATAAACCCAGCTCACATTAATATGCAGGAGCTCCACACTAACATCCAGTTGAGTGAGTGAGAATGATTTAGATGAATGTCATGGGACTTGCAATTAAGGATTGACTGTAGACTGGATGCTGTGCAAATTGAAAGGCCTTCTTGCCGATTTACATCTTAAACTTGCTATAATAAGGTATACGAGCAGTGCTGACGCATGGGCTCCCAATAAAGATAAGTAATTTGAATATTAATAACGTAGTGGACTATTTTATATTGATGTAGATGATGTTTTCAAATTTTGAAGCTAGAGTTGCTATATTATTAAACTTGCTATAACTGGAGGAAGCGACTATAATTAACCACTTTTTACTCAATAATTAAGCTGGCGCATGAAATTAGAGTGACTTGGTTTGTTACTTCTCCCCTTTACCCACAGGTTAGCTTGGGTCTACTTGTGGTGCTCCTGAATATTCTAATTTAAGCACCTTGATATAATTGATTCAATAAAGTTCCACCGTTTCAACTAGATTTGGTGGCTCGATACGAGTCGCCCTCGTATAGATGGCCATAAGGCCCGATGTCCTGAAGGCCCAGCCCACGGTACCGGTATTTTGGCCCAGCCCAAGCACGACCACCCCGGCCGACTTGGAACGGCCCATGCTGGCCCGGCCTGACCACCGGGCTGTGCCTGGGCCCCCCCACGGCACACGCGGCTGGTCCGACAAGATCGGGCCGGCCCGGCACAATGGGCCGGCAGGCCAGGCCGGCATACAAGAATATGGGACTAAAAAAGCATATTAATGTCACGGCCCAAAGAATGGGACCTAAAAATAGACTTTATTTTAGCTATTTATATTCACAGCCCAAAGAAAGGAAGGAAAAATAGACTTTTTAGCTATATACATGCACAGCCAGAGGGAGACAAATTAGACTTATTCTGTGGAAAAGCACGATAGACCATCCATGCCTTCCCGCGCAAGGCCGACGTCAGTTGGCGATGCCTGGGCCTGGTGTGCGGCTCACGGCCCGGACAGCGGTGTGAAGGTCGGGCTGTGCCGGCCCGACTACCTCAGCCCAGCAATGGCCGGCCTAGGCCGTGCCACCCGTTTGGCCATCTAAAGTCGCCTCGCCATGATAACAACCTAATCCTTATCCAGATCGATCATTTTCATTAGAACAGATCTGATAATATTTGCCACATGCCTACTCTAGAAGGGTTCGGGTAAATTTGGGCAGCATAGGCACCCCAGTCGATATTAGAGGAATCCCAATGACTCCAACAGGAACTAGCAACGTAGGAGACACGTGACGGATCTTGCTAAACGCGTGACGGATCCAAACAACTCGGTGAGGAACGACAGTCTCTTGCTAAGCTGCCTCTTGTTTTGGACTCCCCTGGTACAAGTCCTCGAATCTTCACATCCATAATACAACCTCCTCTACCCTCCTCAAATCATACTTCATCCCTGCAAAACAAAGTACGGAAAATGAGAAAAAAAACAAATGTCCACAACTTAACAAGAAAGTACATGATAAAAGTAATGCTCCTAAGTAAATACAAGAGTGAGGCAATTTTCATGTGATGCCCAAAAATTATTACTTCCAGTACGCGATTACAGATTTTGCAAAAACTCACCATCAAACTTCTTACGTAGAAAGTCATTGCGCAGGTTTCAGCATCCTAAAATGAAGCATGAAGGTCTGTCAGAAATGCAACACCTTTCTTGGACAGTCATAGTCTCCAGCAGTGACACGGTTCACTACATATCTCGGCTTGCACAAAATAGCTAATTACAGTTATGTACTACATCAATCAAAATGTAACAGAACAATAGAACATTCAGTTCAAAAAAAACACAGACATTATCGTGTGAAGTTCACAGATATGCATGCCACACCCATGGTCACGCACAAGTACACATACAGTACAAACGGTCTGGGTCAACTGACCAACTTTAAATGTTAGTAAAATCTCTACAATGTGTATTTTTTTTTATCAGATAGGATTTTATAGTTTGTAGGCACATAAAATGAATGTTCAATATAACCACAACATTCATCAATGTTTAATATTTAGTTTGTACTTGCGTAGTGCTATAGCCTGGTTTTTGTCTCGCAAAAAAAAAGGTGCTTATCGTCTCAAAAAGGAAAATGAGATATTTATTCAAGTCATTTGTTCCCCTCTTGATGTCAACTAGTAGCATTTTAAACAGATTAAACAAGAAAAATCGGTGGAGAATACAACTAAAGCAGAATACATGACAGAAATTGGAAAGAAGAATACATAGGATGCTAGGATAGAATATAAAGGATTTTCACAAGTGCAAATACAATAAAGCATGAAATACATGACAGAAATTGGAAATGAGAATGTAACATATGATGCTAGATAGATACAAGGATTTGACAGAACGAAACCAACAAACTAGGAAGCATTTCAATCAAAATACAAATCAGATTGACAAATTATGGATTTGGATAACATTCATACTCCTATCACTGATCCTTTTGCCTTACAGGCAACAAAAACTGAACCATCATTTCATCTAAAAAGATCAGGGAATACATTCTACGTACTTTATTGTATTTAACTTGCTGGAATCCTCATGTCTCACAAAAAACTTTAAGTCCGCAGTCAATGATGTAATAGAAATTCATGACCAATATCCATTTGCACCAACAAAGTTGCAACCATAATGTGCTCTATTACTGTACATACTAAAGGTGGAACACTGGAATTTGTGATTGAACTGAAGTGTCAAGAAACTCTCACATCAATATTTATTTTAAATAATCAAACATAATGAGCTAGCAGCCAACCGAAAATTCTAAAAGATATTGATACTTAAATTTTAATCATCTTGAAGCCAGAATACAGTTTACACAAGATCACATACAGCTAGTCCTAATTTCCCAGTTACCAATTTTCATCAATCTGAACTAACACAACTGCACCAGTGCCTATTATTATATGCTACATTTCAACTTTCACATTAAGTCAAGATAAATATTATTACTTTCTAAGGTTGCAGGTTAAGCACACACATATTGAGACGAAAGGGCAGCATGCATTATTTCTAAACATGAAAAACACCACCTCATATATGAAAGGTTAGTATAAACGTAGTAAGTAGTCACCTAATGGTTATACATGGTTCGAGAACTGAATGTTGTCTACCCAAAAAAAGGGTAATCAGAGACCTCTCAACCAAAAAAGTGCCAAGACCCAATGACAGCTTCAAAATGTACTATAAGCTATACAACAACCAAAGGATGAAAGGAAATAGCACCATATGGTAATAGGCACTCAAGTCTATCCAAAGTTGTACATATCAATTGATATGTTCTTTATATATAGTTACATTCTAGTTCTAGAATCTCTCAGGCTCTTGGCAAAGTCTAATACAGTATTCTCTAAGGACAGTCGATATGAACTATGAAGTTAATATTTTAAACACCAGTCCTTTGGAACTCTTCAGACAAGTCATGCTTATTATTCTTTCCAGACACATGGCTAAGAAAAGGTAGCTGTCTCTGCAAGATAAAATCTATATGAACAATGTAGAGGAGTGGGCCAAAATATTTGCATAGTGATGATTGAACTTACGAAATCGTTGGACAATGAGCACAATCCTGAAAGCAAAGAAGTCTTCATGTGAGCAGCAGTGTAATTTGACACAACAATGTTTCAACCAAACATAAGTGTACCAGATATAGACGAAAATCGTTTTTGACAAAAGCAGGTTCTGATATTTTTGGCATTTTGTCAACACAAAATTTCAAATGCCGAAATGATGTTTCTGCATAAAGATCACCACTAGTTCCAATTCGAAAGAAAGGGACTAACCGACCATTTCTATTCCCTGTATAGTCCAGGCCCATTTTTCCCCACTAACCAACATTATATAGCCCGTGAGAAAAACATTTTAACAACAATGACCAGTAATTCCCATACAATAATCAATCCAACTTCAAAAGCAATTAAAATAGCAGAATAGCATAAAGGAAAACTAACCAATAAGGTAATCTTCAACATCCAGGCCAAACTCCCGGTCCGGAGCTCACTGCAAAGAACAGAGACAGAAAACACCTTTTTCAGCTTCATCACAACCAAATAACAACAATCAATGTGCACCACGCCACCATCACAAGGTCCTGGCATAATCCTAGCTTCTCCTGGGCCTCGGCGTGCATGAGGAGGCCGCCGGTCTCAAGCCAGTGCATGAGGCGAGCATCCGACACACCGCCTGCGTCTCGCTCCTCCAATCGGCCGTGGTACCTAGGCAGCAAAAATTCCCAAAGCACATTGAGCAATTCCTACAAAAACCCTATCCCCAGCATCATCCTGCGAGGAGGAGGAGCCGAAGCAATCCGTCACCTGTAGTACTGGCCCGGGCACTCCTTGAGGATCTCGGCGAGCCGCGAGTAGAGCCCCTTGATCACTCCACCTGCGCCTTCGCCTCCCGAGCACATCTGCACACACGAGAGTAGGAAATCACTTCCGGAATCAGCAACGAGGCTAAGCGCGAGGGAGCGACGAAACCTAATCTAGTAGGAGGTTGGGGGAAATGCGGGAGGAGTGGAAACAACTGCGAGGGGACGGGCTGGTGGCACGAGGAGGAGCGCGGCGGAGGCGACGCGGGAGGCGGACTCGACCTCGGAGACGACGGCGCGATGCGGTCGCGGAGCGTGGAGGACTCGTCGAGCTGGCGCGCGAAGGACTCGAACTGCGCGTCCATCACCGGCGACGGCTGCGAGCTGCTTCCGGTCCCGGCGGCGCCACCGCGTGGGGAGGGACGGAGCAGACGGCGCAGGGGGGAGGAGGAGGATGGAGGCGGTGGGCCGGCGAGGGAGGAGCCTCGAAGCTGCGGCGGCGGAGGCGGCGGCGGCGGCGGGAGGAGGAGGAGGGGAGGGAAGCGGCTCGGAGTCGGAGCGCGGCGGTGGCGGTGGCTGCGGGTCTCATCGCGCGGCGGCGAGGGGTTTTTGGGGAAGTTTTGGGAGAGACGCGTGAGATTTTTTTCATTTTTAATTTTTTTTAAATATTTACAGAAATAATTTATCGTCGGAAAATTTAAAAAGTAAACCATACCACGCTAGTGGAGGGCGGCAAACTGACGTGCAAACGGAGAAAGGACAGAGTCCAGTGAACGGG
>CM020187.1:13923725-13964984 GCA_009805545.1 Oryza longistaminata | reverse complement strand
CCTAATGGAGGGCGGCAAGCTAACGTAGCAGACGGAGAGGGACGGCCGGTGACGACCGATTGCTTTTTTACACCTAACACCCTTACCGCCCACTGCCAGGGTGGTAATGGGCCTGCATGCAAAAAAAAAAAGCCAGCCCGGGTCTGCCATTTTGCAGGCGGCCCCTTGCCGCCCTCTGCCAGGGCGGCAGGCCTCCTCGCCTATAAAAGGCCTGCCGCCCTGCACTCCCTCCTCATTTCTCCTCGCCTCTACTCTGAGAAAAAAAAGAGAGGGGGAGGAGAAGAGAAGAAGAGGCGAAGCCCTGCCGGTTTGAGACTCCTATTTTAGGTAAAATTCATAGATCATATATGTGACTATTTAGTTAACTAGTGTGTATTTTTTAAAAAACTTTCCTTGAATAAATGCATTATATTATCTAGGGTTTTAGTTGTACTGCCGTAGAACTGTGTATTGTTATATATAGGTAACTACGTAGATCTGTAGTCTTTGTAGTTTTAAATATTGTTGAGTACCATTACATTAGCATACATAACAAGATATTAGATGTAGGTAACTAAGTAGATCTATAGTCTTTGTAGTTTTACATGTTGTTGAGTACCATTACATTAGCATACATAATAAGATATTACGTTGTAGGCGTTTATTACATGAAAGAATGATCTAGTTATTTCGTTGACAGATATGTCCAACAAATATATAATTCAAGTATACCATGGCCCAGGAAACATCCGTTACGGCCCGACTGGGGTAAATCTATCAGAATTTATTGTAACACCAAGGGAAATTGATAGACCGGCTGAGAGGAGTGTACCTTCTATAAAATGTAGTTGATGAGGGACTTGGGAGTTGATCCACAGACAAGTGACGTAACAATCTATGTTGTAGTAAGTCGGGTAACTGAGGGTTTTTATTGGGAACTAATGCTAGTTCAAAACTCTCGAATGTGGAGATGATATATGGAGAATGCATTACAACACGGGTGGCCTCTAGCTATGGTTCCGCATGTTCACCCGCAGGATCCAAGTGTACAGATGAACATGGATGATGGCGAGGGACCAAGTGCTGAAGTGAATGAGACTTCCGTGGAAGAGGTCAACGCACTAGAGGAAGGTGGCGTAGTAGCACCAGTGGGCATTCAACCCGGTGGAGTGGCTGACCAGGGGGAGCTGTCGGTGCCATTGTGGATGAAATGGAGAGAGAGGATTCTAACAACGAGCGTGTAGAGGAAGATGATTCGTCAGATGATAAGGACACCAATATTAATTCAGCCGAATGGACTAGTGAGGATTTTAACTGATCGGTGGGGCACACGGCGGCAAGGACCTAAGCGCAAAATGCGCACACGGCGCCGTCACGACGCCGTGTGCCACGTCAGCTTGCCGCCCAAATGGAGGGCGGCAGGGTCTATTTTTGTAAATCTTTTCACCGATAGATTATTTCTGTAAATATTTAAAAAAAATTAAAAATGAAAAAATTTCTCTCCTCGTAGGCTCGTAGTAAGCATTAGTTAAACACACCTGATCCCGTCAAAGAATATAAGCTAAGCACACTTTAAGCGATCTGACGCAGAAGCACTCTGGTTGAGTCCTCTCTACGGAGTCCTACCTGATTTCTCGTACTTAAGAGGGTTACACCGCAAAAACATTCAACTTTTCGGTACACCGGTCACCTAGGCCCGTGAGTCGTGACCCCCCGAAAGCAAAAGACGAGGCAAAAAGTCGCACCGAATGCTCTGACTTCCGGTGCTTTCCTCCAAAGCCAGCCGCTCGCCAGCCTTGCCAAAAGCCGTCGATTCCATGCACTGGCCGGATCGCCGCCACTCGCGGTCGCAGCGTGCAGCGCGTTCCTGCCCCGTCGACACCCAAACTTACCCCGTAAAACTCGAAGGTTGCTACACATCGGACGTCCGATATTTAGCAAAAGATCGAACACGGATGTTGTTCACCCACATATTTAACTGCATGAAAAAAACCATCGTAATTAAGCTGCAATGCTGCAAGCCTATACCCTACTCTCGTGCATGCATACATGTAGTCTCTCTCTTCATCTTCCATACAAATAAACCTTTACACTATTTTCCCTTCTAAATTACTTATCCGATCTACCATCCAATTTTACCATTGTGTTCATTACAATTAAATCTTTACAATAAGATCTCACTTGGCTATATTTCTAATAAAATTTATAAATATGATTATATTACTAATTGAAACATTTATATATTATACGTGAAACATCGAGTTATAATTATTAAAACATTAGAAAATATTTACTGCAACATCCCAAGCAACACGTGCAACATTTATAAATGAATTAATGAAACATTAGAAAATACTTATTGAAACATCCAATAATACTGTGTGCAACATTCACAAATAAACTAGTGAAACGTCAGAAAAATATTTATTGAAACATCGAAATAATGCCATGCACCATTTTATATGTGTTTTAGAAAAATCAACCTTTTGTTACACCATAAAATTGTTTTATCACTTGTACGGATAACTCAACTCACTTTAAAATGTTTCAGACAGATGTAACTTATAAAAATTACTAAATGCAGCAATAACCACCATCACATAAAGCATTAGGTCCCAACTACTGAAACATAAAAAAAAATATGATGCAACATATTTGCAAATATTGATTTGTTAAAATTTTATATCATTCTTGAAACATTAACCTGTAATTTTTGAAACATAAAAAATTTATTTGCTGAAACATATAAATAGATCACGTGCAACAATAACTATATAAAAATTATTGGCTGCAACAATAACCAACATTATATGAAACATTATGTTCTATCTAGGGAAACATAAAAATATATATGATGCAACATATTTGCAAATACTTTATATTGTTAAAACTTTATATCACTCTTGAAGTTTTGAACACAAAATATATTTACTGAAGCATATAAAAAGACCACATGCAACATTACATCTGAATCAGTGAAACATGAGTAAATACTTATTGAAACATCGGAATAACATTACGTGATAAAAAATCATCGGAATATTGTCATGTGAGATCTTGTTATAAAGAGTTAATTGTAACAAATCCAATAGTATAATTAGTTCATAATTCCGATAAATAGTTTAAGAGAAAAGATCATTTAAATTTTGAATCCATATGACTTGCATGCACGCTCCATTGGATGCATGCACTTGTAATGCACCTACGCTACTACTACTCCGTTGGGTTGAGGTGTCCGATTTTTCCTCCTTCCTTGGACGTCTGACGACAAGCATTTTCGGTAAAACTCACGCAGATCAACCAGCGTTTGAGTTGGATAGATGGATTTGGATGGATGGATGGGGACAAACTGAAAGATTCCGCTCCCCCGCGGCCCGCGCCGGTCGCCAAACTACCACCGAAAACCTCACTAAAACACACCATTTTATTAAATCAGTACTATACGTTTTTAATAGCGCTAGAGAGACCCAAACCCCGCTCACCCTACAATTGACCGAATCGGATCACCCCGATTGGCCCAAATCCTCCTCCCCTTCGTCGCCGCTACTGCAGTGGCTACCCAAATCTCGCCGATCGCTGCGTGCACCATGTGCGGTGACTGCTGCGGCGGTGGTGCCGGGGGAGCCGCCGAGGCGAGGGCGGCCGGCGCTGGCGGCGGGAGGAAGCGGGGGTGCGTGGGGACGGCGCTCGCCTCGTGGCGCTGGCGGCCCCCGCGGCGGTCGCCGTCCTGGAGGGCACCGCCAGCGGGGCTCTCCTACGTGGGCGACGGGTGGCTCCACGAGTGCGCCAAGTGGGACGCCGACGGGCGGCGCCTGCTCGTGTCCAACTTCTTCGGCGCCGGCGTGTCCGAGCTCCGCGCCGAAAGGAAAGGGAAGGAGAAGGAGGAGGAGCGCGTGGTCCTAGCGGATCCCGACGTCGCCGGGAGGGTCGCGCTGGGTCTCACCATCGACGCGCCGAGGGGGCGGCTGCTCATCGTCTACGCCGACCGAATGCCGCGGTTTGGGTACTCCGCCGTGGCCGCTTACGAGCTCGCCTCGTGGCGCCGCCTCTTCCTCACCCGCCTCGACGGACCAGGTGCGTGATGGATGGCCTCCTCCTGGCCGCACGATCTTTACCTTTACCTCCTCCGTGGACTCGTCGTGTGATCGTGTCAGTATTTTTTTAACTGATCGTGTCAATATGACATGGGGACAGATACGCTGTGGCTGCATGGTTTGTGCGTGTGCATTTAATTCGTAGGGAACGTCCATGAATGGGAGCTTCGCAGGTAGTAGGAGAATATATGGTGGTTGGTTGCACTTATGTTTGGGTTCTCTGGGACAAGAGAGGTATGATGAAGAGCAGCAGCACATTTTCAGGCCTAAAACCCAAACTAGATTTGCCATTTAGATCCACTAAAGTCAGAAGCTTCTTTTCCTTCCCTTCGTCACCAAACACCAACTTCCCTCTTTCGCTACTCCAGTTTACATCTAGCGAAAGTTTTACTGACAGAACTGAACACTTCCGGACTCCCCGTCCTCCCGTGTTCGCATACTAAAATCAACCAGAAACCAGTGAGGACTGGAGAAGCTGCGAGTTCACACTCAAGTAGTAATCCAGAAGTGGCTTTTTTCCAGGCCTAACACCGACTGCGCGCGTGTTGGCTGCCTCTTCCCCTTAATCTCTAGGATGTCCGAGCCTTCCTTTGCTCCGCATCTCATGACATAGGTGTTGATGCGAAAAACACGCATTGTCCTGAAAGATCTGCTTAACTCCTGTGCAGGTATAAAATCTTGCTTTTAGATTCGTGAGCGTGCCAGTTGATTTGATCCTACAATCAACAAGAACAAAAGACAAAAAAAAAACGAGGTTAAATCCATAAACGATAGTAACAACAGGCCGGTCTGGGCATCTACTCCATTTCGCTGTCAAGACATGCCATCCCCAATGTGGCGCTCATGTTGCAAGGAACACCGGAATTTTTTCTCTGTCCGTCGCCATCGAAGTTAATCTTGCCGATTGACCTCATGCCTGATGTATCCATTTTGTGGTCCTGCGACTCACCTCTACAATCACGAGGACGCCATGTGCTTAAGGACTGAAGTGTGTACATGAAACAACGAGCGAGTGATAAGTGATAGGTACTTGGGAGAGGAGGCTTATTGGTAGCGAATTGCTTCTCCTCTTACCACGAGAATAGAGGCGCGATTCCATGATAAGTTATCTTGATGATGATTTTTCACTCTTTAGAAATAAGATATGATAATTCGGCGTGCTGACTTACATGTTACCGTATACAGCCGCTAAAAAGCGGCAAATCATCAAATTTCCACGGGACAATGCCCACCGTCTCCACTGCCAAGTTCTACCCTTCTAAGGCAAACCAGGAAATATCAAATTTTTCACTCTTATCTCTAACCGACATATCTATGCTTCTTACAGTCGGCTCCTAGCGCCGCTCTTCCTCATCCGCCTCGACCGGCCAGGTGCGTCCGCGTGTCCGCGCCATCTATGGCCGCCATGGGTTTGTAGCTTCTAGGTGTCCATTTCGAGCATTGTTCACTCGAGAGGGAGCCACCAATCTATTGTTTATTTACTCTCTTCTGAGCAAATTACAACGATCATTATATTTTCCAGTCTGTAGTAAATTCAATTCGAAATTCAAGAAATTTCGGGGGTTACGTTCTTGCTGTTCGAGAATATGAATAGATTGTTGTCTAATTTTGTAGGTGATTCAACGCTCGCCGACGACGTGGCCGTCGACGACGAGGGGAACGCGTACGTGACGGACGCCAAGGGCAACAAGATCTGGAAGGTGAGCCCGGACGGCGAGCCGCTGTCCGTCATCAAGAACGCCGCCTTCTCCCAGAGGCCGGGGTGGATCAACAACCTCGTCGGCCTCAACGGCATCGTCTACCACCCCAGCGGCTACCTCCTCGTCGTCCACACCTCCGGCGGCGACCTCTTCAAGGTCGACCCGGAGACGGGGAGCGTGCGCGTCGTCGAGGTGAAGGGCTCGCTGAAGGCCGGCGACGGGCTGGCGCTGCTGTCTCCGGCGAGGCTGGTCGCCGCCGGCCTGGTGAGCCGGCTGGTCGAGAGCGACGACGACTGGGAGACCGCCGCCGTCACCGGCCGGTACGTCGGCCCGGCTCACCGGATCGGCTCGTCGGCGACGGTGAAGGATGGCGACGTGTACATCAACCACATCATCGGGTTTGGGCTCGGCAAGAAGACGCATGTCATCTCCAAGGCGGCGTTCGCGCCTTTGTAGGCGCTGGCGGACTGATTGTTGACGCCTGAGGATTATGCTTCAAGGTTCTTTGATCTCGTGTTACTTCGGTGACAGATTGATGGTTTTATGCCTGAGGAGTATGCATCCATGCATATGCTCGTCCAACGTCCTTTTTTGCAATCCATTGCCAGTTTGTTTAGAAATTAGAACAATCTCTGCTGCTTGCAATTGCACGTGTTAATTTTGTGCAAATACCAGATTAATATACGAAGAGTGCACACCTGACTGTCAATAGAAGTATGACTATGAACTTGAACTAGTCCTACTATTTCAGTTTCAATTATAGGAGAGTAAATTTCGCAATAATGCAATTATTTTGTCAACCATATGGACAGGGATTTTGATTAGTGACTTGTACAGCAGGCAAGATGATTCCATTTCCCAGGGTTTCATCTAATTTAGGTGATGCTTCCGAAGACCGCAGAGTGCCGTGTGTCCGGGGCTCTCTCCATCCATGATTAATGATACTCTCCCCAGTTCTGGCATGATGCCGGGACTTCGTCACAGGCAGCAGGCACGTCGAGTCAGGGTCCACCACTGGACCATGCCGGGACATCGTCGGAGTACAGGTGGGCTTCCACCTTGCACTTCGACATCAGCGACTTCGACTTCCAGCACTCGACAGAGGACGTCATCGGCCCCTCACAGCTGAGAGGCGCACAGCTGGTGCAGACGCAGGACCAGTCGCCCTCTACTCCGCCACCATATAGTCGTGCTACCCGTGCTGTACCACCGGATCGCTTCACGTACTCCCAGGACCACATGCGAGCACAGGCCCGGAGGACCAAGTGTGGTCGCGGCGCGGGGCAGGGCCAGTAGAGCGGCCTTCTCTTTGTTTATTTACTTTACATGCCAGTACTGTATGCTTGTATAATTAATACGTTGTTGCTATTCGGGTTTCGCATCCCTAAATTTCGCTGTTACTTTTTACGAAAGCACGATACCTTTCGGCACATGCACGAGTACTTTCTACCGCACCGATGCAGCCTCCTTTATTCGCGTGTGATACGACTGCGGAATGGCTGACCCACCATGGCCCGCATACATCCAATCTTACTTTCGGCGCCAATCAGGCTGACCCACCATGGCCCACGATGTAGACATGTCAAGGTTATCACTAAGATTTTGGTGCCTATATAAGTCGCCATAACAAGCGATGCCTCACAATCTTTCATAACTCAGTCACATTCAATACTCTCTTCCTCACTGGTTTCATTACAAATCCCACCAGCTTTCGGCAATGGCTAGATGCCGGGGCATTAAGGATTTGAACTGGCGTAGCGATCCTTGTGCATACCTACTACCACTTTGGTGCCAGCAGCCTCTCTGCCTTTGCTGTGACCGATGCCAACTAATGGCTTCGCTGAATCTTGACATTCGACGAATGTGCTTTTTTAGGTGCCCTAACTATGACTGTGAGGTATTTTATTATCTGCATATGCTTATTCATTTTATATGGGCAATTGTTTTATTCTTCATCATACTACTCTATTCGTCAGACCCACGCTATGGCTTGCGGATACATCGAGTGGGTCGATACAGAAAATCCCGTTCTCGACCTAACCACTTGTTTACAAGAAGGACGCTGGTATTTCGCATCCGAAAGTACTGAGCAATACTTGCAGAGAAAAGCGGCTTACGAACGACAACGTCGTGAACAACAGTGCAACTGGCGGGTGCTAACTACGGCACTCCCTCCATGGGAAGCCCGTCCAAGATGCAGATGCGGTGATCGTTGTCAGGTTTTTCGTTCCATAAAGTCTACGACTTTGGGTTGAAGGTTCTTTGTTTGTCCAAATATTCTAGACGACGATTTAATGGTAAGAATATTTAGGGGTATATATTTCTGGTTTTGTGCTTAAGGGACCTCAAAAAATCTCACTGTTAAGTTGAGGGACCTCCGGTGAACTTATTCCCAATCTGAAATAACTAACGATGCCCTGCGCCTTGCTGCAGGATATATGTTAGATATTGGAGAAATGATGAAATGATTTGGATTAAAATATTATGAAAATGTTTTGAGAATGATGATTTAGCGTGTGTATATTTAGTTTTAGAATGAAATAAATTATACATATAATTATTATATGCTTGCATATTGAGTTTTTGTGTATGTTGAATTTTTGTGTGTTTAATGAGTTGATGTGGTATGCTTGTATGTAAGTTTTAGGAGTGCTAATAAATATTATGTTTGCATATTGAGTTTTAGGTATTTAGTGGATATTAGCTTTATAAAAAAAAGTGGATTCTATCGTGATGTCTAATCTTTTGTAAACTTCAAAACACGCTGTACATTTAAAAATTCGGAACAGATAGGACGTGGAAATGTCTACATGGGTAGAGAGGAAATCAGGCTATGTTTAAATAATGGGAAATGAGAGGTGAGATTGGGATTGGGAAATGAATGAAGGGTTAGGATTAAATGAAAGAGGAGGAATGAATGGTTAGGATTTAAAGATGTCTTTTGGTGGGTGGGAAATTATTAACCCATTAGCCAAACAAAGCCTCATGTTTAACACGCTGTACGTTCTTGAGGGGAAGCAGATGAGCCGAAATTTATTTATCACTGAATAGGGCAATGACAAATTTACATGTATAACAGTCTTATTTGTGCACTATATAGTATATACAAAAAAATATGGACTAATGTTCCAATTATAAGAAAAATTGATGGTGCAAATTTGTAAAAATCTGTACAAAAATGCTATCATTGCAGTAATCTTATGTACAAATTCCAGAGCCTTCCTCTATTCTTCACTCTTCTGTACTCTTCAAGACAACAAAACACAACCCTTGTTTTTACCTGCCCTGCTGTCCAGTCCATAAAAGATGATCAGACATTCACGAATCACATGTTAAGATTATTTAGCCCCGTGAGTAAAATGTAAAAAAAAATCGAGGAAATGGCCAGAATTCAGTCATCTACATACTTACATCTATTTTAGCTTCAACAGGCTAAGCAGAGCGATAAACCGGAAGAGTACCCCCATGAGCATGACAATGACGATGCAAAGAACAAAGTTGTTGATATCATAACCACCTTTTAGCAGTGCTCCACATCGAGTAATCAGCCACACGCCGGAATATCTGAAAGTTGAAAAAATGTGTTACACAAAAGTTCATATAGCTTTTGGGACATACAGACTTAAAAAAAAAATCTATCTAATGCTGATTAGAGAGAGAAAAGTGCTAACTTTTTTGCTCCTGCAATAATGAGAGCCTCTAGTGCCCATTTGGGATAGCATAATCCCTTTATAAAGTTTGGAATGTTTGGTTGAGTGCCTACCAAAACCAATACCACAGGTATTAACGCAGAACACTGCAAGAGAAAAGTTCATTTAGCCAAATGACACCGCCAATGTCAGGATGAAGATATTTTAAGTTATTATGCTTACCAATTGAGCTAATCCGAGCTCAAACCAAATAGCAAAAGTATAACCTATGCCAGTTACACAATAAACCAGTGCCAAAAACACCAAATAGTTGTCTTTAAATTCAGAACGTGGGTTGTTGAAGAAATAAAATGTCGAGAGGAAGGCAACTGGCTTCACCAAGGTGTTGAAATGGTCAATTGTATCTCTTGCAAGAAAATAAGCTAGAGTGCTCATGCCAGATTCTCTTTCCCTCCAATATTGCAATCTTTCTGGTGAAAATGACCGCAGTGCTGCAAGCTGGCATAACAGCGCTGCACAAAATACAGTAAAGTTAGCTAAAATGTTGCTGTGTCTTTTTTTAGGGAACATTGTGTATCATTGCATTAAGAAGTGATATAAGTGACCTGTGTGGGACTGTAGTTTATTTGGCAATGAAACAGAATGCTGCTGTTGTATAATCATTAGGTTGCATAACTGGAACTGCTAAATTTCTGGTATATCTTTCTGTGACAACAGGGAAGGTTGAGATGGGATTCTATTTCCCCCTAATTTTCTAATAGCGCACATTTTATGTTATCCAGGTATATGTTCAAGGCTGAAATGTGTATATAGCTACTTGAAAATTCGATGCAGTTAAAAATGTAACACTATGATGTTGTAAAGGATAAATGTTCTAAAATGTGGCAAGTGGTATTTGTGCGGTCACCCACTAGCAGTGATTTTATGGCCTAACTACAAATTATGTGATAATGATATATTATGCTATCTACCAAGATGCATTACTTTATGGAAAATTAAGAAGTTCCTAAAAACAACTAAGAAACTGACTTACAGACTGCAATTATGGTATATCCATATGAAGCTACACCGAATGTATCATCTTTAACTTTAGCAATTGTTCCAATGCATATGCCGGCGATACACAATATTAAGTAATCAACAGCTTGTAGTGTAGCTTCACGTAGGCGTTGCTTAGTTACCCTGAAAATATCATTTTGACTGTAGAGTTACAGACTGATTCACCCAAGAAAATAAGAGAAAATAAAGAAACTAATTTACCTCCCCAAATAATATTTGTATTGTGCAAGTACACCAGGTGTTTTCCTATCAAGTAAACTGTATGGTTCCCTGACATTTTGGTGCACTGAATCTGCATTCTCTGACTGATCACCAAAAGACTCTTCCCTAGACATGGATCCAACAGTATATAACTCATGAACATTATTGATATCCTCAAGATCTTTCTGCATATATTCTGGAACTTCATATCCATTACGTAGCATCCAAAGAAGTGGCAAGTGTTTAGGAGCAGCATGTCCCCTCATTTTAGTTTTTGTTATTCCCTCTAAGATGTCAATATAGTAGTCTGGAGGATTCTCACGCTCAGGAACCTTAATCCCCAGGCTTGAGAAGTATGTTTCAACTTCACTTATAGGTCCAAGGTAAGCAATAAGACCACCTCTTGCCAAAAGAACAAAGTCATCAAACATGTTGAACAAAGTATAGCTGTGTAACAACAATTAATAAATGTCAGATCCAAGTTTGCAGTTGAATAAAGTAAACAATAATTTTAAAAACAAGTAATTTTAGTTCATAGAGGCAAATGATAGGCTGACCACTTTTATTTTGTCTGACTGTCATACATAAAGGTTAGAATTATCTAAATCTGATTTCTTTTCATAAGGTTCGTGACACCTAAGTGACTTCGGGTATTGGAGGCAGCATATAGGGTGAACTAATTAATGATGTTAATACATAATGCTGTAAGAATATGTTGCTTCTGTATCTGAGCACAGTCATTATATCCATATTCTCATTTGAATATTATTTAGGTAAGAATTGAGTACTGATTCTTCTGAAAGGAGACAAATTAATGATTCAATGTATGTAAGGAAAGTAGGAAACCTTGGTTGGTGAATCACTGCACAAACATTTACGCCTTGGAGTGCTTCATGACGAAGAGCTCTTAAAAGTAGCTGAGAGGAAGCACTGTCCAAGCCTGTAGTTGGCTCATCTAAAATAAGAAGAGAAGGTTCCATAACCATTTCAATTCCAACATTTACACGCTTCCTTTGTCCTCCGGAAATACCCCGCTTCTCCACTGTTCCAACAAGGGAATTTCTGATTTCTTGAAGCCCTAATGACCCGATAACCCGTTCAAGAACTATAATCTTATCAGATTTTGACATGCCTTTGCTTGACCTACTCCAGAAAAAAGAGTGTATAAGATAACTATTTAATTTATGACAATGCAGAGTACATATCATGAAAATAATTGATAAAATAAATTTGATGGTATTACTGTTTTATTAATAATAAACTAAAGAGTATATGCTATCACTTGAATTCTAGGCACAACATATATTTTATGTAAGCTATGGCTAAATTATCTACCAGGGATGGGAGTTGGCAAAACTGAATTTCAAACTGTAGATGACATATCATATTTAATAGTCAAATTACATTAGTCATTGATAGTCTTGCAGTGCTATGTCATAAGTTTTGATATAAGCATATTTAATGGAAGGAAAAATAATCAATAATGAAAGTAACCAAGCTATGCACCATATGCCTGTATTTAATACCTGCAGCACGCACTAAACCACAAGTTTTCCTCAACCGTCAAGTTCCCATGGACAATGTCATCTTGTGGCACAAAACCAATGATCTTCTTATATGACTGCATTGATCCAGATTTTCCATTTATAAGAACTAACCCGTCCTTCTTATATCCAGTTGTTTTACCTAACACAGCATTGAGAAAAGTAGTCTTTCCTGCTCCAGAAGGACCCATGATGGCCGTTACCCTACCTGGTGAAAGTTTTCCAGTAACACACTGCAGAAGTTTCTTTTTTCCAATGGACAGTGTTAGACCTTTGAAAACCACTTCAAACATTGGCCTTCTTGATCTGTTTTCAGCAGCTAGAGCCACTACTCCAGATAGTGTTATTTTATCATTGTCTGGCTGCAGAACTCTTTCCCTACCAATTTGACTATAGGCACGCCTGAACCTTTCAGTGCGTGCATGTGCTAGCTTTTTGCGATTTTTGGATCTCTTACCATTACCTTCAGTAGCATGCCGTGCCTCATTAGATGATGCAGCTAATTGATCGGACTCAGACATTTCTAACTCATGACTTAGTACAAGTTCTTTTGCTAATTTCCATCTTCCACGTGCTGTTGCTGATTCTTGTGCAATCGTTGCAGCCTTTCTACGAGATTTGGACAATATTTTAGCTCGAATTTTGATGAATTGATCAGAGCAGTTGTACACCAGTAGTAAAACAACGCTCAAGATAACCTGCAAGAGGAAGATTAAAAACGGAGAAATTTTACCACAAAATATCATTAAATAGTGGAGAAAATAGTGAGCATTCATAAAAATACTCTATAAAAAGGTAGTAAGTAAGTATTCATGAACATCTGTATCTCTCTTCTTTTAGGTGACATTTGATGAACACAGACATGTGAAAGAAACATGGATACTTAAATAAATGCATGTATTGCAGAAGCCTGCAACTTATATTATTTGCAAGCATTATACTGAGACAGAAGTAACGGGTCATATCTACATGAAAGGAGATAGGACTTCTGTTCGAAACATGCGAGGCACTGATTACAAACCCAAAACCAGAGAACAACGGTATGAATAAAAAGAATTTGAGTAAGTGATATATCCAAGAAACTGTTGCGGAGAAAATATTTCCCAGCAATACACAATTATTTTAGGACTTTATATACATCCACGCAAAATGTTTAAGTTCAGATTTGGAAAATGAGAGGCATCCTTTGGATGTAGTGCATGCACCAACCAAGTTCCAGGTCCCACATGAAACTAGCACCCAAAGATAGAAAAAGAGAGAAGAGAGAAAAATGGTAAAAGGTGGTACATACAATTAATATACCACCAAATAAAGCCGTCGCTTCTTTTGTTGAATTTTCCTTACATGTGTTTTTCCAAATACACTCTGCAAATACATATGACATTATTGAGCTTGTAACTATATATTCCAAAAGGAAAGGATAGCAAGTTAAATTTGTATGTTTTATCAGAAAGTATTGCAACAGCATTCCTTAAAGAAAACTTTGAAATAATATAGCTCACTAAACTATCTAATTTTAATTAAACAAATCTGTGTTAGACAGTGAAATTGGTGTGGTTTTGTACTTGGAGCAACTGCAAACCAGTTATTAGGATTTCAAGAGATTGTTCAACTCCAGAAGTAATGTTAAAGTGTTAGACTTTGGTTTGAGGTTTACAGATAGTAATATAACTTTGAAGTGATAGGTAAGTAGCATCTCTAAATCATGATTCCCAATTAATATAATAAGGAAAACAGGATATACATACTATGTTCCTCTGTGGAGCCTTTACGGCAATAGTACCTGCAAAAAAACAAGTTACAAATAACCATTAGCAACAAACAAAATGTTTCAATATATCGCAGATATTTCATAGAGGGGAGAAAGGGTAGAGACAGCACCCACCCCTCAGTACAGTTAAATTTTTGGGTTGTTGTTGGACAGTGATGCCCTGGAGGGCAGAAGACATCATCAGTTGTAATCACATCTGCCCAAGAATCTGCAGTGCCGCATGCAGTGTTCGATCCTGGAGTTATTTGGTAAGAGTACCTGGCATTTTTTGAAACACAACAAAACAGTAATATGCTATGAAATTCTTATGAAGAACATTTAAATGCTGATGTTGTTATGTAGTATTGCCAAACGAAAATTCCCCTTACGGATCACAAAGGCCAGTAGTGTCATTCAATGTCGCTAGAGGACAATAAGCACCCAAAGGACAAGCTGTGACAAAAAAAAAACAGATTGAATTTGAGAAGATAATAAGAAACTATGAACAACAAACAAAAGAAACAATAGTGATTTACTATATATGATATAAACTTTGTTGAAAATAAGATGTATATTCTCCATAAAGTTATCCTAATAGACAACAATCAATTTTAACTGGGTGCATCAAAAGAATTTCAAAGACTGTTTGCACAGTTTTGCACATTCAGCATTTCAAAGTCTTGGCAATTTTTTAACAATGATTGAATTCACAGGACCTTCCAGAGTACAATAACATCCAGTCATGTAAAACTGATTTAACACTGCGAGTGTTTGTCGCAAAGAAAGAGCTTACGTATCATGCAGGTCAGGCCACGAGGGCAGAAGAAACCTGGACAGCATGGCCTGCAGTTCACCGCCCTGGATGGAACCTCTCGTCCTGATGAACTAGAATCCTGTCTTGCGCAAGCCCAGCCAGGCTGGCACCCTAGTGCCCATGAGTTTTGGTCACAGTTCCTACTAACCCTCGTGCTGGGCTTTTTACCCAAGCTTTTGACATATATTTCTATTTCCGCTTTCCCGCACAGCATTCCAGTCATTTGCCCTGCGTGCACAACATAATTAGGAGAGGTCATAAGTCATAACACATTTGGTTTGAGAGTTTTTAGAATTTACCAGCACCCTAACACTACATCCATAATATTGCAGCATCTAAAAAAAGAGGCAGTACAATATAAGCCAGAACTGAATTCTTCCTTTTCCAATGGAACAGTTCATCTCATTGTGATCAGAAATTGCGATTTCCCCCTGTTATCCTAACCCATTTTCAAGTATCACCGTCATCCTATGAAAGTTCATACGAGTGTTTTATAAACTCATGAAATCACTATGTCATCACTCAGTTAACCAGTTTCAGTAAATGATTGGCTGAATCAAAATATTGGCATAAATCTGAGAAATGCAAAGAGATTTGGCAACATAAACAGAAATTAAAAGCAGTTGCATTCTTCATCCCCCCTAATCCCCTCCCACCATCTCACGGCCACAAAAGGCACGAACCCTAAATCATTCACCCAATGAACTCTTCCCCCCACGCATTCCTCATCCCTACTACTACTACTCCCCGTCCCACTCGTGTTGGGGATTCAAGGAGAAGAAGAGAGAGAGAGGGGATCGATGGTTGGGTTCGAGTTTACCACGGCGGGGGAGGAGCCACCGCGACGCTCCCCGTCACCAAGACGGGTCGCCGGCGGCCTCCGCCCGCTCTTCGAGGCCGCCGCACCGGCACCGGCGCCGCCGCCGCCGCGCCGTAGTCGCCGTGGCATTTCGGCGCTCGGCGTTGAAATGCTGTCCCTACGGCGGCGGGTTGATCTGTGCCGTTCATTTTGGATCCAACGGCGCGCGGGGTCGCTCGTGCTCGCGGACGCAGCGAGGCAGAAACGCTGCTGCGAATTTGGAGCGGGAGGATTTTGGTTTGCACAAGAAAGAATCTGCCCCACTGTGTCTCTAAATACAAAATTATATTCTCCTTATGAAATCGAATCCAAATTCCTATTAACTGAATGCAAGTAGCACACCATTTCAGTGTTAATCCCAAACAAAAAAACACGCAACCAAATTCCTCTAAACAATTGCACGCGTAACTTGACCGAAACAAAACAAAGCCAACTAATCACACAGGCCGCTGGTTTTCTTGTCAATAATAACCAAATCCATTTGAACTAGCAAGAACTAATTAATTAATCTCTAATTGATCACACACGAGCAGATAGAAGGATCGTCAAAATACCATAAATAATCTTGCTAATTAAGATAAAGTCAACCAAGTAATCGAAGGAGATTACCTTGCGTCTCCTCCATGCAGTCGGAGACGAAGCTGGCGTTGGAGAAGCTGAACGCCTGGGTGAAATCCTCCTGCCTGCGATCGAATCGAAGAATTGATCATCTCACCATGATCACCTCCATCTCACGTATCAAATGCAAAACACGGCGGCGGCGGCGGCGGCGGCGCGAGGAGATACTTACACGTTGGCCATGCAGAAGCCGTACTTGGCCTGCACCTCGGCGGCGAGCTCGTCGCGGACGGCGTCGATCCTGGCCATGAGAACCCCCGGCGGGACGCCCACCAGCGGCGGCGGCGCCGACGGCGGGAGCCGCACCGGCGGCGTGGGCGGACGCGGGCGGCGGGGTGGCGACCTGCTGCTGCTGGCATCGCGCCGGCGGGACGAGCAGCGCGGCCAAGAACACCGCCGCGGCGACGGCAGCGGCGAGGAGCTGGCTCGCCGCCATGTGGTAGGTGACACGCACTGATCACTGACCCCGTCGAGGCCAAGGCGAGCTTAGCTTAGGTTGTAGTAGTAGCTTACGTGAACGACCATGGCTTTGTGCAGTCGTCGGACGAGACACGGTCAGAGTGTCGCGCGAGCTAGGCAAGGCAAGGCAACGCGCGCGTGGACATTTTCTTCGCTTTGTTTTTTTTTTTTTAAGATGAAGTGAAGGACTAAAAGTGCTTAAATTCTGTGAGGAATTGTCAGCAGGATGATGTGATTAGAGCAGAGAACTAAAAACTAGCTATAAGGTAATTTAAAAATAAAGTTAGAAGCAATATGTATAATAGAAATATAGAATAGCTATAATGTTATGTTTAATTCTTTTTCTTATACTTGTATAATCAATAAATTTATTTTGGAGTATGTGTTCTAGCTCTTTATATTTTTTTTCTCTCTTCTACATAATTATAATCATATAGTTGGTTTATAGTTTTCTGTTAAACTTATTTTTAAGTCGTTATCTGAGCAGCTGGCCCACGGGATTTATGTCATACTTGCGTAGTTAATCGTTGGTTTTTTTTCCGTTTAGTTCAGGATTAATTAGCTCAATCAGTCAAACCTTTTCTTCGAAAATTAAAAATCGTCAAACATGAAGCACCAACTACTCCATCCGTTCCTAAAAGAGAGTTTATTTTTAAAGTAGGGTTCGCTATATCTTTTTAATACATCCTTTTTTTTCTTTTTTTTCAACCATCAAATCAGTAGTACTCGTTCTTTCTCTTTGTTTTCTCCCCCTCTTTATTTCTCTTCATATTAATGAAAGCTATAGTAGTCTTTAAACCTCTTACTTAATCTTTTCCATTAGTTAAAACTATGTTTTTTTAAAGGAACGGAGGTAGTAACAAGCAGCATATCAAGTTTTTTTTTTAAGAAAAGACTTCAAATAATAAGCATCAACTAACAAGAAGAACAAGGCGGCTAAGCAGACGTACGTTGATTATCATATCGTTCGTGAGCGGTTCGTTAAAAAAAAAAAAGGTGTTTGTTTGTTTGTTCAAAATATACTGTTCGTGAGCTTGATACAACTAACTCACAGGAAAAAGAAATTAACAGTAGTAGTATCGTTCGCAGGGGAAAAAGAAAAGGAGAGAATAAAGCAATAGATTAGGCCTAACGGGCAGGATTGCAGGAAGAGGCCTACTGATAAGGAGCAAATTTTGGTTTCCTAGGCCCATGGGCCGATGAATTCATGAGGCCCGTGGCAATCTTAGCTGATATTCCACAGTTTTTGTGAATTTGTGATACATATGCATTCGCTACGGTTTGAAACATTTGTCATTTTTTAAATATTAAAGTGGCTCGAAAAACACAGCTTTTATTAAAGATAGTATTCTCTCCCTCCTAAACTATAAGCACTTATGAAGTTTTCTGTATTACAGAAACAATTTTTATTACAGATAAAACCTATATTACAGATCCCTAGTGCCTTTTGTCCAAACAAAAACCTCTTAGAATTTAGTGGTGTTTTCTATATTATAAGGTCCTTATCGTATTTATTAAAAAAATAGAAACTCGGTTTTTGGAAGCAAATGTACATGACCAATTTCTCTTGTCAATGAATGGAATAAATAAATAGTATCCACTTATTGTATATTTCCATTTGTTGACACATTTATCCAGCTGAGATACTTCAAAAGTTTAATACTAGCATATCAAAAGTTTAATACTAGCACATATTTTTTTTTAAAAAAAAACTTGTGTTTGGGTCCTTGTAAGTTTCAACCACAAATATATTAGTAACAAAACCAAGCAGGGTTGCAGACTTGCAGGGGAGTTCATCATATACAATGTCCTGTCCCTTGAAGGGGCGCCAAAGGCATGCGGCGTCCAGGACCATTATGGTACCTTAATTTGCTGACAAGATCAATCAAATTAGTGATCAAATTAATTAAACAAAGCCACAATTTATCCAAGTTCTGATACTAATCCAGATCCCTGGCCGGATACAAAGTTGACCAAGGAAGCAGAAGTAGAAGCAGCGGCAGCGGCTTAGGCTGAAAGATTCCTCGACAGCTCATGTCCGTCTAAATCTAACGGAGTAGTTGTTGCTAAGGCTCACAAATTGATCTCACCAACTACTTTAGCATGTGTTCTTTGAATAAATTTTAATGCAATGAATTTGATAGTTCTCCTACCAATCTTTAAACAAAATTTAAATGGCATGTGTTGCCAATGGAATAGTAGGGCAGCTGACAGTGCAGTATTGTACCGGTATTCTTACTAGCTAGTATAAATAAATATTTCAGATACGCCAAAACAAGCGACATGGGCAGATCGCTTTGACCACTACCGTTTTAAATGACTCGATTATTCATTAGTGTCATGATCTATTGAGTGCTAATTCTTTGCTTAGCTAATTGCAATTATATTCCCGTAAAATTGCCGCTATCTACAATGGATTGCATATCAAATATTATCATGGCTCAGCTGATTTGCCATGTTAACTGGTTAGGAAACAATGGTGAAGTGGATACATGTTTATAAATTATGCAGAATTTCAACTCTTCAAGGTGATCTGTTCAGAGAATAGTATGATCAACCAAGAACAGGGTTAAACAGTATGTTTTCCTCAATAGCATACATTTCGACATCAAAGGTGAGTTGCAGGAATGCCAAAATTTTCCAGTGTCAAAGAGAAAATGTCAGCAGAGATGAACACAAAAACACGAGGGGAAAGTCATTGAAAGCAAAGGTGAAAAGATGGAACAGATAGCAGTTTTGACTTTGCTGGTTGATTATTAGCGGTCATAATCGTTGTTGTTACCTGCCGCAACTTGCGATAACCAAGTCAGATCATAGCTCAAGTTTTTCTCCTGTGGCGAGTACTGTGTCATCTGGGATCCAATCCATTCAGTCATGCATCAACTAGGTAAGTTACCTGAAATCACTGGACGTAATTACTAAGGTACTTTACTAACAGAGAATTTGACTGAATCTGAATGGAACAGTCTCTTACCAGTAATTAAAAAAAAATTGGTAGTCTCCACTGATTGCTGCTGAACCTAATTAATTATAGTTGGTGTGGTAGCTCTCCTAGCCTTGTAAGAATATTATCTTTCTTAGATCTGTCACCCACTCAACAAAAAGAGGACCTCCTTGGCAAGTGTTCATTGGATGAGAAAGTTGATGCCTGCAAGTTTCATCAATGGACAAGTGGCTAGGTTCATTGTTCACATGCATGGTGTCTCACGTCGTGCTTTATAATTTATGAAAAAGATTTAGGGAACAGCACAGCACGCGTATTATTATTTCTCTATTTGTGCGTATCTAAGGACAAACCATCATTGTTAATTGAGAGCCAAAGATAGTTTAGCTCTAAATCACAAAGCTTTGCGCTTTACGATTAGGTGGCCAAAATAAAGCTAAGCAGCTCTCGCATTACTGATAGCATTTTTCTGTGCAATTTGCAGCAACTGGATGAAAATTCTCCAAAAATATGGTTTATGTTTTATTTCTATACAAACAATAACTAGTAACAAAAACTAGTGGATATAAAAAAATTAAATGGCTAACACAGACAACTGTGAGGTCATGTCGTTAACCATCACAACTAAAACAACAGTGCATGTTACTATCTCACAAATCTATGTATGCTTAGCATATCTGATCAGGTACGGTGATGTTAATATTCCACCCATGACTTCACAACTACTGACCACGTGCTATATGTTGAGCCAGAAATTTTGAAGCAACAGGACATGTCTTTTATTACTTCCACTGAGACAGGTACCCCTCAAAAAGTACTGCAAAAGAAATTCTATGCCATCTGATGTGGTACTAATGTTTTAAAAAAAAACGTGATATACCTCCCAGCCCAGAGAGGCAGAGATAGACTTCGACGCAACTTGGTAATGAAAAAAGTATCAGAGTATCAAATTTATCCTCTCGGCTGGTACTGCAGAAAAGCAGAGGCTTTCTAATACCTTAGTTTGGGTTGTTTGGGAGTGGCAACTTACTCTTCTATCAGTACGTTTTGTAAATTGTTAACTTGCTCCTCTGTTAGTACGTTTTATAAATTGTTAACTTTTTATAAATTGTTAAACGGTATTTTTTTTCAAACATTTTAATATAGAAGTTTCTTTAAAAATTTCAAATAAACACATTTTTCAAGTATGTAATAATTGACATTTAATTAGTTATGTGTTAATGGATTAGCTCGTTTTACGTGCCATCGAGTTGCCACAGCCAACAGCAAAAGAAAAAACTCATCCATCCATTAGTAGTCCATCTCAGTGGCTGGTCCTAATGAAAACCACCACCGCTGCATCCATTTCCATTAGCTTCCAGCCTCTTAGAGATGAAAGTTCTTCTCTTCTTCTTAGTACATCTTGTTCAACTCCTTGGCCTCTGCTTCGTCTCTACACCTCGTTTTCCAGACATTTAAGCCCTCTCGCTGTCCGAATCCCCTCACATTTCTCTCGCCCCAAAGCAACCAAAGAGACCAACCAAACGGAAAGAGACAACCAGACGATCTGGACAGTACCCGGTTAACCCAACCCAAACCCCTCCCTCCTCCATTGTTGACCCGTTAGCCGCACACAAAGTGCATCATCTTCTTCCTCTCTCTCTCTCTCTCTCCTTACTCGTCTTCCCGGTGAGGCGAGATCCGAGGTCGTCGTCTTCTTCTCCATGCGGAGGCGGCTGAGCTCGTAGCACATGCCACACAGGTGAGCAAAGAGAGGGATGAAGCTTTTGGTTGGTTAGTTGCTTGGTTGATTGGGTGGGGGATGATTCGTTTGTTGGAGGTGGGTTACGACGGCCATTGACGACGATGGGAGTTCTTCTGCCCATGGCTGATCATCAATTGTTTTCTTCTTTTCTCTCCGTTGAGATTTGCTGGATGTGTGATTGGTGATCGATCCTTTTCTCTGCCAGCCTAAATTTATTTGCCCTTTTCCATTTAAAATGAGATGTGATGATATCTTTTGTTTCTTTTTCTTCCTTTCTTCTTTTTTTGCCGGGTCGGTCGAAAGGATGGCTGACCAAATGTTATTAAGATTGAAAGGAGAAATCTTTTGTTTCTTTGGAAAGCATAAAGTTGATCAGTGGCAAACTAAACTACGAAAAGCTTTTAGTTTCTTTTCCTTTCCGGCTTGATTAGAACTATTTCTTTTCCCATTTCAGTTGTCGTCAATGATTAATGTTGCGCATGAACTGAGTCACTGACCTTTCTTCCGGCGCCCGCGACGTGCGTGTAAATTGGGAGACGAATCTTTTAAGTCTAATTGCTCCATGATTTAACAATGTGGTACTACAGTAAACATTTTGCTAATGACGGATTAATTAGGCTTAATAAATTTGTCTCGTAGTTTATAGGTAGAATATGTAATTTGTTTTGTAATTAGTCTACGTTTAATACTTCAAATGTGTGCCCGTATATCCGATGTGACACGCCAAAACCTTTCACCCCTGTAACTAAACAGGGCCTAAGAATCTCTCCTATTTTGGACTCAAAAGAATAAAGGCCTATTTTGGACCTATTAGCTTATAAACCACTACCAAAGTTTAAATTTTAAATTTTATTTTTAAAGTTGATTTTTGATGCATTTCAATGTAGTTTTTTTTAATAGTTGCTAAGAACATATATATATATATATAAACATACATGTAAAAGTTTTATGTATGAATTATTTTTTAATTGGCAACTGATAAGGTCCTAGATTCCTATTTGTGTGTGTTAGTTTGGCGTTTTGGATTCAAAACAAACAATTTTTTCTCCTATTTTGGATTCAAAATAATAAATTCTCCTATTTGTTTGTGTTAGGTCGACGAACATTTTCCTCTCCTATTAGTTCGTGGTCGACGAACAAAATTTCTCCCTTGTTTGTTTGTTTGTTTTCGCTTTTTCCAAATTTTTCCATTTTTTTTTTCTTTTCAAAAATTTGCCGTGGGGCACTCATAGACATGTTGGATGAACCTGGTAAATTAACGCAAAATTACTTGAGAATACAACTCACTTTGGGCCACTTTTATCTTAAGTCAGCATTATTTTCATTACACCATGAAGCTGTTTGATTCTTAATGTGAATTTTGCTGTCTATCACATCTATCACCGCTATGTTATGAAATATTGCCGTAACGCAAGCTATGTTATGAAATATTGCCGTAACGCTAGCATGTGTATATTACTAGTTAACCAAAATTTCACAATTCTTTGCACTTATGCCTTGAAATCTATTTTTTCCAAGTGGTGAAATTTGATATTTGAATGTTCATAGTGATGAAATCTATTTATCTTTGAATTTCATGTGGTAATGTAATCCTATTTATTATATTATAGGTTTGTAAACCCCCAGTTCAAAGTGATAAGCGAAAATATATGCTTGATCCTAAGGTTGGCCCAAAGTAATTTTTTTTAAAAAAATTGCTACAATCGGTCTGCCTTATATTTTGTTCTTAATATCATATAAGAACTGAAATAAACGCGCTGCCGTAATTTGATTTTGTGCCCAACTGGTAAATTTTGAAGAGCAATCTTGCTCTCGCCAAAACAAACTGCAGCATAGTTGAGAAGTATAAAAAAATAGCTGTATATTGTTGGGAAATTCAGAAATTGTCATCGTCCAGTAGCCAGCCACAGGAGGGCAACGGCTTAGACCGAGGGCATCGTCCTCAGCCAAGCAGCACCCTATTGCACTGAAAATAAATATAACCAGAGGGCTTTGCCGTGTTTCAAGTACGATTAGTTTCAACACAAAGGCATGGCAGATGGAACCAATATTGAACACAAACTCGGAGGGCGACCTAACGAAGGACACAACAGACAACCTAACTATATAAATCGTCATCATCAGCGACGGCGGCAGCAGACGCAAAAGGATCAGCCGCAGCTCCAGCACCAGCTTCTGTCCGCTCGAAACGGAACTCACTGCCAAACCCGCGAGACTGCTGCAACGTCTGGGCGAACGCCTGGTACTTGCGGATGTCGGCATCGCTGACACTGCGGCGCGCGTACTTCATTGACTCCTCGAAGTGGGCTGCCTTGATCTCAGCAATGTCGTCGACTTCGTCTTCCTCCATTGCTTCAGGGTTCTCCTTACTCCGCCTCTCCCTCTCAATGTCCTGAAACAAACACGATAAGAAAAGAATTATTAACTGCATAAAAGATTTCTACCATATCAATCAATGCATTCTGAATAAGAGTGCTTACACAGATAAAATTGTAACAAATCAGGCCCAACTATATATAAGTATATATATATAATACAAAGGGAACATGGGCATAATCTCATATAGACAACTGCAATTCTAGGAGTGGCTGATCTTAAACAAAAGTAGTCATGAACATAGAACATAACATAGCCTCGTGTAATACTGAAAGCCAGAAACGTCCTTACATCTAGTTTGTTGTAATACGGATGAGCTGCACATGAATAAAAATTGTGCTATTTGCAAGGTTAGATGAAAATACCTTCTCGATGTTCTCTCTAATCGCATATTTGCATGCACGCTGACAGATTTCTGTAATATCTGCACCACTGAAGCCTTGGGTGTACTTGGCAAGAGCGTTCAAGTCCACATCCTTCGCCACAGGGGACTTCCTGAGGCAAGCTTTGAAAATTTGGAGCCTAGATTGCTCATCAGGCAGTGGAATGTAGATCAGCTGATCGAGACGCCCTGGCCTAAGCAAGGCCGGATCTATGATGTCAGGCCTGTTTGTAGCCCCAATAATGAAAACAGTCTTCTTGGCATTCATGCCATCCATCTCTGTCAACAGCTGATTCAGCACCCTATCAGCTGCACCTCCAGCATCACCCACACTGCTTCCTCTCTGCAACAGGGCAAGGAAATCTTCAAGTAACGGAATATATGGTAAAAATAAACAGGAGTGGATGTGGGGAAGGCAAGTAGACCTGAGTAGCAATTGAGTCAAGCTCGTCGAAGAAGAGCACACATGGTGCAGACTGGCGGGCCTTGTCAAATATCTCACGAACATTAGCTTCACTCTCTCCAAACCACATGGTGAGCAACTCTGGGCCCTTCACACTGATGAAGTTTGCCTGGCACTCATTGGCAATTGCCTTGGCCAACAAGGTCTTACCACAGCCAGGAGGGCCATAGAACAGAACTCCTTTGGATGGAGACATTCCAAACTTCTCGAACTTCTCTGGGTGCTCCACTGGATATTGGACAGTCTGCAGGAATTCAAGTACATGAATAGGCTGTATAGCGCAAGCCAGAAGCAGCATATATATATAGCATATATAAAATAAGCAAGCATGTTTACCTCCTGCAGCTCCCTCTTGACATTCTCCAGCCCACCAATGTCCTCCCATGAGACATTAGGAACTTCAACAACCTGAAGACAAAGAAACTTTAGTACCTCTAAACAGAAAGAAGCCAAATATGCGAGCAAATAAGTATAACAGTACTCCTGAAGAAACTCACAGTTTCACGAAGAGCAGATGGGTTGCTTGTACCAAGCGCGGTTTTGAAATGGTCATTTGTGACAGCCATCGAGTTCAATATCTCAGCATCTATTGTCTCGTCCTCAAGATCTATGATATCCATCTTCTCACGAATGCACTGAAGAGCAGCCTCAGTGCAAAGGGCAGCAAGATCAGCACCAACATATCCATGAGTATCCTTCGCAATGAGTTCCAAATCAACCTGTTCATTAAGAAAAGTGATATGTAAGTGACGAGAACTTCAAGAGAAAGAGAAATTATGAATAAAATAACACCAGAAACAAGGAATCATGATTGAACACACTTACATCTTCAGCTAGCTTCATGTTCTTAGTGTGAATACGAAGAACCTCAAGCCGCCCAACCTCATCAGGGACACCAATGTCAATCTCACGGTCAAACCTTCCAAACCTCCGAAGAGCAGGATCAATGCTGTTGGGACGGTTTGTAGCACCCATAACAATAACATGAGAACGAGCTTTGAGTCCATCCATAAGAGTCAACAGCTGTGAAACAATACGACGTTCCACTTCTCCATTGGTCTTCTCTCTCTTGGGAGCAATGGAATCAATCTCATCAATGAAAATGATAGATGGTGCATTCTTCTCTGCTTCTTCAAATGCCTTCCTGAGATTGCTCTCACTCTCTCCAGCTAGCTTTGACATAATCTCAGGTCCATTAATCAAAAAGAAAAAGGCTCCAGTCTCATTTGCAACAGCACGAGCAATGAGGGTTTTTCCAGAACCAGGTGGTCCATACAGCAATATGCCCTTTGGTGGCTTCACACCAATGGATTTGAAAAGTTGGGGATGACGCAGTGGAAGCTCAACAAGCTCTCTGATTTGAGCCATCTGCTTTCTAACTCCACCAACATCATCATATCCAACCTCATCAAGCCTTTCCTCATCTTCCCTCTTAATAGGCTCCCCATCACAGAATATTTCTGTATCTGGTGCAACGATGCAATACTCAGTAGGGTCAGTCTCTATGACTTTGAATTCCACACTTCTCATTCCACCCCTGACAAGGAAGAGATCTCCTTTCCTCACTGGGCGGTATGCTTCTAAGAAGTATGCTGCGCATTTTCAGAAGAGGGTTGAATTAGTACAATGCTATGTATGATCTGCTGTTTCACATTCACATCATAATGAAAAAATGTTCTGAGAAAAGCAGATAAACAAAGATTCTAAGGTTATGAACTCACGCTTCAGGAAGGCATCAAACAGGTTCCCGGTAATGCCTTCAACTGTATCATCAATCGGAAGAATGTGCACACGTTTCCCGTATTTCACATCCTGGCACTGGTGGACAGAAACAACATCACCAAGTCGCACCCTCAGGTTCTTCCTGACAACCTTGTTCATCCTAATCTTGGGCTCCTCACAGGTTTCGTCCGCAAGGACAATGCAAATAGTATCTTTCCTCTTCTTGCCCTATATAGTGCAAAACATAGGAAAGGTTAGAACAAAAATCAGATGCCAACAGCAACAACAGTCCACACATTTAGGTGCAAACTCCATTGTCTGTTAATATGTATAGATTAGACTGATCATCAAAAAACAACCTTACAAAAAGATGACCTTTATATGTACATGTTAGAGAGAATTACATGTATCTCATTGAGACTCTTGTATGAAATTTCAACCAATATTAATGTGCACATGTTTACATATGCAAATATTATTCTTGATCATTTCCACACCAATAACCACATTTAACACAAGTTCAAACATCATGTATGGTATAAAATAGAGTGGTATCTTGCACAACAGAGTTAAAGGTGGGTGACTATGAAGAACACGAACTACAACATGCGGTACATCACTGACTAATATTTCGATCACTCCTTCAAACTGAAGGAAGGCCGCAATGCAACACTTTTAACCAAAGGCTGCAATCTAACACCTACAAACCATATCATTCTACTCAAAATTCCAACAAAACAGTGAATTTCGTGTTATCCTAGACATCAGACATGTATACTGACAAATTTACGATTTTGTTCTCAACAGATCTGTAACTAATTCTAATTTCGTGGACAGCGGCAGCAGATCAGATCGGCTCTACGATAACCCAAACACCCATGATATCACCATCAACGACTAAACAAGTAAATATCTCCGAATCCCAAAAGCTAAACAGCTCACAGATCGGCCCCGCGGCATCGTACCTTGAGGAGGACGGTGTCGCCGCGGAAGAGCTGCAGCCTCTCCATGGTGTCCGGGTGCAGCGCGACGACGGAGTTGTCGTCATTGGTGGCCTCGTCCACCACCAGCCGGTTCGGCGACTTCTTCCTCTCCAGGATCGCCGTCGAGTAGTCCTTCTTCCCCTTCCTGCAACCAAACCCCCAAACCACCCACCACCATAAACCATCAAACCCTAAGCACCCCCCCAATACCCAGATCGGGGAAAGAAACGAAACCCTAGCAGGCCAGATCGGGGCGCGGAACTTACGGATCGGCCGACGACGAGGGCTCCCCCTGGCTCGCCATCGCGGCGGCGGCGGGCGGTGGTTGGCGGCGGCGGCGTTAATTCGAGCGCGTCCGCGTCGCGGCGGAGAAGGCGATGAGATTTGGGAGAAGAGAGAGAGGCGAGAGGAGGGGGATTAAAGTGTTCTTTTATAAGCCTCTTTCTTGCAGCGGGGGGTTTGGTTTGGTTTGTTTTTTCTCTCTCTCTCTCTCTCTCGCTATCGGGTTCGGGTACGGTGGTGGGGGTCACTGAGGAGTGGGGCCAGTGGGAGGTGGGGCCCACCTGGCATGGAACGTTCCGGGCTCTTCCGGAGGTCAGAGTGGCCGGAGTGGGGGCCCACATGGAAGCGAGAGGGAGTGAGGGGTGGGGTGGGGTGGGCCCCGGTGGTGGATGGGTGTGGTTGGGGACGGATTGCGAGAGGGGGTTTGGTATCCGGTCCCGAACTTGTACCCGAAGGAGAGCAGGGGTGTATGAATTGTGATGCGAAATTGAATAAAAATCAGTCGCAAACTCAAAACACCGAAAGTAAAATCGAGTAAAATCAGCATCAAACTCAAACACAGGAACTGAATCCAGAAATTTCGACAGGGAAAGGGAGCAAGAATTCCATGAAAAATATTAGCTGTTCCTTTTAGGATTGGTCTAGTATAAAAGTGAGAACATGTGTCAACCCATCGATCTGCGTTCTACTCAAATGATTGATTTATAGCTAATTAACGAGGAAACATATCATTAATTGAGTATTAATTATTAAAAATTTAAAAAATAGATTTTTTTTATTTATTTAGAAAACATATACTATATAAAAAATTCATACGAAATATATCATCATTTAATAATTTAAAACAAATGCGCTAAAGGAAAATAAGAGAGGCTGAACTGAATCGGCTCCTTAGAACGCAGCCCATGATCAAGCGGCAGGAACTATCTGCCTAATAAAGTAATAAACACAGAAACAAAATTTGGAGATCAGAATTTTACGATCTTGTCTACTCCAACCCTTTTTTCTTTTCCTACATAAACTATGTTTTTCTTTGTTTCACTTTAGTCTGGGCGAACTTTGAATTCTTTGCCATTGTATATTCCCGTCACAGTCATTGTTACATGGACATTGTTCCTTTTCCCCCAAAAACATGGATCATGACTCACAAATAGTGAAACAAGGACTGAGGTGTGCACCTTTTGGGCTGGCCCATTAAGAAAAGTTGATTAGTTATCTTTCTTTTTCGGTTTTTCCTTCTCTTTTTCCTTAGCTTGACATGGAATAGAATTATAGAACAGATTCTTCTTTCTAATTTACTGACGTGAGGTATATACACTCATCTGTGTTTCCATTAAAAAATAAGTGCAGAACACTATCAATATAGCTAAAAAGACCTTGACAAATATATACTCACCCCATTCCAATTTAATCATCATATTTGCAAATGGTACCGAGCCAAAAAAAAATCCTTCCTTTTAGATTAAACCTCCTTGATCAATGCGCAATGTTAGGAATGCGTGTGGCCATGCAGCGATGTTTTTTTTTTTTTTTGCGGGAAATGCAGCGATGGTATTTACTCTTGCATACATTAACGAACTGACATGCAACGAGCTCATTTATACTTCTACACAGATTAATGAATAGAGATTGGTTAGATGATGATTAATTTGGAAATATCTCAAAAATCTTAGGTAATGATTAAAATGAGATAGAAGAAGTAATATCTTACTTGGGCTACGTTCGTTCCAGCTCATTAATACATGGTTAAATGAGCATTAATAATTACAAAATTAAAAATAGGCTTGTTTGTTTTTCTAAAAAAAATATATAAAAAACTTTTACCCAAAACACATTGTTTAATAATTTGAGAAGTGTGCAAAAGAAAAATGAGAAAGTTTATGTTCTGATTGCTGAAAAAGAACCCAGTCTTATTAATTCAAAAAACAAACCTTTATCATTAAACAACTTGCATCAATTGCATAAGCATTAATTCTCTCTGTAACCCCCTTTTTTTTAAGAAATTGATGTATTTTCACTCAAAGTTCTTGAGCTACACCATAGGAAAGTTATATTTACATTGTATGACATCTACTCCAAATTTAGGGTCGGTCTAATTGCACTACTCACCTCCTCTCCGTCTTTCTTTTTCTTCATACGCGAGCTGGTTAACCCAAATGGAGAAATAAAACCAATTTATATGTTCCCCGTTTTCTACGTTCTACGGGTCACCGGCCACCGGCCTAGCTAACACTATTTTTTCCTTTATACATAGATTTTATACCAAAACGGTTATGCATATAAATTATACAAACTATATGCATAGACGCTTTGTTACATATAAAACTCTGTAAATAGAAACTTTATACATATAAAATTTATACATATTAATTTGAAACGAATGTGGCAGCATAATAGTTCGGACTAGAAAAAAATACATGAAAAAGTTTAAACATAGAAACTTTATGCGTCTGAATTTTAAATGGATTGAAAAGGTAATTTGAAAAAAAAAACACACACCTGGGCTGCGAGGCCCAAGTTACTGGCCTGCCTCTTGTCAGATTTGGCCCGGTATAGGAAGAAATAAATTAAAAAGAGCTAAGTCCAAAATTAAGCGTGCATGAGGAGCAAGAAATTGGGCAGAAATGGTCCGTGCCACTTTTAAGATGTAACGTTTATCAAATTATCACTCATAATTTATGATATGTGGATCTTCATATATTTATAACATGTGAGTCAAGTGACAAGTAATTAAATTAAAGGGACTCTCTACGTGTCTTTTGAAAAAAAAAACCCTCTAAAATCTTACAAATTCTAGACCTCGATCTGTATCACTTTGAGATCTGTGCATCATATCTAGACCATATTTTCCTTCCTCCCCTTCTCAGTCCGCATGCCGCCGTTGCCGCTTTCACGCATGTGCACGAGCACTACTCCACCTCCTGCAAGCACTTGCCGCACCGCCACCCTCGCCCGGCCTTGTCGGCTGGCCAGAAGTGGTCATCGGTGCCAGCAACCCCCCTCCCCCTTCTCTTCCCCAAGGTGGCAGCGCCGAGTGCCCCCACCCCACCTTCTCCAGCGGCTCCCCACCGTCGGATCCGTTACAACTGGCCGCCACCTCCTAACTAGTCTCGTTGTTTTCCCTCACCCCCATCCGTGTTCACCACCCACCGCCACCCACGACTATCCCTGTAAACCCCGAGGAAACCCCATCTTCCCTCTCCCCTAACATCATTCTACCCTAACCCTAACCCCAAACCCTAACATGTATGTTCCCTATCGGAGTTAGAGTGTCGCCGACGCCGAAGAAGAAGGAGACCCCGCTAGAGCTGGAGGAGAAGAAGCCGATGCACAAATCTTGACGCGATTCCAACAGTCTAAAATCTATAAGATTTCTTTCACAAATTTACGTCGAATGACACATAGCAATTCCGTAAATTAAATATCTCACGTGCCGCGCTGCTTGACCGTCTGAACCGTGGCGTGGGCTATGCGATGCGATCGCGTGTCGGTGCTCAGCCATCTGCAGCACAGCACGGGCGTGGAAACGTAGAACGTGTGCGAGTGCGAGCGCGTGTGCGTGTAGTTGCAGAGGCTGGATCAGCAGCACGGTGTCCATGACAGTTACTAGTACATGGCCAACCGTGAGCCATGCATCGATGGACGACGGCCAGGCGACACCACCCAACATAATATCTCAGATCAATCTGTCGTATATCGATTGGCCATTTGTCAATTGCAGAGTATATTGCATCGTTGAAAGGGAATGGGGAATAAGGGAGAAGAGACGAAGGGCAAATGAGTCCAACGATATTTTTCTCCACTCCCATCTAACGCCGTTACCTCTCAATGCGACGGAAGTGCTACGGGACGAAGGAAAAACGGTGGCCTGTGCTTCTCGCCGAAAGCGAAAAATTTGTGTGCTATTTTTTGGTACCGATTTCTTTCCTGTGCTATGGATCGAATTTTCTCCAAAATTAACCACTCAACGCAACCAATGCAGGAGGTGGAGCCAGAGCAAGATGAGATTAGCAGAATAATTAATTATTTGACACTCTTACGAGTGGTGAAAATGATTTATCACTGGACCCATATATCATAGATACATGAGAGTCCACATGTTATAGACAATAAGTGATAAATAATTAATTGTCACATCTTAAAAGTAGAAAATAGTTAAATAGTTAAATATCCCGAGATTATCAGTGCTCGCGACAAAATCTCTTTTCTCCTTGTCCGCCACTGTTACATTTTGTTTTGTGTGGTTTTCTGCAGAGAGGTTCTTGTCCCCGGCCGACGGTGCCTCATCTGCGTACATCGTTTCAGCCGTACCTATAGTCGCTGCACAATGTCCATCCTCGGCAGTACTAGGCACAAAACGTTTTTGGAGTATCCGATGATTGATAGACTGGTACACCTGAATCTTTGGGTACGATGGCACGTGCTTGCTTGAATGCAGTCATCTCGATCGGATATGGTTTGGAATTTCGATTTACAGATATTTGATCCGTCGATTGACGGATTTGAGAGGGCAGGGCTCAATGTTATTGAGGATTTAATTGGCAGATGAAAGCATACTTCCGAAATTTCATATGGTTTTCTAGGAATTCAAATTTCAAAAAGTGATTTCGAGCAAACTTTAGTACTTCCTCCGCCCCAATAAACGTGACGTTTTAAGGTTAGAACCAAAATTAACTGAGGAGTAAAATGACCAAATTGCCCGCCATGATTTGATTGAGCTATCATTTCCAGCATTTGTTAATGCACCCAGATTATCATTTCCAGAAGTTTCCTGATTGCTAATGAAACCACAACTCAGTGCCACGTGCCTATGTAGATTGGTCCCACCTCTGTAGATTGGTTCGAAGTAGTAGTAGTGCAGAAGCAGCATAACGACACGTTTACTGGGACATGGATAGATCGGTAGAACGACAAATTTACTGGGACGGAGGGAGTACTCCTTACAGACAGACACGCGAGAACGGCAATGAACTGTACGCAGTGACAGCGTGAAATCAAACAACCGGATGCCAATAATATGCCATCAAATCATCAATCACCTTCGCCGTAACAAAGCTAGCAGTACACGCAAGCTACTGGCTACTCCCTCCGTCCTGAAAAAAACGAATCTAGTAATCGATGTGATATATTCTAGTGTAATGAATCTAAACAGAGATATATCTAAATTCGTTTGTATTAAGATGTATTACATCCGATAATTGATTTTTTATGGATCAGGGGAGGCCTGAATTTTCAGCGATCACGACGTCCCTCCCTGGAATTTTAGCTTTGGCAAGACAAGTCAAATGTCATGACCTCACGAGACGATGGCCTCCGTATCACGACTCACGCACACGCCCCTCGCCCTCCAAACTCCACGGCGAGGATCGGAGGAGGACGGAAATAGTGACGGGAGTGGCGTGGTTCCAATTTAAAAAAAAATTAGTGGCATCCAACCGATAACGCGAATAGTAGTGACATTTTTCTGATTTGCCACATTTGCAATGGTATGGATCCAATTAACCCCAATTTTATGTGACAATGACATGAGCATGCTGTGCTGTACTGTACTGCTTATTTATCGAACCAAATGAATTGGAATGCGAGGAAGTGCACTTGATTAGATACTCCATCAAAATTAACCACTCAACGCAACCAATGCAGGAGGTGGAGCCAGAGGAAGACGAGATTAGCAGAATAATTAATTATTTGACACTCGTACGAGTGGTGAAAAATGATTTATCACCGAACCCACATGTATACACGAGAGTCCACATGTTATAGACAATGAGTGATAAATAATTAATTGTCACATCTTAAAAGTAGAAAAAAAGTTAAATAGTTAAATATCCCGAGATTATCAGTGCTCGCGACAAAATCTCTTTTCTCCTTGTCCGCCACTGTTGCATTTTGTTTTCTGTGGTTTTCTGCGGATCGCAGCACAATGTCCATCCTCGGCAGTACTAGGCACAAAACGTTTTTGGAGTATCCGATGATAGACTGAGACACCTAAATTAATCTTTGGGTACGATGCTTGCTTGCTTGAATGTTATTGAGGATTTGAGGGGCAGGGCTCAATGTTATTGAGGATTTAATTGGCAGATGAAAGCATACTTCCGAAATTTCATATGGTTTTCCAGGAATTCAAATTTCAAAAAGTGATTTCGAGCAAACTTTAGTACCCCTCACACACAGACACACACGCGAGAACGGCAAAGAACTGTACGCAGTGAGCGTGAAATCAAACAACCGGATTAGAGATGGCAACAGTGAATTCACCGTCGGGGGTCACATCCGCGTCCCCGTCACCGCGGGGATAAAATTTCACCTTCATGAGACAATTTAATCAAAAGAATTTTGAGTATCTTGCACTCGCATTTTTCATTTACGGCCATACTACACGGTATGTCGGTATGTATATAGATGGACTATATGATAATCAACTAGCAATAGTTTCTTATTTACTCGAGAAAAAAGAAACATGATTCAAAAATCATAAGTACTTAATCCATCTCCTACTCAAATATTTTCTACTCAAAAGTTTGTGAATGGTTTTTTTAAGATACCTTAAGAAAAATAGAATCTTAAATTATTATAAAATAGCATCATCCAAACTTTAATTTGCCCTTAATCTATAAGACAAAATTTCTGAACATACAATGATCTTACCTTTCAATAATATAAGTGCCCGCGGGCCTCTTTCCTAGTTAATCTCTAAAGTCCAAACTCCAAACCATACATATATAAAAAGGCCAGTCATTCTTTTTATAAAAAAAAAAATTGTTGAACCCATCACTCCCTCCCTTCCTCTTCTCCTTCTCTCTCCTCGTCGTTCTCCTCCGTCTCGCCTCGGCTCGTCAATATTCGCCACCACGCTCTCGGCAGCGACCTGGGCGTCGCCGCGCCTACTTTCCTTACCTCGCCCGTCGGCATCGGGCTCGCGGGCTCGGTCGCGGCGGACGCGGCGGCAACGTCAGCGACGACGGTACCGGACACCCACGCGCTCGTCGTTCGCGTCGAGGTAGTAGTCCCGAGAGGAAGGCTCCCCCGGGGCTGATGAGGACGGGCGAGAGAGCAGGTGAGGGTGCGACGAACGACCCCGCGTGGAAGGCCCGATTCGACGAACGGCGGCGCGGAGAGCGCGGCCATGTGCGGAGGTGTGTCACCGTGGAACACGACTCGGGCCACAGCGCGCATCTTTCCCGGCACCGGTCGACCGCCCGGCCCCGAGCTTGCACCCGTCCCGTCCGCGCCCGCGCCGCTGCGGCCTCTCGTCCCCGCCGCTGCCGCCTCCTTTCCTGCATCACCGATGCGGCCGGGAGGACGGGCGGGCGGTGCCCGTCGGGTCCGCAAGTAGCCGACCGGAGATCGCGATCCTTCTCGATGGTCGCCTCGGCGTTGGGCGACTACAGCCAGGCGCGCCCGGCAACGCAGGCCCAGTAGAGCGCGTTGCGCCGCCGGCCATGGTCCGCCTCGCCTGCCACAGCTGCTTTGTGTTACCGCAGCCTCGCCTGCCCTGACACCGCTCCTGCATCTCCAATCGTCGACCTGGCACAACCCCAATCGGCCACGCCGGCGCCGCCGCCTCCGCGAGGTTGAGATGGGATGGATAGAATGAGCCTGCGCCTTGTTGTTCGATGTTTGCACGGCATGTTGCCACTGTGACAACACACAACACACACGGCGTGGAGTACGAGCGAGAGGGCATGAGATCTCGCAGTATGCATGCCTCTTTCTCGGTCCGATTCCGGGATTCCCCCTCCGCGGGCTACGCAGGCTAGCTATGGGCGCCCGTCCGCTCTCTGCCCTGCGGCCGTGCTCCGCTTCCGGCCCGCCGCACGCGGCGTTTCGCGTTCTCCGCTCCGCGCTGGCCGTGGCGCGGGCGTTCTCCCCTTCCGCGCGTCTGGCCGCCAGTCCCCTAACCTCCGCGTGCTCCGGCAGTCGGGACCGCCGAGTGCATGGCCGTGCGCGAGAGGAGAACCACGTGGGAAATGATGTTGCGGAGGGGGAATGACAGGTGGACCAGTAACTTTTTTTTATTTTTTTCGGCATGACTAGGTTGCCACGTTGGCGCCACGTAACAAGCCAGGTCAAAACTCCTCAAAAACAGGCATGAGGGGGTATTTGTTCGGTATATAGTTGGAGGGTATATAATGTTGGTATTTAGTTTAGGGGTGTTAATTCGGTCGATCGGATAGTGGGAGAGTATCGTACTTTTTCTATTCCTACTGCTAAAATTAAATTCTGGTAGCTGTTTGCGTGTACAGCCGCAGCATAACTCTATCCAAGAACAGGCTCCATTATTCTTCTGGCGGGCTGCTACAGCCTAACAATACGTTTGTTTATTTCATGCAGAACAAATAGTCCAGCGTGAGTGAGGCAAGGTGAAACGATGTTGACGCGGTAGGTCACTCTTGACGTTATTATGAGCTCGGTAAATAAAATGAATTCTAGTTTGGGCCCTCGGTCCATGTCTGCGCAACCCAGGGAAAATAGAAATGATTTGGAACGTGACATGTCTATTTTGTTTTTGCATGTACAGGTGCATCATTTCAGCTTTTCTTTTTCCGTGTATTTTTTGCAAAGTTTTCTACGGAGAGTGGTTTTATGTGGCTTGTGATTTGGTGTCCCCTAGTGAGTTGAATCTCCATTTATTTTCGATATGGGCTCGTACGAGTGAACGCTAACACATAAAGACAAATTTTTACAGAGCATCTTGCACTGTGTAATTGGTTTTTAAACCGCTTTGAGAAATTAATTATGGTTGTTTTTTTAATAAACTCTAATTATATTCTTGATATTCAAGTACTTTAATGGGGTATTTGTATTTACAACGAATTAAAATGAGGATGATAGGGACCGGAATACTTTATGACCCCCTTTCTTTCTTCATCCCGACCGACGCTTCCACCGATGAAGTGAACTTTTGTACTCGTCCAGCTTCTTGCCTCGCCAGCCACATCAACAGTGGGAAGGAGGGAAGCACATGAGGAGCAGCAGGAGCCATAACGGTAGGTGGTCACAGCCTAGGCGAGACGAGACGTGCATGTCCTTCCTCAAGTCGTGATACTTGGCATAACATGGTACTATACGGTATCAGCCGAGGATGCGCGTAATACAACACAGTGCAATGAGCAACGTGATGAGAGCCGGCAAGGAGCACGAACACGATGCGATAACCTCAAGCCCGCATGAATCACTTTGTGAGGCACCCCTATGCTGAGAACACAACCTGTGGCCTTATCGCTGATGCGCGCAGCCCAGACTCGCTCTCAGCCCCGATCCTCCCTCTTTTTCCTTCTCAACTACGATACAATCAACCTTGCCACTGTACCGGGATCCCTTCTTGCTGACTTTTCGAGACTCCGATGACCCCAATGACCGTCATCAACTTCCAATCTACGCGGTGAGGGAAAGATAATGGGATACTATCAGCATCGGAGGACGTGCGGTGAGAATCGGGGAAGGGAGGGAGGAGGGGGGACGGAGCGGCTAAGAAGAGAAAGACATCAAGTAAATGATCTATGAAAATGGGAAAAACAGGTTTATATGGAAATAATATGGTTTCGAGATACAAAAGGCATCTCTCATGCCTTGGGTTATGATCTATGCTATAATATTATGATTAAACATGGTAGGCCGGGATGTTTTCACTTCATTATTTATAAAATACCCCATTTAATTTGTTCTCTTCCACCGGTCCCACCATCGACAAATGGGTAATTTTTTATACCAGACTCGATCTCCAAAGACAAATTTACCAGTAACCTCCTGTGCTCGTCGGTTACTCTCCCTTGGCCGCCTCGTTCGCCGCCCAGCTCACCCTGCAGGCCACATGCCTTGCCGGTGACCTCCCGAACGGTGAATTCCACCGGTGACCGCGTACGTTAATTCAAAGCTTTGTCGAGTTGTGTGGGTTCGATTGGAACTTCTCTGTTTGTGTAGCGGACTGAAAATTAAACAGCGTTTTAAGTAACCAGCCCACCGTGTATACACGTCTGCCCTTGGCTCTACCACACCGATGACGACGTCGTCTCCTGCGTGGCCGCATTCTCTCTCCGCGATAGATTCCGTTCAGAGGATAACAGTACAAGGGAAGTACACCGAGCCGGGACAATGGCTGTTTGCACCTCTCCCTCGTTTTTCCATGCGCACGTTTTTCTAACTATTAAACGGTATGGTTTTTTAAAAAATTTCTATGCAAAGTTGCTTAAAAAATTAACTATAATTTTTAAAAAAATAGCTATACTTAATTAATATGTGTTTAAAAGATCGCTCTGTTTTAAGTGCAAGAGGGATGGTGTTCCTATCCTGCACCTTTGCCAACACACAATATTGCTTCTCCATGCCGCCTGCGCGGAGCCGCTCCATTGGCTCCGTTCCCGAATTTCTGGTGAGCGTGCCCTCGTGGCCGTGTGTCACGGACGCGAAGCGGCGGCGAGAGCTGGGAGGCTTGTGGGCGCTGGCACCGATCCTGCAGGCTGGGCGGGTGGGCGATCAGAGCGATATGGACGATGACTAGCTACAGTGACGTCAGTGATGGCAAATGGCATTGGCTTGGCTTGGCTGACATGGGCCTGGTCTCCGCTGATTGGGGTGACGCTTTTTCGTCAGGTCTTTGATTATCTTGTTATCCTTCTCTGCTTCGAGCTTCCCCGTTTCTAGATTCGACCTCGAAACCAGGTGGCTTTTGGTTGGTTTCTACCAGTTTCTGTCTATTTCTGCCTTCAGTTGGAGTAAACGGTTGGACGTTGTATTTTAAAAAAAATCTATTTTTAAGTTAGGACTCATCTTTTCACTTATGCTTATACTTATGAAACTAAAATTTGAATTTTCAACCTTAAATTAGAGCTGATTTCGGGTTTTTTCATTAAAGTTTATTTTTTCAGCTTTGCTTTAGATCGCAAAGAACACTTATACAAAGTTTTATTTAATAAATTATTTTTTCGTTTGCAATATGATGTTTGGCTTTCACAAATAAGCGAAACAATTGGCTAATACAAACTATCATGAGCTAATGTAGCTAGTACCTTATTTTCATGCGGAAGGAAAAGGATCCTCAACTAATACTTAAAAACAAGCCAATGCCACTTAATGTGGCTCTCGTTATTTCAGTTTATCAACGAATTGTTTCACATTTACTTGTTCCAGTACTTTTAAAATGTGTTATTTAAAAACTTTCTTCAAGTATACTGTCAGTATCCCCGTTAGGTTATAAAAGACGGTTTTTTTTTTTTGTTTTGGTCCAATATTGTTTTATGGTTGATAAGATTATAGAAAAATATAGTAATATTTATAATACTAAATTAGTTTTCATCAAATTATAATTGGAATTATATTTTAATAATAATATTTATCTTGGTTAAAAAAGTTTGCTAATTTTTCTCAACAAACTTAGAATTAAATTTAAAGCAGTTTGGACTTTAACATAAAGTCAAAATACTCTATTAAGCCTTTGAATGTTTATAAATGATGGGAGTAATTTATTAAGGCTTACACATATATATTTATTTGTTTTATATTAAGTAGATAAACTCGTCAGCTTCCTTGACTTATTCTCAGTTCCACTTCTAACTTCTTCAGTTGTGATGTCTGTTCTAGCTCAAGCTTTCCAAGCTTGAGTCGTCGTCTCGGTCGACAGCTCTTTTTGTTTTCTTTTCTTCTATTTTTTGGTATTTTTTTGTTAGTGTTTCAATGACTTATTTTAGAACAGCGTAGTATATACGTGGAAAATTGTTGTCGGTGAGAGTAAATCTCTAAATATTTGATACATTGAACTTTTTAAATTTTTGAATCTATTCATTTTATTAAAAAAATAAATAATAATTAATTCTTTTCTATCATTTTAGATTTATTGGGGTTAAATTACTTTTATTTATATATATAAATAGTTTTAACAATTTTTACAAAAAATTTAAGTAAGACAATGGTTAAACATGTTTAAAAAAATCAAACGGCGTCAATATTTAGAGGCGGGGGGTAACTTATTTGGTTTTATACCTTGTGCAGTGAAGTGGGCCGTTCTTGGTGAGCAGGTCCTGTGGTGTAAGAGGCTGAAGATGATCGGCCGGCTCCGTCCGAACGAGAGCGGTACGGCACAGCCGAGCTTCCTGCGACGTCGCCGGCCAAAACGAAGAAGGTGTGGCGACGAGAGGCATCGTGGGCGGCCGCGCGTCGCCGTGCCGAGACGCGGCGCAGCGGATTTCGTCGACGTGCGCTGGGGAGCACGTGGAGGACGCCCTCCATGTCTGTGTCGTGGTTCGCGACCGGTCGAACCCCAGCGGGAAAAAACCGTCGCTCACCAGCTTCGGTACCTGATCTACGCGCCGCCGCCCGCCCGGCGAAGATGTCGTCGCCGGCCCCGCGCATGGCGCGCCGCGCTCGAGGTGATCTGGCGTGCACCGGCTCGGTGTTGCACGAAGGTGACGGCGAAGCCACGGGAGGCGAGGCCGGAGCGCTAGGTGCAACCGCGGGGATCACGTGGCCTGCGAGCGGTAATCGGGATCACCACGCGTGGCGGCCGCTTGCGTTCGCGTTGCCGTTCGCTGCCACGGGTCCTTGCGGCGCTGCTCCCATATCGATCTTCTCTGCGCTTGTGCGCGTGTGCTAGGAGAACTCGAAACCACACGTGTACGTGCGTGTTCGTGCGTGCTGAGAGACTGACGAGAGGAGGGCTAAGTAGCGTGCGTACGTACGTGGAGTGTAGTAGCTAGTGGTGTGTGCTGCCGTTTTTGTAGCGGTGGGCAGCATTATTGTGGGTGATGTAAGGCTGTTGTGTGTACTTGTGTGGTACCAATCGAAATCATGTGGATTCGTAAGTATACGGACTCCTCCGTTTTTTTTCATGAATTTTGCATAGGTTTTGGGATATCCGTAGCGTAAAACATCAATACTACCTCTATTTTAATGTATGACGCCGTTGACTTTTTGTCTAACGTTTACCATTGTCTTATTAAAAAACTTATGTAATTATCATTTTATTTTATTAGATTGATTCGTATCAATATTCTTTAAACAATCATTTTATATTTGCACAAATTGATAAAGCAATGAATGTCAACGTTGGGTCGAAAATCGTCGTCATACATTAAAATACGAGGGAGTTTTTATGATTTTTTAGAACCCCAAGTTTAAAGTAAATGTTCAAAAACCCTGTACAAGTTTTTATGGTTTCTTTGGCTACTATATCTACATTATAATTACAAGAATATATGGGATTTTTTATATTATAATACTAGTTGCTGCGATTTTCGAAATTATATATTGTGTTACCGATTATCACGTATTATTGTTTGGAATGTGTAAATAGTGTGGTTGCAAAATTGAAAAATGGTAAAGTAGACAAGAGGGTCGCGTATTTTTGAGTCCAACTATTGGGAATTTATATGAAATAGTCATAGATAATAATGAATCTGAGGTTTCTTGTAACAATTTTGCCTAAACATAGGGTTGCTTGAAACAATAGCAACATTCTATATCTAATAATATTTATTATTATTATTTATATTATTATTAATTTGGTTGTTTTTCTAATCATTAACTGTAAGCAGAGTATATATTATTATATATATATATTATATAATATTATATATATATTATAATATATTATAATATATATTTTGGATAAAAATTTTTGAATAAGACGAATGATTAAACT
>CM020187.1:13890002-13916505 GCA_009805545.1 Oryza longistaminata | reverse complement strand
GTAAGCAGAGTAGTATATATATTTTCTCTATACTAATTTGGATAATAAAATTTTTGAATAAGACGAATGATTAAACATATTAAAAAGTCAACGGCGTCAAAAGTAGAAAAAACAAAGGAGTATATTCTGATATTATGTACGTCATTCTTAGAAATTAAATATATAGAATTATATAAATCGAATATGTTCACGCTGCTTTTCAATTGAACAACCATAACTTGACATTAACTTAAACTATAGCTTTCAACATTGGCCGTTATACACGAAATAGTCACAAGTTTGATTCATATATATATGGAGTAAAGTAAAACATATTTTTATGGTACAAAACATAAACAGTGCTAGAAAAACATAAAAGTGCATTCGAACGCTTAAGAAACAACGGATTATATTAATTACTAAAAACAAAGTTTTGGCACATTCGTTTTAATTTAGTAGTAAGCAACCGGATTAATTAGATAGCCGGTACAGTCGTTTTCCAGTTTCCACAACTAGTAGTAGGCAACCGGGAGTGACCGAGGGCAAACAGATCGGAAAACGGTGCGGCGTTGCAGCACTGGGGTGAAAACGCTGTGGATATCCCAAAACCTATGCCAACTTCATTAAAAAAAAAAACGGAGGGAGTCCGTATACTTACGAATCCACATGATTTCGATTGGTACCACACAAGTACACAAACAGCCTTACATCATCCACAATAATGCTGCCCACCGCTACAAAAACGGCAGCACACCACCATAGTCCACGTACGCCACGCTACTAGCTCTCTCTGCTCGCAGCATCTCACACGCACGACACGCACGTACACCGTGTGCGTTCTCGAGTTCTCCCGCGCACAGCGCAGAGAGATCGATATGGGGCAGCAGCAGCCGCAGGACGCCGTGGCAGCGAACGGCAACGGCGGCGGCAAGCGGCCGCACGCGGTGGTGATCCCGTACCCGCTGCAGGGCCACGTGATCCCGGCGGTGCACCTGGCGCTCCGGCTCGCCGCCCGTGGCTTCGCCGTCACCTTCGTCAACACCGAGTCCGTGCACCGCCAGATCACCTCGAGCGGTGGAGGCCATGGCGGCGGCGGCGGCGACGACATCTTCGCCGGCGCGGGCGGCGGCGCGATGATCAGGTACGAGCTGGTGAGCGACGGGTTCCCGCTGGGGTTCGACCGGTCGCGGAACCACGACCAGTACATGGAGGGCGTCCTCCACGTGCTCCCCGCGCACGTCGACGAGCTGCTGCGCCGCGTCGTCGGCGACGGCGACGCCGCCGCCGCCACGTGCCTCGTCGCCGACACCTTCTTCGTGTGGCCGGCGACGGTCGCCAGGAAGCTCGGCGTGCCGTACGTCTCGTTCTGGACGGAGCCGGCGATCATCTTCAGCCTCTACTACCACATGGACCTGCTCACCAAGAACGGCCACTTCAACTGCAAAGGTATAAAACCAAATAAGTTACTCCCTCCGCCTCTAAATGCATGTGATCTTTTAACATAAAGTATTAGTTATTTTTTTAAAAAATAGATTAATTTGATTTTTTTAAGCAACTTTCGCATAGAAATTTTTTTAAAAAATACACCGTTTAATAGTTTGAAAAGCGTACGTACGGAAAACGAGGGAGAGGGGTTGCAAACAGCCATGTCGGCTCGTGTGTACTTCCTTGTACTGTATCTCTGAACGGAATCTATCGCGGAGAGATGCGGCCACGCAGGAGACGACGTCGTCAGTGGTGTGGTAGAGCCAAGGGCAGCAGTGGTATACACGGTGGGTGGTTACTGTAAAACGCTGTTTAATTTTCAGTCCCTACTAAAAAACAGAGAAGTTCAATCGAACCCACATACTCCTACTCGTCAACAAGCTTTGATTAGACGTACGGGTCACCGGGGTGATCACCCGGTCGGGGATGGGTTCACCGGCAAGGCATGGTGGCTGCAGGGTGAGCTGGGGCGGCGAACGAGGCGGCCAAGGGAGGAACACGACGAGCAAGGAGGTATACTGGTAATTATTTGTCTTTCGAGAGTCTGGTTATAAAATTACATGTCGATGGTTGGGACCGGTGGAGAAACAAATAATATGGGGTTATTTTATAAATAATGAAGTGAAAACATCCCGGCCTACCATGTTTAATTCATAAATATTATAGCATGTAATCATAACCAAGGATGAGAGATGCCTTTGTATCGAAACCATATTTCCATATAACCGTTTTTCCCATTTTCATAGATCTATTTCTTCGTGTCTTTCTCTCTTAGCCGCTCCGTCCCCCTCCTCCCTCCCTTCCCCGATTCTTCCACACGCATCAATCCTCGATGCTGATAGTATCCCCCATATTCTTTCCCTCACCGGCGATAGTATGGAAGTTGATGAGGTCATGGGGTCATCGGAGTCCGAAAAGTCAGCAAGAAGGGATGCGGTTACAGTGGCAAGGTTGATGTTATCGTAGTTGAGAAGGAAGAAGAGGGAGGATGCGGGGCTGAGACGAGGTCTGGGCTGGGCATCAGCGATAAGGCACAGGTTGTTGTTCTCAGCATGAGGGGTGCTCATCACAAAGTGATTCATGCGGGCTTGAGGTTATCGCATCGTGCTCCTTGCCGGCTCATCACGTTGCTCATTTGCATTGTGTGTATGTACGCCATCCTCGGCTGATACCGTAGGTACCATATACGCCAAGTATCACGACATGAGGAAGGAATGCACGTCGTCGTCGCCTAGGCTGTGAACCACCTACCGTTTGGCTCCTGCTGCTCCTCTATGTGCTCCCTCCTTCCCTACTGTTGATGTGGCTGGCGAGGCAAGGAGCTAGGGAGTACAAAAGTTCACTCATGCGTGGAAGCTCGGTCGGATAGGTAAGAAAAGAAAGGGGGTCACTAAAGTATTCGGTCCCCTAGTCATCCTCATTTTAATTAGGTTGTTAAATACAATATTACCCTATAAAGTACTTGCATATAAGATATAATTAGAGTTTTATAAAAAAAAACAACATAATTTTAATTTCTACAAAGCGGTAAAAACCAATACAGTGCAGATGCTCATGTTAAAAATTTGTCTTTTAGTGTGTTAGCGTTCACTCGTACGAAGTGTTCTTTGCGATCTAAACGCAAAGGCTGAAAAATAATCTTTAATGAAAAACCCGAAAATCAGCTCTAAATTTAAGGTTGAAAATTCAAATTTTGTTTCATAAGTATAAGCATAAGCGAAAAGATGAGGCCTAACTTAAAAATAGATTTTTTTTAAAAAATACAACGTTCCGAACGTTTAACTCAAACTGAAGGCAGAAGCTAGACAGAAACTGCGTAGAACCACAAAAGTCACTTGGTTTTCGAGGCTCGATCTAGAACGGGAAGTCTCGAAGCAGAGAAGATAAATCAAAGCCTGACGAACGAAAGCGTCACCCCAATCAGGCGGAGACAGGCCCCATGTCATGCCAAGCCAAGCCAATGCAATTTGCCATCACTGACTCACTGTAGCTAGTCATCGTCCATATCGCTCTCGCCACCCGCCCAGCCCTGCAGGATCGGTGCGTGCGCACAGCTCCAGCTCTCGCCGCTCTCTCGCGTCCGTTGGACACACGGCCACGAGGGGCACGCTTCACCAGAAATTCGGAACGAGCCAATGGAGGGCTCGCGGCAGGCGGCGATGGAGAAGCATATTGTGTGTTGGCAAAGTGCAGGATAGAAACCCATCCCTCTACACGTAAAACAGAGCGATCTTTTAACACATGATTAATTAAGTATCAGCTATTTTTTTAAAAAAAATTGATTAGTTTAATTTTTTAAGCAACTTTTGCATAGAAATTTTTTTAAAAAACATACCGTTTAATAGTTCGAAAAACGTGCGCACGGAAAACGAGGGAGAGGAGTTGCAAACAGCCATGTCGGCTCGTGTGTACTTCCTTGTACTGTATCTCTGAACGGAATCTATCGCGGAGAGATGCGGCCACGCAGGAGACGACGTCGTCAGTGGTGTGGTAGAGCCAAGGGCAGCAGTGGTATACACGGTGGGTGGTTACTGTAAAACGCTGTTTAATTTTCAGTCCCTACTAAAAAACAGAGAAGTTCAATCGAACCCACACACTCGTCAACAAGCTTTGATTAGACGTACGGGTCACCGGGGTGATCACCCGGTCGGGGATGGGTTCACCGGCAAGGCATGGTGGCTGCAGGGTGAACTGGGGCGGCGAACGAGGCGGCCAAGGGAGGAACACGACGAGCAAGGAGGTACTGGTAATTATTTGTCTTTCGAGAGTCTGGTTATAAAATTACATGTCGATGATTGGGACCGGTGGAAAAACAAATAATATGGGGTTATTTTATAAATAATGAAGTGAAAACATCCCGGCCTACCATGTTTAATTCATAAATATTATAGCACGTAATCATAACCAAGGATGAGAGATGCCTTTGTATCGAAACCATATTTCCATATAACTGTTTTTCCCATTTTCATAGATCTATTTCTTCGTGTCTCTCTCTCTTAGCCGCTCCGTCCCCCTCCTCCCTCCCTTCCCCGATTCTTCCACACGCATCAATCCTCGATGCTGATAGTATCCCCCATATTATTTCCCTCACCGGCGATAGTATGGAAGTTGATGAGGTCATGGGGGTCATCGGAGTCTGAAAAGTCAGCAAGAAGGGATGCGGTTACAGTGGCAAGGTTGATGTTATCGTAGTTGAGAAGGAAGAAGAGGGAGGATGCGGGGCTGAGATGAGGTCTGGGCCGGGCATCGGCGATAAGGCACAGGTTTGTTGTTCTCAGCATGAGGGGTGCTCACAAAGTGATTCATGCGGGCTTGAGGTTATCGCATCGTGCTCCTTGCCGGCTCATCACGTTGCTCATTTGCACTGTGTGTATGTACGCCATCCTCGGCTGATACCGTAGGTACCATGTATATGCCAAGTATCACGACATGAGGAAGGAATGCACGTCGTCGTCGCCTAGGCTGTGAGCCACCTACCGTTGGCTCCTGCTCTCCTCTATGTGCTCCCTCCTTCCCTACTGTTGATGTGGCGAGCGAGGCAAGGAGCTAGGGAGTACAAAAGTTCACTCATGCGTGGAAGCTCGGTCGGATAGGTAAGAAAACAAAGGGGGTCACTAAAGTATTCGGTCCCCTAGTCATCCTCATTTTAATTAGGTTGTTAAATACAATATTACCCTATAAAGTACTTGCATATAAGATATAATTAGAGTTTTATAAAAAAAACAACATAATTTGAATTTCTACAAAGCGGTAAAAACCAATACAGTGCAGATGCTCATGTTAAAAAATTGTCTTTTAGTGTTAGCGTTCTAATTTAGTATTATAAATATTACTATATTTTTCTATAATCTTAGTCAAACCTAAAAACAATTTGACCAAAATCAAAACGTCTTATAACCTTAAACGGAGGGAGTAACTTGGACAAGTATACGGTTGAAGAAAGTTTTTAAATAACACATTTTAAAAGTATGGAACAAGTAATATGTGAAAACAATTCGATAGATAAACTGAAAATAACGGAGCCAATTAAGTTGGCTATGGCTTTGTTTGTTAGTATTAGTTGGGATCCTTTTCCTTCCGCATGAAAAATAAGGTACTAGCTCATTAGCTCATGATTAGTTTGTATTAGCCTAATTGTTTCGCTTATTTGTGGAATAAGCCAAACATCATATTTGCAAACGAAAAATAATTTATAAATAAAACTTTTGTATAAGTGTTCTTTGCGATCTAAACGCAAAGGCTGAAAAATAATCTTTAATGAAAAATCTGAAAATCAGCTCTAAATTTAAGGTTGAAAATTCAAATTTTGTTTCATAAGTATAAGCATAAGCGAAAAGATGAGGCCTAACTTAAAAAATAGATTTTTTTTAAAAAAATACAACGTTCCGAACGTTTAACTCAAACTGAAGGCAGAAGCTAGACAGAAACTGCGTAGAACCACAAAAGTCACTTGGTTTTCGAGGCTCGATCTAGAACGGGAAGTCTCGAAGCAGAGAAGATAAATCAAAGCCTGACGAAAGCGTCACCCCAATCAGGCGGAGACAGGCCCCATGTCATGCCAAGCCAAGCCAAGCCAATGCCATTTGCCATCACTGACTCACTGTAGCTAGTCATCGTCCATATCGCTCTCGCCACCCGCCCAGCCCTGCAGGATCGGTGCATATGCACAGCTCCAGCTCTCGCCGCTCTATCGCGTCCGTTGGACACACGTCACACGGCCACGAGGGGCACGCTTCACCAGAAATTCGGAACGAGCCAATGGAGGGCTCGCGGCAGGCGGCGATGGAGAAGCATATTTCGCAAGTGCAGGATGTTTGGACTTAAGATTTTGTGAAGTTGTATATATGTGTTGTATGAATGTTGTCAAATTTTTCCAGAATTTTTCATAACCGTTTAGATGATTTTTGAGCAAACGAGGGAACATCCCCTCGAGGGATTAAAATAGTTTCCCCCTATAATAAGCTAAAGTAAAAGTCAAAACTTAAATTTTCAAATGATTTTAGCATAGTTTCTTTCAAGTGTTAGCCTTTTAATCGTCAAAAGAGAACACACACGCACACGCGCGGGGGCGCAAGTATATATATACATATATACACACACAAAAAATTTTACATATAAATTAGTTTTTATTTTTTTAATAAGCTAAAATGACTTATTAGAAAATGTGATGTGAGCAACCGATCATACCGAAAGACTTCAGTGCCTGACGAGCGAGAGGCTGATTAATCAACGGAGAAACGAAAAAGAATGGTGACTAAACGTTGCAAGTAGCTGCCGCTGGGGCTAAGACTGCTCCAGAACATACCGAATAAGTGTTTAGCCTCTCAGGTCTTTAGAGTTGTCACGAGAAGTCGTAGCTTACACTTCCATTTTATATTATAATAAGTCGTTTGAATATTTTCAATCGAAATTATTTAGATTTAATCAAGTTTATAAAAGAATAACAACATCTACCAAACCAAATTAGTTTCATTAAATTTAATATTGAATATATTTTAATAATATGTTTGTATTATATTGAAAATGATAGTATATTTTTATTGGTCAAACCTAAAGAAGTTTTACTAGAAAAAAAAATCAAATGTCTTATAATATTAAACGGATGGAGTATGTATGTATATATGTACATGTTTATCCTTTAGGCTTTGTGTGGAACATGGAAAGTTCCTTTTTATTTTTCCGCTTATACGAGAGATGCATGCCCACACAGGACTAGCTACTATACTGTCCCACGATTGCACCATTAAAACCCTCACTTAGTCTGTATTCGGTACGTGGTATTGGGAACTAATCCCACCCGCACGTAAAATAGAGTAACTCATTAGCACATAATTAATTAAGTATCAGTTATTTTTAAATGAATTAAAATGATTTTTAAAGAAACTTTCGTATAGAAAACTTTTGTAAAAATACATCGTTTAGCAGTTTAAAAAGCGTGAGCACGGAAAAATAGGGAGACGAGTTGAGAAAGAAGGGGGAAGAAGACAACCTTAGAGCATGCATCTCCAATGTGAAGATAAAACCAATTTTAAAGCGGAGAAACCAAATGATGCATTTTGCGGTAGTTGATGCGTGATTGTTAGATAGGAAAAAAAAGGAACTTCAAAGTGTGATCTAACTTAGGCGAGTAAAGAAGTAAAAAAAATGGTTTGTTGCATTGTACATAATTGGCATATGCATGAAGCTAGGACGGACACGATTAGCGGATTCTTTTTACGTGGAATCCATAAATTGTTTTTCACGTTGGAGCGATCGAACCGAATTTTGTATGACTTGATTGACTTCTGTCTATTGCACTGGTCGAACCAACGCTGGAGGTGCGGAGGTGCCCTTAATAGTTTACTACTCCACACGTGTATGTTATTATGTGTTTCTTAGATGTTTTTAATTACTCGATGCATTAGAAAAATGCAAAAATCCGGTAAAATTCCCATGATAGTGGGCTTAATTAAGCTCCTAGCCAAAACTACTTACTCAATCCGTCTCGAAATAATTGTAATTCTAGATTGTTTAGCATATATTAAGGTTTGAGAAAAAAGACTATAATACCCCTTATGAAATGATGTATAGGTAAAAGTGTGAGGGTAGTTGAGGGTAAAATAAGGAGAATTTTGAATGAGAAGTGATTAATGAGATCATTAGTACTGTATCGTGGCAACTATTTTGGGATAAATTTAAATCCTAAAAATACAATTATTATGGGATAGAGGTATAATTTATAGTTATGTGAAAACCAAACTCTCTTTCTCTCATATTCACCAAGATTATCCAATATCCATCACTGTCAATGGCAAGAACAACCAAATTAACAAACAGATTAGCTGCCGGCCGGCGGCTAAAGCGAAAATATATAACAAAACCTATTAGGGTAAATTAAGGTTCTCAATCGCCGCCTTTGACACGATCACGAGGTCATCAGTTGGTGTGTCCACATATAGTGATGTCAGATGTCACTCGCTGGATCGTATAGTAATTTGCACATCATTCAAATAAGTTATGAAAAAGTTAAAAAACAAATAGATAGATCAATATGTGATAGATAACTTCACAAATATGCAAGTTAAAATTTAACTTTTATATGTTTCAATAAAAAAACAAATTAACATATATTCACAAGCAGATTTGTTTTTTCCATTGTAACTTATATAAGTTAAATTTGATCTTGTATGTTTATATTGCGATTTATCACATATTAATATATCTTATTTATTATTTTTTAAGTTTTTTCATAACCATTTAGATGATATAGCGGATGTCTCCCTCGTAAGTTTAGAATAGTTCTGTATAAATTCTTTTTGAACGAATAGTTCCCTATAAATTCCACTAGCTTAGTAGCAGAGTGAACCAGTGATAGAGCAGACGAAAGAATCGTAGGATTGGTTGGTTGATTAGGCAAATAAGTTTTTGAAAAGGACCAATTTATTAAAAAAACGGTGTGTTTGTGTGTTCAAATAAAAACACATTTGAATTTTGTTTTTTTTTTGCTTAGAAAGGTGTTTAAGCATTTTTGGGCTCCTTTTGTACTTCTATCTAAGCCCAGCATGTAATTCGGCCCGGTCCAAGTCCGCGACGCCTTATCCCCGTTGGCTTCCGCTCCCCAACGGCTCGGAGGCAGAGGCGACCCACCTCGCCGCGCCTCGCGCTCGCGAACTCCTCCACCTCCACGGCGAGAAGCGAGCGAGCGGCTCGGCGTCCTCCTCCTCCTCGACGGGGAGAGACGGCGGCGGGTGGCCGCCGGGGAGCGTACGCGCCGACGGGAGCGGCGCCGCGGCAACGAAAGAGCGGTAAGTCCCATTTCCCCCCCTCTCTCGCTAGCTCGCTGATGGCCCGACCCGCCGCGTCGACGCGGCGGCGACGTTCCTCGTCGCCGACACCTTCTTCGTCTGGCCGGCGACGCTCTCCAAGAAGCTCGGGATCCCCTACGTCTCCTTCTGGACCGAGCCGGCGCTCATCTTCAACCTCTACTACCACATCAACCTCCTCACCGAGCACGGTCACTTCCGTTGCAACGGTACACGAACACGAGCACTTGGCACTTACACAAGCCATCTTAGGTCTTGCCAAAAGAGCTTACGATATAGCTGCAGTTTCGTGCAGAATCTCTAGCTTTCTCAAATAGTTTAGATTTTAATTCAAATTCTCAGAATTCATAATTTTAAAATCTAAAAATTAAACTATAAATCAGAAGTAAAAAAATTTCAATATTATTAATTCTTGAAAGTTCAAAAAATATTAATTCTCAGAGTCTGACTACCAAACAGTTGTGATTCTCATCATTTTAATCTTCTCAGTCACATTTCTCATTTTCGTGAATTGGTCGGTGCATGTAATTCAACTGTTTCACATTTTTCGTGATGCGAAACGAAGATCCTTGCAACTGTTTCATTCGTTTCGTGATGCGAAACGAAGATCCTTGCAAGTACTTCATTCGTTTTAGGTTATAAGACTTTTTTATGACTTGAAACGGAGGTAGCAAGTAATTTTATTTTACGAGTTGTTTTAATTTGTTGGGGGAATGTGTGGTTGTGGGTGCACGCAGAGCCGATCTGATTTTCATGCCAATTGTGTTGACTCTTAGTTCCATCTTACGGTAGGAAGTCGCGGATTATCCAGGCTTAATGGTATGGTACTGTTCTTTCAGCCACCGCAATCTGCTAGTGTGATTCAACTTGAGGAAGAGGTATGCTAGAATTCTCTGGGTTCTACATAATGTGGCATGTAATCCCCAATGACAATCAATTTTTGCTTATAGAGGCGGCATTACATGTCCTTTGTTTTGTGGAACACTGAATGCTAAGGATGAGTGAACTGTTTATAATTGATGGAGAAAAAAAAACTGCACCCCTTTGATTTTTAGAAAATGGGATAAACCCGACCCCTTCGATGGAAGAGGTCTTTTATGGCACTTGAAAATGTACCAAGAGGTAATAATGAATATACTGTCAGATGTACTCAAAAGTCAAAAGAGATTAAGAGACTAAATGCTTCCATGTTAATGAGATGTTGAGAATGGAAGTCAATAGTATTTGATCTTTAAGGCAGGTGTTTAACATTATTTAGCGAGGTATTCTTAATTTCTTCACCTTTTTGTTTTTAAGAATAAAATATACAAAGCCAAAACTTTTTCTCTTTAGACTAGTGTTTGTCACCTTAATACCTTATTACAATGAGTAATTCTACGGTCCTTGAGGAGGTACTAAAAAATTAGTGTAAAATTTGATACCTCATGGTACCTCATAGTACCTAAGTACTAAGAGGTACCAAATTTACAATAGAAAAAGTGGTACCTCATGGTACCTCCTCAAGGACCGTAAAATTGCTCTATTACAATTGTTCTTTTGGTCTGCGCACAACAACATCTTTGTTGTTGTAGCCATGATCATTTGCCTACCTCCTAGTTTGATACGGAAGTTAGATAACTTGTTTCTAGCCTGTTGGACATGATTAAATGCTTGACATCCTTTTTTTTTTACCTTCTCAAGTAACAAATCCTTTTTCCGCTGTTTCCTGATTCCTTTGATAAATTTTAGCAACTTAACATGTAAATCCAGTTCTTGTGAACAGGCCGATGGCCTGGTGGTGATGAGGCTGTTTAACCTCAGTACCCACCCAGGTTCAAATGCTAGGCTTGACTTGGGTGCACATCTCTTTCGAAACAGCCCTTCTCGATTTTCAAAAGAAAACTCATTCCTGACATGGACTGTTAACTTGTTGTTTTTCCATCACTGTTTCAGGACAAATATTCTTGTATTGATCATTCAACATCATATCTGCACGTGCAATCTGTTAGGGATTTCCCCATTGAAAAACTCAATGCAGAGGTGGTTCTGGTGCGACTTGATTCCGAACTGATCTGTAATCCTCTAGGATCATGTAGTTTGTCGCTGGAAAGGACTGTGTCAACTATCAAATACTTGCAAAAAGCTGGAGCAAAAGTGCTTCTGGTCACCAGTTGGACTCCCATTCTTCAATCTGTTTACCCAGTACTCAAGTCAACTGAAACTTTTGCAGGTTAGTTGATTCATGATTCGCATGCTAATTTTAAATGATACTCATAATACTATAGCTCTCCTTTTCTTTTTGTATACATTCAATGTGCAGTTTTTCTCCTGCTATATTCAATGAAATTGGCGCACTCTAAGTGCCGACTCGTTCAAAGAAAAGATACAGACAGAAGTTCTTTCAGGCCAGGATAAAAACATATTTTCAGTTTTGATGCTAATATGCCAGGACATTTAATTATGCATCATTTCAGGACACACATTACATGTTTTTGAAACCAATGCAAATATTTTAGATTTTATTCATACACCTGAAAATATCTTCATCTTGGGAAACTGAGAAGCATTGCTATTGAATTCCTATGCAGTAGATATCTCTGATGCATACCGTGGACACTATATTTCTCACTTGTTATATTTTCCATGTCAATGATTATAATTTGGTTTGATTTTTTATGACTTCTGACTCATTGTAATATGTTTTTTTGTTTTAATCAACTATAGTGTTATATACCATTATCGAAAAATAGTGTTATATACACTTTTTTTTTAGCTAAGCTAGAATTGCAAATCAGAATAGCTTGTTTCTTTCATATCGATTATTTAAAATAATCTGTCATAAATGTTGATTGTCAGACTATATGTCATCGCTTCTTCAAGTAAAAGTGGTCCCAGTAAATGGTGTGCCTGGTTTAACATCATTTAAGCCAGAAGGGTGGATGCAGAATGACATTATTTTGTTTGAAAATCTTTTGAACTTCAAAGGAGAAAATGCAAACTGCAATGATTTTTCTCAGAAGCTCGCTTCAGGTGCTGCAATCTTTGTCAATGATTCTTTCTCACTGTCTCATAAGATGCTAGCATCTACTGTTGGCATCACTCGCTTCTGCCATGCATCCCTTGCTGGTTTCCATTTTGAGGAGGAGCTTATGCAATTGAGAAAGATCACGGACACCACAAGGCGCCCATTCATTGCAATAGTAATAATTAGTCTTTGTTTTCTTTACAGTACATACTACATAGTAAAGGAACTAACTACAAGTTTTAGCCCTAAAAGTTTTTTATTTTTAGTTTCTATTTTACAATATTCAGCTCTTATAGTTTGACATGCTTATTTTCAATCTGTCCACTTTTCTGTTGTAAAATAAACTGATTAAGGGAGAGAGAGTTACAGAATACGTTATTCCAACCTACTTTGTACTTCTGTTCCTCCTTGTTGAAAAGCTAAGTTAATTTCTGTGTTGACGGTGTGTTTTGTTAAGTACATACATGATAACCAAGTATTCTTTTTTCTATTCTTCACAACAGTAAGCCTGGTAGTTAGACGCAATTGACAACCAATCCTTATGTGTAAGTATATGCTTTAGCTTTTTACACGATAGCAGTGATTATTATAGTTCATTTCTCTTTAAAGCTGTACAAACATAATTTATTACTTTACACTCTGACCCTGTCTGTACTCTGTTACACTAGGGGTCAAAGCAAGAATAGGTACTACAGAAAAGCCGACATGCTAATTATTGAAAGCTGTTTATTTCTGATATTTTATTAGAAAAAAAAGGGATGCTAGGAGATATCATAATGCATGTTCAATTGATTGTCCTGTTATGTTCATTATAGATAACAGATAAATGCTCAGTGGTTTTGTTAGTGTCATCTTTTTAGGGGACTGGTCAAGAATTTGTAAATGCTTGATGGCTAGTGATCATAACAGTTCACAAATGACAGCTGAATAGCAAAGGCCAGAACCTTTATCCTAGAAAATGTTTTCTATAAGAGACTTCTTTTACAGTTGTTGAGGGGGAAGCACGAGGTACCACACCATCTAGTGTCAATTTGTAGTATCTCTTGGTACGTTAGAGGAATGTATCAGGATGCACTACAACTTAATACTAGAAAGTGTGGTGTATCACGGTCCTCCTCAGGGACCGTAAAGAACCTCTTTTGGTATACTATATGAAAGCAAGATTCATGCTTTGCACTGGGAGTGTTTTTTTTTTTTTAAAGTCTTAGTAGTATTTCTTCTACAACGATATTGATCTCACTCTGACACTGTTCTGGTTATTGCAGATTGGAGGCAGTAACTTCTTGGGAAAGGCACCTGCTCTGAATCTGTTAGCCTCTCTATGTGATGGATTATTCTTTGTTGGCAAATTGTCATTGCAAATAATGAATGGCTTTGGAATACCAGTGCCCTCTTGTTTTGTAGAAAAGAATTCAACTAAGGAAGTGCTACAACTTATACAAACAGCTCATAACAGGAATATTCCTATTTATTATCCAACGGACACCTGGTGTTTGAACAACAAGAACAACAATCATGAAAAGTTGGAAATTCTCGACTCTGCTGAACTATTGCCTGGTGAATATACTAGCCATTTCTCTGATTTTCGTTCACATGTTTTCAATAGGAATGCCCTATTTCTTGACAACTCATACACTGCAACAATTTCCTTAATTAGTGTTAACATCCTGTTTGTAATACATCATTTTCATCCTTTTGAACAACTTATATTTCAAAGTATTAGTTGTTTACATAAATCATACAATAATAGTGAAGCTTTCTGATACCTGTTTTTCCTTCTATGATTAATTTCTTTAGGCTGGACGCCAGCTGATATAGGGCCATCAACATTGGAGAAAATTTCCTCGTTAATGCCATTATACAAGGTAAGAAAAGAGTATTGATGAATATTTCCCTTCAGTTAGTGTAACTGAGCAATAAAAAGTATTTGTGCTACTATGTGTAACACATAGAAACAATACATCAAAATAATTTATGCTCTAAAGTATTTCACAAACTTTCATGTTTCTGTAGTTGATTCTACATTATTTTAGCTTGGAAATACCAAAAACTACATGGTGTACACACCACACCTTGTTTTGTGGCATCGACACGTCCCATAAGTTCTCAGTCTTAGACTCAGTTTACAAATGAGAAAGAAGTCAACACATTGAAGTACTAGACATAATAATACACTTCAGGCAACTTGAGAGCAGCATTATAATTGATAAGTGATAATTTATGTGAAGTGCTCAAGTTGACTTTTGTATGACATCATGGTTCATGCGTCATTGAGGTTTCTTTTGTTGTTATCATCTTATATATCTTAATTCTCAGGATAATCTTTTTTTATTCCTAGAAAACTTATCACATTCATTTGTTTTCTATGTCTCAGAAGGTCCTATGGATTGGGCCGACATGTTTTGATTTAACAGAAGAGTTTTCTGGTGGGGCAGCACAGTTGGGCAGGATACTGGACAAGGCAAGCCATGATAGCTGCGATGTTATTTTAGTGGGGAGTGCAGCATGCAAGGCAGTAAAAGGAATATCAGGATCATCATCAAAATATACAACATTTAAAAATGCATCTGTTGTTTTGGAATTCCTCAAAGGAAAAATATTGCCTGGTGTTGCAGCATTGGATAAAGTAAGTCATTGTCTAGAATGCTTATTCCCTTTCGGCAATGCATGACAACAAATTCTACCGTAAAACATATGTGGACAAAAATTTAGTCCGAGGCCCTAATGTTCCCAGCATTCCAGAACAAATTTGCATTCCTATACTATTAAACGTCTAATATCCAAGTGATCCTACTTTGGACCTTGTGATGAGAGCACGATATCTTCAAATGGCATGTATAAAAGCTTCAACAATCTGCCAGGTTAATATCTGAGTTAATGAAAGCATATTCAAACATCTAACATGGCATTTTTCTCCTCTATATGCACTAATGCTATGGCATTGTCCTTTTTACAGCACTTTACACACCATTTTATATTTCAAGTCTAGAATGTGCAGCTTCAGAACTCACAAATTACACTAAATACAGGGAATCAAGCATTGAAATTCTTTTTAATAATGCCTGTAAAATAATCCTTTAACAATGTGTGTTTGTGTAGTGAATGACAAATATCCACTTAGTCAGGAGTACTCCGCTCAGGGATTTCTAGTGACTGTTCATGGTCTTCTAAATGGGTAATGATTTGCATATAATCTGAACAGTGATGGACCTATTGTCATGTCTTCTACTGAATAATTTCTGCCAGCAGGTCCAGATTTTTACCAACTAACACTGCATTAGTTTTCTGAAGTGGAATATTACAAAGTGCCTTATTTGTTGTACTGATCCTTATTGCTGGTCATTAAAATAAAATACCCTCATATTTTTTCAGAGTTATCCCTATCAGATACCATGGAATGCTATCTTTTCTGATTCTTCACAACCGTTAGTGGTTGATATTGGAAGTGGTAGGTCTCCCTCCTACAATGTTCAATCTCTGATAAAGTGATCAGTATGTGCTATCCAATGAATACAAACTGGGAGGAACCTTCCCTTTTAATCATTTGTGGTGTCTTTGTACTAATTCCAGTTATTATAGGTTTTAGCTGATTTACACCAAAGTAATGATTTTTGGTTCGGCAGAACCTCTTTAAGCTGCATTGTCTGTTAACGGTTCCATTCATTTTCTGTGAACTCATATAGCATTGAAATACTCAAAACTTTTCACATCGCATATCAATATTCCTCTTCCAGTACAAGTTTCCCATTTTTAGAAGATCTTAAATCTCAGTTTCTCTTCTGTAGTGATTAGTAAGCACAAAGTATAATTCATTCCTTAGTGCGATTGCCTGATTGGCTTGCTGTTTTGCCAGAGTGAATGAATACATGTATAACATCCGTCTTACTATAGAGAATATTAGTTGAATTTTGTGGGATCACATTTCTCATTCTCTCACCCTTTCGAGTTCTTTTCTATTTGTGCAGGAAATGGTTTATTTCTTTTTCAAATGGCTAGAGACTGGGAAGGCTCCAATTTTCTTGGGCTTGAGATGAATAAAAAGGTAATAACTGCCCTGTAGTTTCTATTAACATAAGTGATCAAGCTCCTTTTGACTTGCTTTTCATGTAGCTTGTTGTAAGGTGCCTTCGGGATGTTGCTTCAGTTGACAAAAGGAATCTGTAAGCATCTCTACAGACTACAGATCTGTTTTTAGTTGGTAGAAGTGTAGACATGTTGCTTGTTCTCTCCTCGCCCTTTTTTTTGTTCATGCGAGTGGTCCCAGACTCTCATTTCCAGCAACTAGTGTGCTCATAAAACGACTGAAACAAAGTAACGAACTATCTTGTCTCTGGCTCTCTGCCCACCTGCCCACCTTGACTGGAAGTACCCCTTCTCCTATGTGGCTATTCTGGATAACTAGATTGACTATTTGCGAAGGGATCCTAGAGTTGACTTACAGATGATGGTTTATAAAATCTAAGATATATTTTTTTGTGATGATCTCATGTAACACTTTATACAGATGTCGCTATGCTATCAAGTTCAAACACCATACTGTGTAAATAACAAGGGTATGTTCTTGCTTGCAGTTAGTAATCCTTAAATATAAGGTTCTTCTGAGAAATCTTTTTGTTTATTTCTAACCACTATATGAATTAATCTGGTATTCTTGTAATTTGTTTTGGACTTTTTGGCATCTATATTTTGGCAATTAGCATTAATGATGCAGATGTTTCTTTCTGTCAGATATTTTGTATCAACAAATGCAACATCCACATTTCGATCAATTGTGTCAAGTTACCCTGGACAGTTGGCTCTTGTCACTATACAGGTATTCTTAACTCCTCTTATTTCTGATACAGTTTTGTCTTTGTCTGCTTACACTTAAACTACACAGCTACCTGCTGAAAAATCTTATATAAAACAGTAACAAGATTTGCACTTTATGCTAGTTTTAATTTGGGACTGCTCTTAGGATATAGTCATGCTGTCGTATTGCGTACATTCACTATTATCCTCTCCTCTTTGCAGTGCCCAAATCCTGATTTCAACAGAGAGCAGAACAGGTGGAGAATGGTAAGAAGAATGCTTGTTGAAGCTATTGCTGATCTTCTTCAGCCCAATGGAAAGGTATAGTGCACTCCCCACCTTCCCATTTCAGATGTTGACCGAGGTTATATATCCTTGCGTAACAGTACAGAAATAGTAACAAAATCTAGTCCGACTTCAGTAACAGCAGCACAGCTGTTCGTTGTTATAGAAAAATATAGGTTGACCTTAGACACGCATTACGCATGTGGACACTAGTGTTTTTGTTATCACGGCACTAATTTCGATGTAATCTAAGGTCAGCTGTAATATATCATATGCTTGCTTGGTGAGTGTGGCACTGGGGTCTGGGGGCGACGGAGCTTGCAGGGGACCAGTCTAATAGAAAATGCGGATACCATCATACCGCTCGAGAAGATGGGGAAGTTTTAATGTCTAATTAGAAAACAACTAGTCTCACCCATTGCTTAATTAGCAATTTACAAAGCGAGGGAGTGGGTGTCTGGTCTGAGGGGAAAGAAGACGAACCAACCGTCCTCTAATAAACATTTGCCTCTCCAGGTTTATCTGCAGTCTGACGTGGAGTCCGTCCTGCTCGGAATGAAAGAGCAGTTCATGACGCACGGCAAGGGCCAGCTGGTGGTGGACGACGATGGCGGCGGCGACCACCAGATGGACAACCCGTTCGGCGCTGCGTCGGACTGGGAGCGCCATGTGCTGGCTCGTGGAGCTCCCATGTACAGAACGATGCTACGCAAAGTTTGAGGGGACGGGAGCACTGCGCCTCTTGACATTTTGGGTTTTCAGGTTCCATTGTTCGCCTCCTTAGAGCAAGTTCAATAGTATAGCCAACTGCTAGCTCCAATTCATCTATAGCCAATCTAATAGCTCATTCATACAATAGTTACATACTACATTATTAATATATGGTCTCACCTGTCATACACACACTGTGTCTTGGAGTCCGTGCTACAACTAGCTACAAATCTGTAGCCCGCTGTCCTTCTCTCTCCTTATTTATCTCCTTAAAATATGTTTGCAGCTGGTTTGTAGCCTGCTATTGTACCTGCTCTTACTAGTACTATTACTTCATCATTACTACATTGTTTCACAGGTTTCGTGCAAAATAACATAAGACGAAACCCAATCTTGATAGACTAGAGAATATAAGGAGTGATTTGATAATTTGACGTCCACAAAGTGGGCTTGGATTCCAAGAGATCATTCCAGGTTACCCTGGCCTGGACCACCCATAGACGGACCTCCCTGCGCTCCAGATCCTGACAAGCCTGAACCACCTCCCTGCGCTCTAAATCCTGGCCTCTGCACTCCATATCCTGGCCAGCCTGAACCACCTCCCTGTGCTCCAAATGCTAGCCTCTGCACTTCAAATCCTGGTAAGCCTGAACGACCTCCCTGTCCTCCAGATCTTGGCCAGCCTAAACCACTTCCTTGCACTCCAAATCCTGGCCAGCTTGAACCACCTCCTTGGGCGCCAAATCCCGGTCTTCGCACTCCAAATCCTGACCAGCCTTGCACTCTAGATCCTGACCAGCTTGAATAACCTCCTTGCACTCTAGATCCTGACCAGCTTGAACCACCTCCATGTGCTCCAAATACTGGCGTTTGCACTCCAGATCCTGGCCAGCCTAAACCTCCTCCCTGTGCTCCAGATCCTGGCCAGCCTAAACCACCTCCATGAGCTCCAAATCCTGGCCGGCCTGAACCACCACCAATCTGTCTAGGAGGGAATCCACCCTGCGGAGGTGGAACACCTATGTGTGGAGGAGGAGCAGACTGGTGGTACATCAATCTTCTCTCTGCCTCCTCAATCTTCTCGCCCTCTCTCTGCCTCCTCCTGGATGAATCCGGTGCGATAGATGAATCCTCCGATGAGGCAGACGACGAAGGGCTGCTGCTCGGTGTAGGCGACCATGCCGGTTCCTCCGGCCGGGCCGCAGCACCTCCTCCTCCTCCTCCCTGTGTCCATCCCTCTGCGCCTACTCCTGTGACGTCTACCGCATCGTCACCACCTCCGGCTGCATGTCCGTAGTTACCACCAACATTTCTCGCTGCAAACACTCGGTGGTTTTCAAAGAACTTGACATTCTTGTATTTCTTTGTACCTTTCCGAATCTGCAAACAGAAGACAGACAAGAAGGTTTAACATGTGTGTCGACAGAAATGCAATAGACACGACAGTGCTGAGATGAATTTTTTTTTTTGAACCGAAGACATAGGGGGTGTTTAGATCTATCGGTGTAAAGATTTGGCGTGTCACATCTGATATACGAACATACATTTGAAGTATTAAACGTAGACTAATAACAAAACAAATTACAGATTCCGCCTGTAAATTGCGAGACGAATTTATTAAGCCTAATTAATCTGTCATTAACAAATGTTTATTGTAGCACCACATTGTCAAATCATGTCGCAATTAGACCTAAGAGATTCGTCTCGCAATTTACACACAATCTGTGTAATTGATTATTTTTTCATTTATATTTTATACTCCATGTATGTATCTAAACATTCGATGTGACAGGGTGAAAAATTTTGCCAGGGAATCTAAACACACCCATAGGCCTTGTTTAGTTCCCAAAACAAAAACTTTTCATCCATCACATCCAATTCTGTTTGGACACATACATGGAGTATTAAATGTGAAAAAAAAACCAATTACATGCATAGAGTAGTTCCAATTCTGTACAATTGGTATTGTTCAGCTATGGCCTTATTTAGTTGGGGAAAATTTTTAGGTTTGGTTGCCATATCAGATATTCGAACACACATTTGAAGTATTAAACGTAGTCTAATAATAAAACAAATTATAGATTCCGCCAGGAAACTACGAGATGAATTTAATAAGCCTAATCAATTCATTATTAACAAATGTTTACTGTAGCACAATATTATCAAATCATGGCGTAATTAGGATTAAAAGATTCGTTTCGCAATTTACACGCAAACTGTGTAATTGGCTTTATTTTTTTCCATATTTAATACTCTATATATGTGTCCAAACATTTGATGTGATGGGTGAAAAAAATTTGTTTTGGAAACTAAACCAGGCCTTATTTCGACCGTTCGAGACTCGTCCACGTATTTTTTTTTTGTCCATTCGGATTTTTGTAAGCAACTTTTGTATAGAAACTTTTTGAAAAAATATACCGTTTAGCAGTTTGAAAAGCGTGCGCGCGAAAAACGAGAGAGGGGGTTGGAAACCCTGGGTAGCAAACAGAGCCACACGACAGTGCTGAGATGAATTTTTTTTTTTGAACCGAAGACATAGGGGGTGTTTTAGATCTATGGGTGTAAAGTTTTGGCGTGTCACATATGATATACGAACATACATTTAAAGCATTAAACGTAAACTAATAACAAAACAAATTACAGATTCCGCCTGTAAATTGCGAGACGAATTTATTAAGCCTAATTAATCCGTCATTATCAAATGTTTATTGCAGCACCACATTGTCAAATCATGTCGCAATTAGACTTAAAAGATTCGTCTCGCAATTTACACACAATCTGTGTAATTAATTATTTTTTCATTTATATTTTATACTCCATGTATGTATCTAAACATTCGATGTGACAGGGTGAAAAATTTTGCCATGGAATCTAAACACACTCATAGGCCTTGTTTAGTTCCCAAAATAAAAACTTTTCATCCATCACATCCAATTCTGTTTGGACACATACATGGAGTATTAAACGTGGAACAAAACCAATTACAAGCATAGAATAGTTCCAATTCTGTACAATTGGTATTGTTCAGCTATGGCCTTGTTTAGTTGGGGGAAAATTTTTAAGTTTGGTTGCCACATCAGATATTCGAACATACATTTGAAGTACTAAACGTAGTCTAATAACAAAACAAATTATAGATTCCGCCAGGAAATTACGAGACGAATTTAATAAGCCTAATTAATTCGTCATTAACAAATGTTTACTGTAGCACGATATTATCAAATCATGGCGTAATTAGGATTAAAAGATTCGTCTTGCAATTTACACGCAAACTGTGTAATTGACTTTATTTTTTGTCCACATTTAATACTCCATATATATGTCCAAACATTTAATGTGATGGGTGAAAAAAATTTGTTTTGGAAACTAAACCAGGCCTTATTTCGACCGTTCGAGACTCGTCCGTTCGAGACTCGTCCACGCATTTTTTTTGTCCATTCGGACCAAGCAATTTTCTCCATTCAGCTAGTATTATGTCGAACGTGTAGTATTATTGTTCAGATCAAAGCAGAAGGAATCCTGAAACTGTTCAGATCAAAATTTCATACTATCTAACAAACAAACGCCATCTCCCCCAAATAACATCTGTTGCTAATTGCTAATTGCAAGCTAAAAAAAGTCAAATCACAGCCTACAATTAGTGCTACCAACGTGAAGTTGATCCTAATCAACTGGAGTCCTAATGTCGAACACCTGGCCTACGTCATCTGCCGCCGGAGAGTCCGATGTCAGACACGGTGGCGACGCTCATCGCCGACGACCGCCGGATCGACCACGCCCCGTAGACGTTCTGGTGCGTGTCCATGGCGGCGAGCATGTTGAACGTCACGTACGTCGGCGGCAGCTCCGGCAGCGGCGCGCTGCCGTCGAGGTACTGCATCACCTGCCGCATGCTCGGCCTCGCCGCCGGCGACGGGTGCAGGCACGTCAGCCCCAGCCGCAGCACCAGCTCCGCCTCCGCGGCGTCGTACTCGCCGCCGAGCTTGGCGTCCACCGCGTCGGTGATGGCGCCCTCGCGCCAGTGCCCGAGCACCCAGTCCACGAGCACGAAGCGGTCGTCGTCGTCAGCGCCGGCGCCGGCGACCTCCTCCTCCTCCTCTATTGGCCTCCTGCCGCAGGGGACCTCAAGGAGAAACGCGCCGAAGGCGAACACGTCGGAGCGAGTGGTCGCCTTGCCGGAGCGAACCATCTCCGGCGCCAAGTATCCCATGGTGCCAACCACATGCGTGGTCTGTGGGTCAGCGCCATGGTCATACAACCTTGCAAGCCCAAAGTCACCTAGCCGTCCATTCATCTCACTGTCGAGAAGCACATTGCTCGCCTTGATATCCCTATGGATGACAACTTGCTCCCAATCCTCGTGCATATACAATAGGCCAGACGCGACACCTTTGATGATGTAGATCCTCTGAGCCCAATCGAGGATCGGCTTCTCGTCGCACCCGTGCAGGTACTTGTCAAGGCTACCATTTGGCATGTAATCGTAGACCAGCAAGAGCTCCCCTTTGCGCCGGCAATACCCGAGCAGTTGCACGAGGTTGCGGTGTCGAATGCGGCCGATGCTGACAACCTCAGCGATGAACTCCCTCATCCCTTGTCTCGACTCATGTGACACCCTCTTCACGGCGACCTCGGTCCGGGACCGAGGTAGCACGCCCTTGTACACTCTCCCGAATCCTCCGGCGCCGAGCAGCCGCTTGTCCTTGAACCCGCCGGTGGCGTCGTAAAGATCTTTGAAAGAGAACCGATGCGGCCCAAATTCAACCTCCCAATCTTCGCGCAGCTCGGCGTACCTGAGCCGCCGGCGGAGGAGGAGGAAGCCGACGGCGACGGCGGTGAGCACGATCGCCGTGGTGACTATGGGGAGCGCGACGGTGAGCGCCTTGGACCGGGGCTTGGGCCCAATGCGGGGTAGCTTGGGCAGCTTGGCGTAGTCGAGCGCCGGGGCGGCGCCGCCGCCGAGGCGGAAGCTCCAGCTGAGGACGTAATGCTTGCACAGCACGATGCTGGACGCCGACGAGAAGCCGACGTACGCCGCGTCGGCGACGACGGTGGAGAGGTTGACGGCCGTGGAGAGGAGCGGCTTCTTGGGCCGCGGCCGCCGCGCCGGGGCCATGGCCACGGTGACCTCCGCCGCGGCGGCGTCGTAGTCCACCCACACCTGCATCGGCTGCCGGCTTATCAGGCTCAGGTTCTGGAACGCCGCCGTGGCGTCGTCGTAGTAGCCCGCCGTGGCGGACGCCGAGGAGTTGAGGCTGTTGACGTCGACGCCGACGTGGTTGTTGTTGATGTCCGCGAACTCCGGGTTGCGCACCGTGTCGAACTCCACGGCGAAGATCCGGTTCCGCGCGTCGCCGTTGCCGCTGGCGTTGAACATCCCGAGATACTGCTGCGGCATCGCCGCCGACAGGTCCCTGCTCGGCGCCACCAGGAACGCGAACCCGCTCGTGCTCAAGTCCAGGAACTCCGACACGATGGCGAACACGAAAGTGGTCGAGAACGACGCAACCACGCCGCCGCCCCCGCCGCCGCCGCCGCCGACGAACCTCACCGGATCCGGGTGGAACGCGTGCCCCTTGTTCATGTCCGTGTCGTTGGTGAGCAGCAGCAGCCCGCCCGGCGTCACGGTGGCCATGCCGTCGAGCGCCAGCGCCGCGCCACCGAACCCATCATACACGAACTCCACTCCACCACCACCGCCGCCGCCGGCGGCCTCGACGCCGACGGCCGCGGCAAGAAGCAGCACCACCAGACACGGCAAAGAAACCATGGCGAAGAACGCGCGCTCACTTTCCCCTCGCCATTTGTCCCGCGGCGGAGTCATCAAGACATTAACCAACACGCAACGCGAGAGAGGTTGCGAGTACAAGAAAAAGGAGGAAGAAAAGGAGAGGCCGCCATGACCGCGACCTGCTGTGATTTGTGTCACCCAGAGATGCGTCCGGTTTGCAGCTGGAAAAGTTTGTAGTATTTCACCAGCTCTGTGCCTCTGTCTCCGCCAAATTTCGTTAAATTTTAAATTCGAAATCCGGACGGGCTGGCTGGCCACTAATCTAAGACGATTAAATGATGTGACGTTTTTTTATTCTCAAGTCTGAACGGACTAACCACTAATCTAAGACGCTTGATGTGATGTTGTACTCGCTAAAACCCACAAAAAATGGTCAATAAAAACAGCGCGATTGTGGGCCACGATGAGTTGACCGTGAACAAGAACGGAAGAAATCACTGTATTTTTTGCCTTCTTTTTAGGGCAAAACAAACAACAAGAGGACATGGGATAGCTGCAAATCGCATTGGCAGCATTGCAATGTTGGGACAGGGAAAAAAATTACGCAAAATAGGCTGTGTTTAGTTGGATCCAAAGTTTGGATTTTGGTTGAAATTAGAGATGATGTGACTGAAAGGTTGTGTGTGTATGACAGATTAATGTGATGGAAAAGGACTGAAGTTTGGATCCAAACTTTAGATCTAAACACAGCCATAATGGAGTGGTGGATTGATTGGACCATGACCAGCATTGTTGACCCAAATGCCTTATTAATGATTAAACAGTTCTCCGCAACCATTACTGAGATCCAGAGACTACCCATGCCACTGAATTTGAGATGTGAGAGTGCATTTACTTCACTTGCTATGTGTAGCACTGGATCTAAAATCCACATTTGCTAGTTTAGCAAAGGAATTTCGAACCAAAATTGCGCGAAATTGGCTGTGTTTAGTTGGATCCAAAGTTTGAATTTTGGTTGAAATTGGGGATGATGTGACTGAAAAGTTATGTGTGTATAACAGGTTGATGTGATGGAAAATGACTGAAGTTTGGATCCAAACTTTGGATTTAAAACAACCATTGTTCACAACCTCATGTGGTTTCAGAGAAAATTTGTAAGTGATGGCTCGTTATGAGGAGTTCCGAACAAAATTATGCAAGGTTGTTCACAGTCTCATGTGATTAATTATAAGCGATCAATTGATACGCGGAATTTCAAACAAAATCGTGCAAAATTGTTCACAACCTCATGTGATTTTCGGAGACAATTTTGCGTCAGAAACGTACTGAATAGAATGTTTTGAATGTACATGTTTCGAAAGTTTACAAATGATGAAATTCCTAAGTTCCAAAATGTGTATAACTTTTTCTAAGGAGGGTCAGTTAGTATTGGTGTTCGATCGATCATCGTCCGCCGGAGAGGACGGAGGACGCGCCGTCGATGCTCGTCGCCGTCGACGGGTACGACACGGCGCAGGAGTCGAAGCCGTCGGCGTTCTGCATCATGGCCAGCGTGGTGAAGCTCCGGTACGTGGGCTCCGGCTCCGGCAGCGGCGCGTCGCCGTCGAGGAAGTGCACCACCTGCCGCATCGTCGGCCTCGCGGCGGCCACCGGGTGGGAGCAGAGGAGTCCCAGCTTGAGCACCAGCGCCGCCTCCTTGGCGTCGTAGTCGCCGCACAGCCGCGCGTCCGCCGCGGCGGCGATAGAGATTATTACCCAAAGAAGTCCATGAGTCATCGTCCAATACCTATAAATATAAGCAACCATGATATACAGTTTTTCTTTCAAGGTTAATTGCAGCCCCATGTTCCTTTTTTTTTAATTTTTTGGTGGAAAGAAAAAGTTTAAAAAACAAAGTTTGGATTAATTTTAGTGAGAAAAAACCAAATGCCTGATTTAACAGTACAAGTAAGTCCGGAACAACAAATCAACATTAGGGCCTGGGTCCCCCGGACAGGCTGGCTCCTATCCGAGTTTTGGTTTCACCCTGGGTGTTTTGGAAAGAGCAAAGCTTTCCCTAAGAAATTTGGTCAGGAATCACCCTCAAATCGCCAAAATTTTCAAAATTAATCTGTTTCAAACTTTTCTTTTTTTTTTCTGTAGAGGACTTGTTTCAAATGCTTAGCAGAAGCACATAATAGCTGTATATATAAGTTCAACCAGCCCAGAGAATTGTTTGGAATTAGACAGAGACGCAAATGGGCCGAATTCGCTAGAGGAGCAGATCCTACTAAACAGAGGCAGATAAAAAAGCCATGAAAATACTCCAATTATGGGCTTTCGGTTTTCTACACCAATAAATTCCATGGAGTCTATTTTGCTCCCTCAAGTCTCTTGCCCTTGGTCAAATCACATCTCTCTCAACCACAAAACCGGTATAACACATCCCTCCATCACCGAAAATACGGGCAAATCACTCCTCAGATGCTTTTGTAAGGTTTTTTGTCTACATGTTAGGTGGCATTTTATGATAGAAAAAAATAAAAAAAATAACAATGGCCCACATGTCAGTCTCAATTTCTCCACCTCTACCCTTTTCTCTCTCTCTCTATACCCTCTCTCTGGTCTCCCTTTCTTCTCGGGGCAGGATTGACGCCGCCCGAACGAAAAAGGAGGGAGAGGAAGAGGTCGGGGGCGGCGGATCCGCTGCCTTCCCACCCCGCACACCTCGGCCTC
>CM020187.1:13866722-13889977 GCA_009805545.1 Oryza longistaminata | reverse complement strand
ATGTCGCCCTTGTGCCACCGGTCGAGCACCCAGTCGGCGAGCACGAGCTGGCCGTCCCTCGGTCGCGGCGGCGGTCATGGCGCCGCCCGCGCTCGATCGGCCGCCGCCCGCACGCCACCTCCAGGACGAACGACCCGAACGCGAACACGTCGGTCTCCCGGCGTGACCCGCCGCGTGTGCGCGAGCTCCGGCGCGAGGTACCCATGGTGCCCACCACCCGCGTCGTCTGCGGGTCGGCGCCGCGGTCGGTGTACAGCCTCGCCAGCCCGAAGTCGCCGAGCCGCGCGTTCATCTCGCCGTCGAGGAGCACGTTGCTCGCCTTGACGTCGCGGTGGACGACCACCTGCTCCCAGTCCTCGTGGAGGTAGAGCAAGCCGGCGGCGACGCCCGGATGGCGTGCAGCCGCTGCGCCCAGCCGACGGCGGCGCGCCGTGGTCTGGGACTAGGCAGGCAGTTGCGCCCGTATGCCAGCAGGACACCAGGCCTTGTGCCATGACATCATCGGACTTACCGGGCCGCTAGCCCGTGTAGCCTTCATTTGTCCTAGAAGTGCAGCCACCGGCCAGGCTGCCGTTGGGCATGTAGTCGATGTCCATCCGACCCCCGACTTCGTTTACACACCTCAGTCAGCAATGCCTCGCCTGCTCAGCTTCTCTGTTGCTATAACCAGACTGAGCCACAAACTAAGCCTTACCCACTAGACAGTGGAGACGATAGCAGTATTGAGCCCGATGCGTGTCATGCAAAACAAGAAGGCCGCAGAACGCCGTTTGCGGTCCTGGTTATGTGGGGCCGAGGTGCTAGCACGTAACAAAACCTCGGGCCTCCGCCTCCTATCTCACCAAAAATACCCAAAATTTAAAAGCAAACAGTCAACAAAACAGTTTGAAGGCCAACATGATTGATTCACGATGCACAGATTATCTCGACAAGCCTGGCGAAGTTCTTCCTGCAGTTTCCATTTGGCTCGATGAACGTCGTTGCCACCTTCGCCTGCAACTCCTGCGCCCGCGCCCGCGCCCTCATCCGGCACCCATCCTTCCCACCAACAGGCGACACCACTACTGTAGCCACGCCGTCGCACGTCATCACCCTGTCGAACGCCATCCCGAACCCCCAAACGTGGGACACCAACAGCGCGTTCATCTTCTGGTTGCCGAAGAATGGGCGGCACACCATGGGTACGCCGCTTGACACGCCCTCCATCACCGACGCCCACCAGATGTGCGTCATGAGCGCGCCCATCGATGCGTGGCGCAGAACACCTACCTACAGTGCCCACGGGACAACGAGCCCCACGGCGTGCTGCTTGGTCCTCCCTCAGGACCAGAGGAACGGCGCGGCGCTGGCCTCGAGCCCCGTGGCTAGCTCGCACAGCTCGTGGAGACGTATTCCCTTCACACATTAGTCAATTGATAACTCACAGAGGAGACATGGCTGGCGCAGGACTGCCTCGAGGAGAAGCATGCTAGAGCCTAATCCATAGCAAAACCGGATAGGAGGCGGAGGTCGAGCTCCACCACCGTGGATAAGAGGCAGAGGCCAAGGTGTGGGAGTGTGAGAAGGCTGATCCACCGCCCCTGACCTCTTCCTCTCCTCTTCGCCAGCCGTCAGTCCTGGACCCCGGAGAAGAAAGGGAGACTAGAGAGAGGGTTGAGGTGGAGAAAATGAGACTGACATGTGGGGCCCACTGTCATGTTTTTATTTTTTTTTGTCTAGAATGCCACCTAAGCGCCATATAGGACAAAACCGCTTACAAAACTACCCGAGGAGTCAATTTGCACCGGTTTTCGGAGATGGGTGAGGTGTTATACCCGGTTTTGCGGTTGAGGGATGCGATTCGACCAAGGGCAAGAACATGAGGGAGGAAAATAGACTTGTTTCTAAGAAATCCAAGTGAACGTACGGCCCAGTAAGTAAAAATTATGCGGCCCAATTGATATATATCATACGTAGCATTGTTTAAGAATTAATAATGGTCCATTAGGCCCATGATAACAAGACAGTTTGTTTGGATGGGCTGAGCTCTGAAAAGTGTAAATAGTCTCTCTTTGATGCAGTTAAGTCATTCCTTTGGATTTCCTAATGGCAGGATATCGTCTTGTTTTAAATTAACTGAGATGGGATGAATCTCCGTTCTTCTCTGTTCATTTTTGCTGGGAGTCGAATATATTTTCATACAGATGCAATTACAACAGTTGTGCCTGCCTAATATGTTCGAGCAACATGTTTATCATTTGATACTATTATTCTATTTTTAAAATGATTAATCTCCAACTTACATTTTGGGGCAACCGTTTTGGTCATGCCATTGTAAGTTCGTGAAGGAATTACTGAGACATTGTAAAAAAGGGTTAATTTGGTAAAATTTGACAACCTTTCAAATCAAATTAATCCTGGGCACTTGTCGGGGTTCCAACATTGACAAAAATCCAGGGAAGCAAACCTGTCAGTCAAAACCAGCAATGATTAGCATAACCAAGTCCTTTCTTCTGTTTCTCTTTCTAACCAGAAGCAGGGGCAGCAGCCAAACAGTTCATAGTTTCATACTCCTCCTGCAACACAACAAGAGATTCTTGTCCAGTTTACAAGCAGACAAAGGCTGTGTTTGCAATCCCAATTTCCCAACCCCTCTCCCTCGTTTTCCGCGCGCACGCTTTTCAAACTACTAAACGGTGTATTTTTTGTAAAAAGTTTTTATACGAAAGTTGTTTAAAAAAATCATATTGATCTATTTTTAAAAAAAAAATAGCAAATACTTAATTAATCATGTGCTAATGGATCACTCCGTTTTCCGTGCGGAGAGTTTAGTTCCCAACTTCCCATATCCGAACACAGCTATAGTTATTATTGAGGCCTAACTGAATGATTGTACTTTGCTACGGATAAAATACATATTATAATATTTTATAAATTAAATAAAACATGTTTTTATGAAATGTATTGTCTATATAAGTTTGTATAAGACTATAAGTTTATCGTAGTGAATATTCACATTAATTTGATTTTATATGTGATTAATTTAATTGATTTTAATAATAATAAGTTTAAAGGAATAATTTATAAAACTATAACAGGAGTGAGGTGACAAATTCACTAATAACACTACTACCTTCTTCTAAAACAGTATAGATATTTATTTTCAAACTATGTACTAATCTGTAGCTATAGAGAGAGTGCATGCATTTGATATATAAAAAGACCATTTCTTCCTCGCGTGTCTTACGAAGTGCAGCAGTTGAGTACAGTGAAGGTCGAGCCAAAGTTGATGTCTCGTTGTCCTGAAGATTTGACCCTTTAGCAAAATAGCAATCCAATCAGCGTTGTCTTGTTGTCAAGCAGACAAATTTAATCATGTGGACAAGAAGAAGAGATGGTGATGAACAATACGGTTGGCAGCCATCAGGAAAATTAATTTATTCGTCTTATATCAGAAAAAAAAAGTGAGAAAGATATCTGTGGAACAACGATGGTGAAGATAGCTCTTGGACAGATCGGTTAATTGATCGTTCAGGCTTTACTATTGGTATCTCTATTCCTAAAAAGATAGGATATATACTTAGGCTGCGTTCCTTACATTGGGTTGGAAACATTACCCCCAGGCACAAAAAACGGAGCAGTTCATTAGCATATGATTAATTAAGTATTTGAAACTTTATTTTCAAAAATAGATTAATTTGATTTTTTAAGCAACTTTCGTATAGAAACTTTTTGTAAAAAACACACCGTTTAGCAGTTTGAAAAGCGTGCGCGCGGAAAACAAAGGAGAGGGGATGGGAAAAGGTGCATGCGAACACAGCCTTAGTTGGTGAAACGAAAATTTTTAGGTGTCACATCGGATGTTTGACCGGATGTCGGAAGAGGTTTCGGACACGAATGAAAAAAAACTAATTTTATAACTCGCCTGGAAACCGCTAGACGAATCTTTTGAGCCTAATTAATCCGTCATTAGCACATGTTGGTTAATGTAGCACTTATGGCTAATCATGGACTGATTAGGCTCAAAAGATTCGTCTCGCGATTTTCATGCAAACTGTGCAATTAGTTTTTGTTTTTATCTATATTTAATGCTCCATGCATGTATTCAAAGATTCCATGTGACTTTTAGGAAAAAAAAATTTGGGAACTAAACCAGGCCTTAGAGAACAGCACAAGAATTGAACGCAAGAAAAGTTAATCATGGTTTCTACTATCATGCTCCAGTTTCTGTTCAAGCCAACTGACCCGGAGATACTCCTGATGCATACCTCGAATAATTGGTTTATGTTATCAGCCGTTTTCGCTGATGTCTCGATGAAAAACATATTGTTCCTCTCTGCATACTCTTGTGCATCCTTCAGAGATCAGAACCAAAGGATACAGTTAAAAATATCTTCATAGTAGCTTCAGCATCTAATATCTTCAATTAAAAGTGCAACATATACTTTGAGAAATATATATATGCACACCTGAGAGGATACACTACGATTGTAATGTAGATCAGCCTTATTTCCAACCAAAGCCATGATCATATCTGGACTGCCGTGTTTCTGAAGTTCCTGAAGAATGTAAAAGGCAAATTGTGAAGAAGTTGCATTTTCCACATACAAGAAAAGGGGGCAATCATCATAGACTTCTGTTCATAAGAAAAAACACATACAGTTGATACTGAATAATAAAAGCTGTAGAATGGGAATGCAAACCATTTCCATTATCTAAAAAGATAAAAGCTCTCTGGCTATGTAGTATGAGGGATGTAGAGGTTGGATTGATGTCCATTATATCTATAAAAAATGCTCTAGAATGCATGACTAAAGTAGCAACAGTTAGCCTTTGCATTTGCCATGATGCTGCTTGCAGAACTTGTACTACATGATTTATTGAAGACAAATGTAGACCATGGTCAACATACATCTAATTGTTTACAAAGTGCACACATACTAAACACAACCCTAGAGAGAAGGGTTATAAAAGGGCACACAAATATAATAATGGACACTAGAGTTCTCCAATTATACCGGGATTAAAATCTAATAGAGTGCTCCAAAACACTCTCAATTTTCCCATGGTAAAATACAGAGTTAGAAGCAGTGATACAAATCGAACCGCAAGTTATATAAACGTAGTTTACAAAAGCTTTGAGCAAATTCATTCAGCTTGTTCATTCATGCATTTACAACAGATTATGCAGACACAAGCAATAAGTACAACAGAGCATATGGGAAAATATGTTATACCTTCACCCAGTATTGTGCTTTGTTAAATGATTCTGGACTTGTTATGTCATACACAACAATTGCGGCACCAGCTCCCCTGTAGTAAAGAGGTGCCAATGCAGCATACCTGAAAATTGACCAGTTCTCCTGATTTCTTTGGTAACGAATAGCAACACATATGCTTGCAAACAATGTAAATGGTGCAGAAGACATATGCAAAGCAAAAGATGGTACAGAAATTCCATAGTACAGATAAATGCAAGGATGCAGTTGGGAAAATAGTTAATCAAAGCTTCTAATATTTATGCACCTCTCCTGACCAGCAGTATCCCATATTTCAAACTTCACTGTTGTGGAATCCTCCAACGCCAATGTTTGTGACAAAAATGATGCACCAACAGTCACCTAAATTCATTTAATAAAACAAATAGAATGGAACAAGCCATATTAAAGGGAGAATCAAATGGTGTTCCTCTGTACAGGAAACCTGTAAAAAAGAATCAAGTGTCTGTTTCACCTTTGAAGTGGGGTCAAACTGACCACGGACAAAGCGAAGAACAATGCAACTTTTCCCAACTCCTGAATCTCCAAGCAATACCAACTACAGAGTAGGGTAAAGTAAAAACGAAGGGCATGAACCTTTTCATTCTAATTCGACTTAATGTCAACAATAGAGATGAGAAATATTAAAAGAATTATAAATACCTTAGTGAGCTCTATCTATGCTGCAATCATAGATACTAAACCCACCATGCACACAAACCAAGCAATTATGCTAATAATTTCCTCAATGGGAAAAATATTTAAAATTACTCTAAAAATACATTGATAAATATTATGAAGCCAAGGGAGTTGTTTATGAATAAACATCTGAATAGTTACACAGAAAGTCAAAAAACATCCAATAGCAGCTAAAAATGGACTGAACCAACTACGAGCAGAAAATATAAAAAGGCAAGTTTAAACCTTCACTCGCAAGTTCTTCGGATCAGTAGCAGAATTCTCATTGCTGATAGTGCCCATCCCTCCAGCATTATTAGCTGTAGAAAAAAAAACTATGGATGCATCAATATGTGATGCAAAAATATGTTTGCTCCCCAGAAAGTGCCAAACTGATTTGAATTCTGAAGGAACACAAAGTAACTGAACAGGGAATAAAATAAGCTGGAAAGCTGGAAGAATTAATGTGAAATATTACAACACTACATTCCAACAAGGAATAGTAATTTAACATGTCCATATCAGGTTTGATTTAGCAGAGCCACACGATGAAAATAGGGGTTACATGTTATTAAGGCTTTAGAAACTTCCATAACACTTAAGCTTACTAGAATTATGTTACATCTTACATGTGGCTGACATGTGAAAGAAATATAGCAAAGTATCCTTGTTCACACTATTCTTCTAATCTTTTGTGGGCATGATCGAGGTGAGGTCAGTGTCGGTACGTCGCTTGTACATGAAGTGCTGCAGCGTCTGTGAGGGGAGGGAGGTGTTTGAAGGGATGCTTAAGAAGAATGTCGTCACGCGGACATGCTGACAAGTGCGTTGCTCACACAAATTGCATCATGGTATCACACAGAGATCAGTGTTAATACTAGAGCATTGGTTTGTTAGCATTGCCAGTGAAAGTCAGGTTGCCACAAGTGGTATAATTGCTTTGTGCAGAAACAGTAATAAGCTTGCTCTCATTACCTTCTCAAGTTTCGGCATGCTGGATTACAGGAATCTGCAGCTACATTGGACCACATAGATATAAAAGTTCTTTTCAGTGGCTCTGTTATGCATTCATAATCCACAACAAGCAGTTTTACTTGTGTTTTAATACTGGAGTGGCTCAGCAATGCCTGTGTAAAGAACAAAACTGTCCTAATTTTTAATGTATCGGCAATTTGATGGCCTCAATAACAATATAGGGCATTGTAAACTGATGGACTATATTCAACAAGGACAGGTTTCAAAAAATGCCATACAGTAGTCTCTGCAACATTTTGTTTGAGGTAAACAAACTCATGAGAAATCACCTCCAGAAGCTCAACTTCACTGTAACCAGTCAGATCCAGGTAATCCACATTTTCTATCTGACTCAACCATTGCAATGGCAGTTTCTCCTGTAGGAGGCTTCAATTGTGCTTTTCTATAGCTGCTGTTGCCTCCAAACTATAGCTTTAAGTTGTCTAGAATAGTAGAATGCATGTGAGACATTTATAGTTAATATCCTCTTGGAAATAATTGGCATACTCAGTCCTTTAAGTTGAATGTACTCGTATATATAAATAAAAGGATAGAGTACATTGATAATCACATATTCAGCTGTATTAAAATTCTTTGACAAAACTCTTTGTACATATATTTTGATGCTCTTGTTTGCAGTAGAAATATTGTTTCTTCCGCTGTAGACTTCTTCCTTTTTATTATTTTTTGGTATCTTTTGCTTCAGGTTTACTTTGGAGGGTTGACAGGGGCAAGCAGGGAAAATTAGAGGTGAACATCATAAAGCTATTATTGATTACGGTATGATTCCTATTGTCCTATGTTCAAATATGTATCACCATGTTTGTTTCAATAATATGCTTAAATGTGCACATGTATACATATATGGACCATTTACAATCATTATTTGGGAAATTGGAGTTGGCCTAAACTTTGGCCTGGTGCACCTCCTATCCTATTTCCTCACACTTCAATATAATGCATATGCTACTGTCCAATTTTAAAAAATAAAAATTTGCAAAATTTAAGAAGCAGCAATGGCTAGAAAACAACTGAAAATTTCTCACATGAACTTGTCTGGTTCCAGGGGTAGGCCCTATTTCACCGATCCATGGTTACAGTATTTAATATATATGCTCTGTTAAACATATCTAACAAACTTACGGTGTCGGTGAAATTAAGTTTGATGCTGTAAACCCAAAAACTCGACTAAGCTTTATTAATTTGTTGATTACCTTATATAAACAAATGCTCGAGCACTATAAAAAATTGATTTTTCATGGCATCACCGTACCCTATTATTTTTATTGATGGACTAATGAAATAAATGCTTGTAAAAATGTATTGGTGGATTCTGGGTCACGAGCCGTCAACAAAAAATGCACTTAGGAGGTCCCACTAAAAAATAGCTCTATTTTTTTGGGCGAACCTCATGAGATCCCAACGAAAATCGGTTTTCATTGGCAGTATCTAAGAGCACCACTCGCGAAATCTTTTTTGCGGTATTCAAAATGTCCCACCGCCAACCAAACCCTCGCTCCCTTGGCTCCCTCGATCACCTCGTCTACCTCCTTCCATGCCCCTCTGCCTCCCTCACTCCCTTCATCTGACACTTCCTCCATCGTCACCGAGATGCCATAAAAAATAGTAAAATAGATCAATATATCATATATCACTTCACAAACATACATGTTTAAATTTGACCTACTCAAACAGAAAGAAAAATAACAAAAAATGATGATAATTAAGAAATTGTGTACTATTTACGGTTGAGATTTGTTATTTTTGTTTCTACTTGTATATGTCGAATTTTAACTTGAATATTTGTAGATAGTGAAATATCATATTTTGATCTATTTTACCATTTTTCAACAAAATTTTGATGGCTTTGCAGTTGGCATCTATGAAATGGGTGTATGTCATCATATCCTTTTAAAAGAAAAACAGCTTACTAGAACTACCATATATAGGGCCAATTGGCTGGCTACTTACCGTCAACCCAAGTACTCCCTCTGTATTTTTTAAAGGGATAAGTCCATTTTATGCCCTTCAACTATTTACTTCGTCTAAAACACACCCTCGAACTGTAAAACCGGATATCTAACGCCCTCGAACTATTAAAACCGGAAACTTTACCCCCCCCCCCCATAACTACTCAAAGCGGATAGCAATAGGAAATAATTTTAAATTAGTTAATTAACATACTCTATGTATTAATGGATGTAATGGGAGGTTAATGCTGCCAAGTGGCAGCTAGCTTGTTTCGTTGGTTGAGTTGGAGGTATTTGGCTACCGGGCACGAATAGCTAGTTTGATAACAAAAGAATTGCTCTAGCATTACTAGTTTGAGCCTTTAATTTGATGCATCCCTCTAATGAAAAGTCGTTTTCAAGATTTCTGTTGCTGCTTAATTAATTAGCTATATAGTTGCTTATACTTTTGTCCTGTGGCCAGTCCTAACGGTGTTTACATTTTCGTCTAAAGTTGTTCATATTACTATATTTTGTGCACCGTCCTGTCGTCCATGATGGTGGCATGTGCCAATTTGCCAAACTGCAGCTAGTGAGAGCCGTGTTTCTTTTTTGCATTGTGAACTGTTAGTTTGAGTCTTCTATCATTATTGCAGAACATGAGCCAATTGTATCATATCCTTATCTTCCTACTATATATATATAGGTGTTTATAATGTAGTTGTACTACTACGCGATTGGAAAGAAGCATTGTAGATATTCTAGTCCCATCATATTGTGGGCACCCTTACTCCTTCCTGAGCCACTGATGTAGCTTTTTGTTTTTTCCTTTGGCACTCTAGGTGTATTTCTCAATCTTATCCTTGAAATCTCCCTTACATTTCTACAATGACATTAGATAGATTTTGTTATGATAAAAATACCTTTCCCTTCCCGTCGTTAACATATAGATTTTGTTATGATAAAAATACCTTTCCCTTCCCGTCGTTAACATATAGATTTTGTTATGATAAAAATACCTTTCCCTTCCCGTCGTTAACATATAGATTTTGTTATGATAAAAATACCTTTCCCTTCCCGTCGTTAACATATAGATTTTGTTATGATAAAAATACCTTTCCCTTCCCGTCGTTAACATATAGATTTTGTTATGATAAAAATACCTTTCCCTTCCCGTCGTTAACATATAGATTTTGTTATGATAAAAATACCTTTCCCTTCCCGTCGTTAACATATAGATTTTGTTATGATAAAAATACCTTTCCCTTCCCGTCGTTAACATATAGATTTTGTTATGATAAAAATACCTTTCCCTTCCCGTCGTTAACATACGGTGTTGGAAGTCCTAAACTTAAAAACTATGTATTAATTAGTGGTGAGGTTTTCTCCTACTTAGGATAGTTGTATTTGTATACCTCCTCATACAGAAGATACCTCTAAATAAAGGGAGTTACCAAAACTAATCTAATCCGATTAGAATAATATTGAAAACTCATCTTTTATATATGCATGATCTTAACTTTCCCCTTTTTGTGGGGGAGTAGGTATATCCCTTCAGGGGCAGATATAAACACCTCCTAACTCAAGTAACACTGTGAGGTATGTATACCTATATATCTCTTAAGTACTAAAAAATCTCTCTATTGCCAATTGTGAATTTATCTTCTAATGATGTCAAGCGGTTTAGTTTAATTTTCCACCTTTCAAATGTAGGAATTATATATACTTTTCTAAGAATAGGAGGAAACCTCACTAGGATGGGTGATTTTATTTGACTAGAGTAAAATGAGCTTTTAGGTGATATATCTCTATCTGTATATATACCAATTTTTATCCAGCATTTGTCAATTATGCATTTAACGTGGCAAGATGGTGTCATATTTTTCAAAAAAAAAATAGTGCGCATGTATTTATATTGTAAGTTCCTAAATTACATACTCCCTCCGTCCCAAAAAAAAGGTAAACCCTGGATTTGTGTGTCCAACTTTGACTGTCCGTCTTATATGAAATTTTTTTATAATTCGTATTTTTATTGTTGTTAGATGATAAAACATGATTAATACTTTGTGCGTGACTTCTCTTTTAAATTTTTTTCATTATTTTTTTAAATAAGACGGACGGTCAAACATTGGGCACGGAAACCAGGGTTTGTCTTTTTTTTTTTGGACGGAGGGAGTATGTAATTTTAGCGTATTTACAATGTAAGTCCCAAATTTACATATGTAAGTCTCAAAATTACATATGTAAGTCCCAAATTTACATATGTAATCAGTATGTAATTATAGTGTAAGTACAACGTAATTAGTATGAATAATTTATCCACCAGTGATATAGTTAAATCTCCAAGTGAAAGCAAATACTAGCACAAATCTTGAAGATAATCGACTGCAAAATATTAGCAAAATATGGATGGTCGTCTGAGATCTGACTATAAAACTAACAAATTTGTGGCGACACAAATATAGCAATTCTGAATTAAAATGCAGGCTTGAACGACGCTTCCGCCATGCACAGATTCTCGATATGCTGCCAAAAAAAATGTTGACTTACATATAAAAATAAAGTAGCAACACCATTGTACTCCCTCCTTTATGTATATATGATGTTAAAATAAAAGAGGGAGTATATTGGTGGACTGGATGATGAAGCTATTGCAATCAATCTAATACACTGAACTTTTTAGTTTGATATGCACACCAGCTAGTTGGTAGATTTTTCCTTTTTTTTTTAGCAGTTGCTTGAACAAGAGCTAGTGCTGTTATTAATCAGTAATGAATTTGTTAATTACTAAGAGCTAGTCAAGGTTTTCACTCCTTCTACATATTCTGAAAAGAATTTGTTAATTTCTGCCCACTTGCCAAGAGAACTTTTCATCACGTAACCCTGACTTATCATAATTAATCCAGCTGCAACGCATAATCAACTGCTTAAGAGACATTGTCTGACACTAGCTAGTCCCTGCCGTTGCATAAGTACGCGCATATGCTTTATTTCAATAATGATTGCTGAGTACTCCCTCCGTTTTTTCTTCGGGGACTATACTTTTTATATGGCGTTATTAAATTTGGTATTTGTCTATTTGATATACAACGATCGATGTTGATATTTAGATATGATAGTTGGTTATTTGTCTTATTCAAATAAAGGATTAAGTCCGATTTACCCCTCAACTAACGTGATACAAGGATTTACCCCTTGAACTATAATATCAAACATTTGATGCTCCTAAAATAATTGATTAAGTTTGTGAATTATTTTTATTTAATGAAGTAAGTATATAATTAATTATATATTAGTGAAAGATAAATTCACTGCTTCAATTGTCAACCCGTTGTGCGATGATTTTGTCAACCCCATGCAATTATATCATAGAGGATTTAACTAGAATATTATGTGTTAGCTTGTCCTTGATTGCTAACTATCTTATATTCGAAGGAAGTTATCGATCTTTTTGTTTGACCTCGTCGTTCAATAAATATATTGGTTTTTAATAGAGATGTCAATTTGATCCGTTGTGCAAAATGCATGGATGTGCAACTAGCTAGAGGTAAAAAAAAAAAATCAGTGAAAAGGAGGAGGAAGGAGAACTACGGTGACCCATCATCCGGTTATTGCTCTGTACAAGCTAGCTACTTTTTATAACCATACTCTATACAATCTTGTGTATGGAGCTAGCTAAATACTAGATAATTTAAGGCCATTTGTAGGTTGATTGATCCGCCACGCAAGCTTTGCTACCTAACCATTTCAATGAAATAATAATAATTAAACTCACATCTTAACTGCAGATCGAGCACAAAAGGTGTTTGGGAGAGACTTAGTTTGACTTGCATTGCCTGACTAGCTAGCTAGCTAGCTCGCTCGCTCTGGAAAGCATGCTTATGTCCATCACTACGCTTTTTGTCCAGTTAATTGCTCGTTACAAGCTCGGATTAGAGGAACGATTCCGAATAGCACGTGGTTTAGCGAGCCAACCAACGTCGCGGGTCAAACCGCAGAGTTGTACACACTTGTGCTGCAACAAACAAACGTACGCGCGTATTGCGCGGTCTCCTGCCACCACCAGGTCCACCACCTTACCCTTTTGCCAACATGCATCCGCTCCAAGATTAAAAAAGCTTGCGATCCAGAAGCTATCTATCAACCGAACGCTCCCCTCTGATCTCATCTTACCTGGATCGAGCTCATCTTCACCTATAAATACTCGTGCACATCACCATCACTTCATCACCTCAACCATCGCAATCCATCGAGCAAATCTCACTAGCTAGCTAGCTAGCTATCTCAGCTCACTCTCTCAGTAGCCACTGATCAGAAGAAGAGCAAGAGAGAAGCCAATTAAGCTAGCTAGCTAATTAAGCTGGTTAATTGCCATGGGTAGTGGTAGTAAGCTCGCTGCCACCGTGGTCGTCGTCACCTTCGCGGTGCTCATGGCGGCGGTGACGACGACGTGCCAAGCAGCTTATTACGGGCCACCCAACCCTGCTTCGTGCGGGCTCAAGGTCGGTTACTACTACGCCAAGTGCCCGCACGCCGAGGAAATCGTCAAGAACGTCGTCGGCGCCGCCATCCTCCACAACCCCGGCGTCGGCGCTGGCCTCATCCGCATGCTCTTCCATGACTGCTTCGTCGAGGTACATTCCTATATGTATGCATGTGTACTGTACTTGTTCTATTTTATATTATAATTTATAGAAAAATTCGACAATATGTAAAGCACGAAAGTACTAACCATCGAATATATTTTAATAATATATATGTTTTATATTAAAAATAGTACTACATTTTTCTATAAATTTAATAAACTTTTTAGAATATTTAATTAAAAAAAATCAAAACGAATTATAATAGTATGAAACGGACAGAGTGGTATACAGTTAAGGCTTCAACATTTTGGACTGAAATTTTCGAAATTTTGGTCATTTCGTACCCTCCGCACGTATTATTTCGGCTGAATTTTTTTTTAATTTTTTCGTGAATTTTTGATAATATTTGTTTAAATTTGACTACATTTTGTTTCGAATTTTGGACCGAAAACGGGAAATTGAACCCACATAGAATTACGAGTTTCCCAGCATTGTGGCCGTGGATGCATGACACGTTTACACCGCCAATGCCGAAAATGTGCAGGGATGTGATGCGTCGTGCTGCTCGACCCGACGCCGGCGAACCCGCAGCCGGGAAGCTCAGCCCGCCCAACATGCCCAGCCTCCGCGGCTACGAGGTGATCGACGCCGCCAAGGCGGCCGTCGAGGCGGCCTGCCCGGACGTCGTCTCCTGCGCCGACATCGTCGCCTTGCCGCGCGCGACGCCTCCTTCTTCCCTCAGCAACAGCAGGGTGCGTTCCAGATGCCCGCGGGGCGCCTCGACGGGCGCTACTCCAACGCGTCGCGCGCCCTCGACTTCCTCCCGCCGCCCAAGTTCAACTCGGCCAGCTCGTCGCCAACTTCGCCGCCGAAGGGGCTCGGCGTGGAGGACATGGTGGTGCTCTCCGGCGCCACACCGTCGCGACTCCCACTGCTCCTCCTTCGTCCCGACCGCCTCGCCGTCCCCTCCGACATGGAGCCCCGCTCGCCGCCATGCTGAGGACGCAGTGCCCGGCGAAGCCGAGCTCAGGCAACGACCCCACGGTGGTGCAGGACGTCGTGACGCCCAACAAGCTGGACAACCAGTACTACAAGAACGTGCTCGCGCACAGGGTGCTATTCACCTCCGACGCGTCGCTCCTGGCGTCGCCGGCGACGGCGAAGATGGTGGTGGACAATGCCAACATCCCGGGTGGTGGAGGATAGGTTCACCAAGGCCATGGTGAAGATGGCCAGCATCGAGGTGAAGACCGGCGGCAATGGCGAGATCAGGAGGAACTGCCGGGCTGTCAATCACTAGCTCATACAAATTTACGAGCATGCATGTTTAATTAATTATTCATGCATATCTATGTCTATCGTTAACTGCTGCATCTTGTCTGTTTATTCTTTCTTTTCCACTGATTTCATTTCAAGTCAAATGAGGCTTATGTCCCATTATATTGTATCATGTTTGAATATAATAAATAACTTTCTTACGGACACTACGGAGATACCACAAGGATCACACTTGTTATTAATGTTAGGAGAAATTCTGACTGATATGTAAACTTTTCCATTAATTGTTAAAGGGACAGCATTAGCTTTGACAACAAATTAAACTAACTAATAAAATGGGAGCACTTATATTTATGGTGCCACATTTTATTTTTTTAAAAAACTAATCAAATCGTTTTTACACTTTAAATTACCTACACTCACGTTATAATTACAATATAAAGTTAAAAACTTACACTGTAATTTCTAATATATATATTTAGTTTTTTCTAATATACAATGTATAATTAAGAGAATTCATGATTAGGATTAAAAGTGATTTATTATATATTTGGAAGAGAAGATAGATGAGATTAAGCATAGTTACATATCGGAGAGAGCGCAATCACATAGAGAAAAAGTGACTGAAATTATGTGAAAATGTGGCATCATACTTTTAACAAACCCGATTAAAAAGTTTAGGGATGAAAGATAGTGTGTTTTCCCAAAATTTCCCAATTCCCACCAACATATTTTAATCTAAGTAAGATCATAGAAGGTGCCACTGAAATATTTCATCATACATCAATATAAACATAGAGTAAATTCTCTTTATACTCTTGAAAACTCATCCAATCTCTTTACGCCTCCTGAAATTTATCCGATCTTTTCTGTACCCTTGAAATTTCAATTTGATCCCTTCCATGCCCCTGCCGGTACATTTTCCTTCATTTCACTTTTAAGTTTAGCTAAAAAATGTCTTTTATGCCTTGATGATTTAGATTTGAATATAAGCTTGAAAAACGATTGAAAATTTTGTTTGAATGCACAATATGTGTATTTTATGAAACTAATGAGACTAAAATATTTAGTGCAAAAAAATTTGACATAATTTTTGAAAGTAAAACAAATTTAATAAATTAAATTTTTTTTTGAAATTTCAATAGGACAATGGATTTTTTTTTTATCAAGAGCATTCATAAAAATATATCGTGAGCATTGGTAGTCCTATCTTTGTATGAATGCTCCTAAATAAAATAAATATATATTTTTATTTCATTATATAAAAATAAATTTTGTCATAAATAATGTATTGCACAACAAACTCATAATTATTATAGTCTCATGCGGCAATCTTTTACATTTTCAATAATGTAATTCATAAATTTGTATGTTCATCCAAAGGGTAACATGGTTATTTTTATAGAAATTAGACGGTCAACTGACGAGAGGGGTATGGAAGGGATCAAAATCAAATTTTGGGGGCTTATAAGGAAGTAAGTAAAATTCAGTGGCATAAAAGGGATTAGTTAAAATTGCAGGGGTATACTGGGGATTTTCTCTAAACAATAAGGGCCGCCATGTATTTCCCTTTCAATTTATCAGACTAATTGCAGGTATGTAATTTGTACAGTCTGTTATATGTACAATCTACTATCTTTGTTCTTAAATAGATGACATATCCTAGATTGTATGCCATCAAACATCAAAATTTTAAGTTTTTTATGAAATAAAAATATTATAAATCAATACATGAAAATAACACTAGTAGGTTTATAATATAAAGCACTTTCATACAACTGCCTTCAATAACTATTATAAATATATGTAGTTATTAAAAATATTGATAAGATGTGTGTATTAAAGATTGTCACGAATAATTTAAATGTCAAGTACAAAATGAGAATGAGGTATTGGCTAGTTTATTGTGGGATAAGAGTCAAACTTTGGACCATACCAACTCGATCACCAAGTCAACAACTAATCAATTAGAATGTTGAAGATTGTTTTGAGGAAATCAATAATAGTCCATAACTAACATATTCGAGACTTCAATTTTCAACTCATGCTTATAATGCTAATTTTTTTGACTGAAAGTACTGCCAGGGCTTTGCCCAACAGTTTAAATTTTATAAATCATAAATATGTACAAAGTTACGAAGGACAAACAAAACAGCTATGCTATAAAGTTTGTATCCAATCAAAAAGAGATTGCTTGAGTGGGTCTTTCATTCTGCACATATGCAGAAGAACTTCTTTGACAAACATAGATTTCCATGATTGAGGTGATGGCTGAACATTCTGAAAAATTAGCCCATTTTTTTTTGCTTCCAAAGATGCCATGCTGCCATGAAAAAGACCTTAAGGAAACCCTTTTGAGCAAATCTGATTCTTGCCAAAACAATCATCTGAAAAAATTCCATATTACAATTCTAGGAAATGCCTAGCTGCTGCCAACAAGCCACACTGAAAGGGCATGTAAAAAAAGAGATGAAGCCTAGTCTCTCTTTGATGTGTATTACACAAGGCACATGTGAGATCGTCACCCTCTTTTGCACAATGTCTCCTATCAAGCATATCCCTTGTGTTAAGTCTATCACAAAACAGAAGCCATGCAAACACCTTTATCTTCATGATACATTTGGTTTTCCACAGCCAAATCATGGGTCTAGGAGGATGCAACGAGGAGTAATTAAGCTTATAAAATCTTTTCCAATATCAAACATTTGATGCTCCTAAAATAATTGATTAAGTTTGTGAATTATTTTTATTTAATGAAGTAAGTATATAATTAATTATATATTAGTGAAAGATAAATTCACTGCTTCAATTGTCAACCCGTTGTGCGATGATTTTGTCAACCCCATGCAATTATATCATAGAGGATTTAACTAGAATATTATGTGTTAGCTTGTCCTTGATTGCTAACTATCTTATATTCGAAGGAAGTTATCGATCTTTTTGTTTGACCTCGTCGTTCAATAAATATATTGGTTTTTAATAGAGATGTCAATTTGATCCGTTGTGCAAAATGCATGGATGTGCAACTAGCTAGAGGTAAAAAAAAAAAATCAGTGAAAAGGAGGAGGAAGGAGAACTACGGTGACCCATCATCCGGTTATTGCTCTGTACAAGCTAGCTACTTTTTATAACCATACTCTATACAATCTTGTGTATGGAGCTAGCTAAATACTAGATAATTTAAGGCCATTTGTAGGTTGATTGATCCGCCACGCAAGCTTTGCTACCTAACCATTTCAATGAAATAATAATAATTAAGCTCACATCTTAACTGCAGATCGAGCACCAAAGGTGTTTGGGAGAGACTTAGTTTGACTTGCATTGCCTGACTAGCTAGCTAGCTAGCTCGCTCGCTCTGGAAAGCATGCTTATGTCCATCACTACGCTTTTTGTCCAGTTAATTGCTCGTTATAAGCTCGGATTAGAGGAGCGATTCCGAATAGCACGTGGTTTAGCGAGCCAACCAACGTCGCGGGTCAAACCGCAGAGTTGTACACACTTGTGCTGCAGCAAACAAACGTACGCGCATATTGCGCGGTCTCCTGCCACCACCAGGTCCACCACCTTACCCTTTTGCCAACATGCATCCGCTCCAAGATTAAAAAAGCTTGCGATCCAGAAGCTATCTATCAACCGAACGCTCCCCTCTGATCTCATCTTACCTGGATCGAGCTCATCTTCACCTATAAATACTCGTGCACATCACCATCACTTCATCACCTCAACCATCGCAATCCATCGAGCAAATCTCACTAGCTAGCTAGCTAGCTATCTCAGCTCACTCTCTCAGTAGCCACTGATCAGAAGAAGAGCAAGAGAGAAGCCAATTAAGCTAGCTAGCTAATTAAGCTGGTTAATTGCCATGGGTAGTGGTAGTAAGCTCGCTGCCACCGTGGTCGTCGTCACCTTCGCGGTGCTCATGGCGGCGGTGACGACGACGTGCCAAGCAGCTTATTACGGCCCGGTCTGACCGGTCCACATAAAATGATAACCTGTAGATTCACCTATGAAATCCAATCATCCCCAAAACCACTTCGTGAATAAATTCCAAATAACAACACCAATAATCTCCAATGCCCAATTGTTCATCACTGAATAATAATCAAAAACACCTTTGATTTTACATTTCTGAATACCACAACCTCTAGTTTTCCGAACATACTTCTTTCTACTCGGATTATGAAAATCAATAATTCCCATAGAATCTAGCCAAATATTGACAAACAAAAAAAAATCTTAACTTATAATCTTATATATCTTATTAACTACTTCCTCCGTATTTTAATGTATGACGCCATTGACTTTATAATCAACATTTGACCACTCGTCTTATTCAAAATTTTTATGCAAATATAAAAATACTTATATCATGCTTAAAAAAATATGTGATGATAAATCAAGTTACAATAAAATAAATTATAATTACATAAATTTTTTGAATAAGACGAAAGGTCAAACGTTTATCAAAAAGTTAACGGCGTCATACATTAAAATATAAAGAGCACTACTTAAAAAACTGCAATTTTCTAATCATCACACGTCGATTTTTGTCTGTCCACGCGACGATTTTCGTCTGTAATCGATTTTCATCCGTCCACGTGATTTTCGTCCACGCGACGATTTTCGTCTGTAATTGATTTTCATCCGTCCACGCGATTTTCGTCCGTAGTCGGTGAGACCGCGTACGCGTTTCCGTCTTCTTAAGCTGCGGCCAACTCAGTGTCATAGCCGGATAAAAAAACAGAAAAATCCAAAAATCCAAAATCTCTCTAGGTAGACTTGCTCAAACACCCTAGAGTTTTAATTCAAATTCAAAAGATAGCATCGCAAATTGCATTTTGGCTCATTCATTTGCCCAAAACAATCATAGCATCTATCAGATTCAGATCGGAGCATATAGACGAAAAAAATCCGGTATCACAACCCTCTTCAACACCGATCCGGATTCTATCTTAAAAGAAAGAAAAGGAAGAGCGATGCGTCCACGGACCACGAATCATGTGCAGCAGGCCCACCAGTTACAGATCGATGCTCACCACTTCGAGATTGAAGGAGTGGCGTGGGGAAGGAGGTCGTCTCCCTGCTGCCAATGGGCCACAGCTAAGGGGCCTGTTCGGCAGCTCGATTACGCAGCTGTTTTGGCTGTGCTGTACAGCCCAGCCGTTCGTCTGCCTGTTGGCTGGCAGCGGCCTGGCTGTTGGCTGCCTGCAGCCTCTACAGCCGCTGTTAGCTAGCTGCTGTAGCACTGTAGCTGCTGCTGCCGTGCAGCTGCAGCGCTGCAGCAGCAATCTCATCCGAACAAGCCCAAGCTTGAGGACGACTTCAAGGCGCGATGGACGACGAGGCGAGGAGCCGACGCCGCCCCGTCCTCCTCCCTGCTCCTGGACGGCACGCGGGCGCCGAGCTCGCTCCACGCCGTCGCACGAAGCCGAAACCCGAGAAAGATTTTATTTTCCGCTGCTTAGATCTTTTTGGTTGAGAGGGAACTACTACCTCTGTAATGACATTATATTCGCTTATTAATTAGAGTAATATTGTAATCTATTATCAATTTGGTTATTGTGTGCCTCGGCTGATTTTCTGGACGAGGGTTTACACACATGTAAGCGTTTGGAATTTTGGATAGAAAATTCCAGGCGTGACAATAAATGTAAGATTGCATCCTACTCACCAATGAAGAAATCCGTTCCATCGAAAAATATGAGGCTTAGTTGTAACATAGCGGGAGTAGCCATGGCAAAAACTCTAGATCAATAAAATCAAGAAGAAAAAAAAGGCTCTGATACCACTTGTAGGATCGAATAGCAAGAACTAAGCCAACCAGAGGGAGGGGTGAATGGTTGGTATACCCCAAAAATAAAAAACTTTTTGGAAATAAAGTTACCCTCGATTCGACGGATCGCGGTCTGACCAAAGGTATTGCGCCGGTCTGACGCTTTGATGAACGTCGGTCTGACCGAGATCGAACTTCGGTCGAACCGCCGAGATTGCCTGTCGCCGCTCCTGTCAACGCCGGTCTGACTGCCGTACTCCCACCGGTTGGACCGCCGCGGTACTGCCGGTCTAACCACCGGTATGTCACCGGTTGAACCGCCGAAACTCGGTGAACACAAAATCGTAGAACTCTTAAAGTGGATGACGACTTTATTACTTCTCTCTGTGTTTACGAAGTGCGCCAACAGCACTCCTTACAAAAATTTCGACTAAACTCGAAACCCTAACTCAAAACTCAACTCAATTGCTCTCAAAAGCGATACCGGGAAGGTCTCACGCTCCCCTCGATTTATACCCGAGGTAGGCAGTTCCTAAAGCCACGAACCAAATTCATACTAGGAGTCCTAAACCACCTTAGAAACCTCTAGTACAAGAAAGAAACTTTACATAATCAATCGTACCAAATTTGGACTCCTTCCAAATTCGACTCCGCATCCCATACGCGCACAATAACTCCATGGTATGCCATATGGAATCTCTTATCAACCACGTGCATCACTCTAGCCTTAGTATCCTGCATGATCTCTGACACCACGGACATCATTTTATCCCCAAGCCGACTCCGGTCCATCACCGCAATACCTCCCGAGACATCGAGTCACCTACACATGAACAAACAAAGAAACCATATTCTGAGACCAAGCTATCTCAATCTTGACTTATTAGTAGCAAACAACAGTATTACATACGTATAGTATCCATCTAGAAGTCATAATCATGAAATAATCACGGATATCCAAATAAACAACCCGAAACCGAAACCGACACAGAGTCGGCCGGTCAGACCGCGGGCTGGGCCGTCCGACACTCGATCACCGCCGGTCTGACTGGCAACACCTGCCCGGTCTGACCGGTCCACATAAAATGATAACCTGTAGATTCCACCTTGAAATCCAATCATCCCCAAACCACTTCGTGAATAAATTCCAAATAACAACACCAATAATCTCTAATGCCCAAATTGTTCATCACTGAATAATAATAAAAACACCTTTGATTTTACATTTCTGAATACCACAACCTCTAGTTTCCGAACATACTTCTTTCTACTCGGATTATGAAATCAATAATTCCCTAGAATCTAGCCAAATATTGACAAACAAAAAAAAATCTTAACTTATAATCTTATATATCTTATTAACTACTTTCCTCCGTATTTTAATGTATGACCGCATTGACTTTATAATCAACATTTGACCACTCGTCTTATTCAAAATTTTTATGCAAATATAAAATACTTATATCATAGTTAAAAAATATTTGATGATAAATCAAGTTACAGTAAAATAAATTATAATTACATAAATTTTTTTGAATACCGGATCGGAGCATATAGACGAAAAAAATCCGGTATCACAACCCTCTTCAACACCGATCCGGATTCTATTTAAAAGAAAGAAAGGAAGAGCGATGCGTCCACGGACCACGAATCATGTCGCAGCAAGCCACCAGTTACAGATCGATGCTCACCCACTTCGAGATTGAAGGAGTGGCGTGGGGGAAGGAGGTCGTCTCCCTCGCTGCATGGGCCACAGCTAAGCTTGAGGACGACTCAAGGCGCGATGGACGACGAGGCGAGGAGCCGACGCCGCCCCGTCCTCTCCTGCTCCCCCTGGACGGCACGCGGGCGCCGAGCTCGCTCCACGCCGTCGCACGAAGCCGCGCCCGGCAGAGAACGGCCGCTCCGCCGCCTCAGCTCCCCAAGCGCGCCGGCACACCCTCCTCTAACCCGGGCGCCCTCCTGCCTGCTCCTCGCTGCACCCGCGCCGGCGCTCTCCTCCTCCTACTCGAGGCAGATGAGAGAAAGAGAGAAGAAAAGATCGAGATATGAGGGAAGAGAGAAAAAGAAAAAGAAAGAGAACGTGTGGGTAGAGGTGGGCAAAATAAGACCGAACCGAAAAAACCGAGACCGAAAAGACCGAGACCGAGATTCGTTAGTAGTTCAGTCCCAACCATTAAAAGACCGAATTAAATTCGGTCATTTCGGTTATTGGGCTCGGTTAACCAAATTAACGAGAAAACCGAATTGAGGCCAATAAGCCAGGAGGCCCAGTAGCCCAAACAAATTGCAAACCGTATAATTCCCCACTCCCACTCCAATAGTCCCACTACCTCAGCCCCTAACCACTACCATCACCGCTCCCATCCCTCCCCACCAATCCATCGCGCCGCCGTCCGCCTCGGCGCGCCTCACGCCCCCGCCACGTCCGGAGGCCGCGCGAGCACCGCCCGCTGCCTCGAGCGCCGCCTCCAGCTCCGCCGCAACCCTGACGAGGCACCGCCTCCCCCTTCGCCGCAGTCCCGACGACACGGCACCCGTCCGCCTAGGCGCCGCCTCTCGCCTCTGCCGCATCCCGACGAGCACCGCCGTCCGCCTCCAGCCTCCGCCGTGGCCATGACGAGCCGTCGTCGTCCACCTCCAGCCTCCGCCGCGGCCACGACGAGCGCCGCCGTCCGCCTCCAGCCTCCGCCGCGGCCCCGACGAGTGCCTCCGTCCGCGGTACGCCTGGCGAGCGCGG